>CM046031.1:64856588-64958035 GCA_025215565.1 Flaveria ramosissima | reverse complement strand
ACTACTGCGGCTAGAAGATCCATATGCTCTCGTGCTACTTCTACGGTCACATTACCGAGGTTCTCGGTCTTCAATTTGGTAGCACTTGCTTCTGATCCAATATAGTGGGTACATGACGACCCTGACGTGTCTGATCCAGAAGGAGAAGCATGTGAAGGACCTGACGAGCTAGACACAAATGCTGTCTGGAGAGGTGCTCCAGATGTCTTAGCTTGAGGCGTGGCGTTGTATAAAGCTGGATTTTGTGTATACGAAGACTTCTGTGCTCTATACTTCATCCTTAGTGCTTCTTCACGCAGCTTGAGAATGAAGTCATTTATATCCAGCTTTACAAGCATTCCATTCTGTCTAAGATTAGACACGAATGAAGCCCACTTATCAGGCAATCCGTCTGCGAAGTTGCTTACTTTCTCTTCCATAGTCGTTTCCACTCCATGTGTATGCAACTCGCTCATCAAGTGGTAGAATCTGTCTATGACTTCATCTAAACTCTCGTTACCAATCGATGAGAAGTTATCGAATTCCTTCTTTAACTCCTTTGCCTTGATTGCCTTCAATGATGCATTCCCATCATATCTCTTCTCTAGCTCATCCCACAGTTTCTTGGACTGCTTGTTCTCTGAGTACTGGTGGAATATGTCTTGGGGATAGACTGAGTGATCAATGCATAAACCCTTTTCTCTGCATTGTACTTTACTTTCTGTGCGTCGGTCATCCCACTTAACGTTAACTTAACTCCATCTGCTCCCACCGGTGTACTATAACCAACCTCGATAGCTTCCCACAGATTAGGATCTACTCCATTGAGGTAGATCTCAAAACGTTGTTTCCAGTGGGGAAACTCATCTAAAGTCAAGAGCTTTGGTGGTTTATTGTGATTACCCACCTCACTCTCAAGCAACAGCAGGTTCTGAATTCTTGAGTCCTTCCCAGCAGTAAAGGCTGACATCTGATCTTCCATGGCTAATAAACTTAGAATCTAATCAAATAAACTTTAACTGATGCGACTGAAGGATGCGAATGGTCTAATCGTGCGTATGAACTCTGCGATTGGTTCAACCGTGCGACTGAACAGGGCGAATGGTTCAGTCGTGCGAATGAATCTGGTGCGTATGAGCTATGCGAACGAACGGTTCAGTCGGCCGAATGAAGGTGCGACTAGGTCCAGTCGTGCGAATGAGCAATGCGAATGGAGTCCAGTCGTGCGAATGGGTCACTCGTGCGACTGAAGCTGCTGTTTTGCGAAAATTTCTAGGTTTGACGGGTTTCAGCCGTAAAAATTCGAAATTTTGCAAGTCCAATCGCCTAAGTCCGTAGAAACTGAACTTCGATGAGCAGGGAACGTCCAAGATCACTTTTGATGCTAAAGATTGCGTTTTTCGTGCAAAAACACAAACTTTTATGCAATCTTGATTGAATCAACACAAATCAAGAGCCAAAGCTCTGATACCACTTGTTAGGACCTGGTATTTGAACGAAATACCTAGTGATTGCGTGTTAAACCAACTCAAATAGTGCGGAATCCTATTTGATTGGCGATCCAATCAGTGAGAACACACGATGAATCAATCAAGAATTGAAATCAACGTCAGAAATCGATTAGGAACCGATCTGATGTGTTCTGTGAACTTGGAGAACGATTTGGGAGGCTTCTGGACGGCTAGGGTACGTCTGGAATCGTAATGGGATGAATGCTTACGTTTTCCCACGAATTGGGTCTATTTATAGGTTAGTATTGTTCAATCGTGCGACTGGGCCATAAGTATGGTTCAGTCGTGCGATTGAACCATGCGGTTGATTCATCCGCACGACTGAGTGTTCAGTCGTGCGATTGAGTCAATCTTATGTGTCAATCATACGACTGATCCAGTCTCCTGTTTCAGTCGTGCGATTGAGTCAATCGTATGAAGTTATTCATGCGTGTGGTCCATTCGCATGGGCCATTCGCATGAGAACTTCATTAAGTTAAGTTTGAATGTTTTATTTATATAACATAATGTGCAATCATTCAAACATTCATAAACCCAATCAATTCAATCACAACTCATTAATGAAATATTAAACATCACATAACAACAATTCATATCATTTCATTAATCAATACAATTACATCATAATCAGACAGACAAGTTCATTACATTACAAATCATGATCTAGGGACATACATGCATCAACCAGTGACTGATCATCAACAACAACAAACTTCTCAAGAGCATGTAGATCAAGCCACTGAACCAAGGTCAAGCTCAGCAAGTGTTGATCATGAGGAAGTTAAAGATGATAAGATTGAGTCTCAGCGTCAGGAAGTAGATGCAGCAGCAGATCATGTTGATGTTATTGCTTACAATGAAGATGACCTAAGTGATAATGACATTCATGTGAGCAAGAGCTATTTGGTTGCTGAGTACAACAAGCTGGTACTCAAATCAAACAAAAGAAAAGAAAGAATACAAGATCTGAAGGGAATGATAAAAGAAAAGGATGAAGAATTGATAAGACAGCAAGCAAGAATAAAAAGACTGAGAGAAGATGCTCAAAGTGATAAAGAAGTCATTGATGCTTTACTAGACAAAGAAGCTGAGCTTAAAGAGTCAGCAGAATCTGAGAAGAAAGAAAAAGAAAAGATCATGATGAAATTTGAACAAGCATCTAGCTCTATGACTGCTCAGTCAAATATTATAAAGAGAAAAGAAGAAGAGATTGAGCAACTTAAATTGAAGATCAATTCATTGGAATCTAATGCTAAGGCTTCAACTGCTCAAACAAAACAATGTCCTGAGGCATCAAAAGAAATGATCCTGTACTCAAGGAAAAGAAAGTATCTTGGTACTGCTGATAAGAAGATAACTATTGATGAAAGTGTCTCCAAGAAACAAAAACTGACTTCTCCTAAACACACCCCTTCAGTAGATTTATCTACTGTGAAGCCTATCTCTCAGAAAGAAGATGAAAGTGATGAAGAGTGGGAAAATTAATCAAAGGAGACTCTCCACCAGAAAAAGAAGTCTCAAAGGCTCATGATCTTCTGACTACAAGTGACATATTTGAAGAGAGGCCTGAATCAACCATGTTCATGACACTTATAAACCATGGTTTCCCTTATGACATGGTTGAGAGACTAAACATGACAGAGATGAAGAATCTGTTAAAAGAATTTGAGCTTGCATGCTTTATGATTCCAAATTATGATTATGAAGCCTTCAGCGCCTTTCAATCCATTCAGAAAACAAAGAAGGAGTTGGGACATTGTGACACAGCCAAGCTGAGCAAATACAACATGACTTGCTGGTTACAAGGACATAATTACAAACCTCATGAGCTTAAAGGAAGATCAGTAGGGAAACTCAGAAGGATGATAGAGGATGTGATGAAAGTTGAGCTGGATACTGGTGTAAAATTCAGAACTGAAGCTCCACATCCATCTTATGAGCAACAAAGCAAACTTCCTGCTGAACCTATAACTGTTGAACCTAAAGATCAGCACAAAGGAAAGGAGAAATTGATCAGAGAGCCAAGAGAAGTAATACCTGGCAAAGTATGGCCACTTGGAACTACAGTTAGAGAGATAACCGAGCAAAAGTCCACTCTAATTCAACTGATAGACCACCTCACAACTCCCAGCTCTGTGGAAGAAAACAGGATCATGGCCTGGAAATATGATCCAGACTGGGATTGTGCCATTATTAAAAGAACATCTGGAAGAGTTGAATACTTCCATGATGTACTCTCAGTGGTGAGTCTGCCAGAGAATGACATCAGAGATCTTTAAAGTTTAATCATCAGTAATTATCCAATTCACCCTAGAGGAAGAGACTTCACAACTCTAGTGGGAAAGTTGAAGACAAAATTTAAAGATGATGTGTTGATAGAAGCTAAAAGAGAAGATATAGAACATCAGAAGAGAATCAAAGGGCTCAAAAGATATAAGTCCAATGCCTCAGAACATGTAGATGATGAATTCTTGAAGAGGGTTGGCTACAACAATAGAAACAAAGCAGCACTCAAATGCATTGAAGGGACTCAATTCACATACCCAATCACTGAATGGGGATATGTTGAGAAGACAAAAGAGTTGGTCCTGCTAAGAAATGCTGAGAACAAGAAAGCTGACAAGATCAGGATATTTGATCATGTGGAAATCAAACTACTCCATCCCAGCTACACCTCATATCTTAATGACAAATTCTTTCCCAAGCTGACTGATGAAAAAGCACAAAATGATCTGTTCCTGCATGTCCATGTGATTCAAGTAATTGACAAACTACATGCCAAAGCATACAAAAGAAGAAGATTTAATGCTGGACTACTGAAGGGAAGAACTTTTGATGAAGTAACAGAACTCAGAATCTCAGAACAGGATGAGCTAGAAGTGGTGAATAACAACAAGGTGTTGGACACACTCACTACGAAGGAAGATGTTCTGGGAATCAGTTATGAGACTCTGAAGAAGATCAGCAAGATGAAGATCAACTACAAGTATGATGATCAGAAGACTGCTGTTTCTTACTTCTACAACAAAATGATTGCCAGAATCAAGGATCTTTCAGTTTTGAAGAACTGATTGCAAGTATCTAAGCCTAATGGGGAGTATTGTTAGGTCTAGAATCAGTAGATCTAGTCATTATGTATAGGCTTAGTACTTGAATTAATATCTGTAATGAACTTTTGTATTTCATTATTGTGTATGCATTAAATATATAGGGTAACCCATTTATATATGTGTTGGTTTATGTATGGTTGCAGGAACAAACATTATAGTTGGTCTATTTATGAAATTGACCAAGAAACATCTACGGATAAACATTTTGTTCTTCCGTAGATATATTTCTTACAAGTAATTATACATCCAAAGATCTTCTGCGGATGAACAACAAGTTACCTTCGGAAGAACAAGATATCTTCGGAAGAACAAGTTACCTTCGGAAGAACAAGACACCTTCGGAAGAACAAGTTAACTTCGGAAGAACATTACCTACGGAAGAACAAATTACTACTGAAGACAATATTCCTGCGGAGTCCAAACACTTGTATTATACAAGTGGTACAAGTCAACAAGTCAACAAGTCAACAAGGCGGTTATGCGAATCCCGAGAAATCCGATGATTCCTTAACAAAAACAAATCAAATCCCAAGAGATCCGGTGTTTCCTATAACTGAAACACCTCTGTCTATAAATATGGATCCTAGGTTTCGATTCAATGACGATTGAGTTAGACGATTGATTGATTGAAAACAGCAATAGCAATACAACAATCACCAAAGTCTTTCAATCAACCTTAGCATTCACAACATCATAGCATTCTTTGATATCGTACATTCAATTCTTTTGTAATCATCAACACATTATAATAAAATACTGATTAATCATTAATTGTGTTTTGTTACGTGTGTTCTTGATCTTTCATTGATATTTAAAGTTGTTTAACACAATTAAACCAAATCAACGTTAATTCCGCAAATGTTGACTTGACATCAATAAACACTGATAATTCCTGTTGACGATCTTTGGATTCACAAGTAGTTTTCTGAAGGATAGGAAAATTATTTTTCTTCATATTACAAGTGTGTGTTAGTATGTGAAATTTCGTATTATGAGTATTCCTTGTGTGTCAACGCTACAAGAATTGTTTCTGATATATTTTGTGAATCAATAGATCCAATTATTTATCTTGTTTTTGGCTTACATGATTCAGCCAAATCAAAATAGGAACAAAATCAAACCGAAAATCAAGTCCATTAACGTATTTAAGAGATCATTATACTAAACAAGAAAAAAATAAAACTATTTAAAATTTTAACTAACTAATGAAATAGGTAATATACAACTTAAAATCTTTACAAAAAAGATGATAACGAGATGTGGTCGGTCATGATGTTTGTGAGATAATGATAGAGTATCCTAGAGAGACATGAATGGTGGTGGTTGTGGTAGGAGTGGCGGCGGTGGTAGCAGGAACGGTGGTAGTGATACGATCTAGAGATACTGCATTCTTAGTGCTCTTTCTTTTAGGGGTTGACATGATTAAGTGGTGGGGGTGACGAAAATGGTGGTGGTAGTAGACACGATGATGGGAGTGGCCCTTAACGATGATGGAGTGCGATGGGAGGGTATTGGGTGTGATGGAAGTGGTAGTGGTGGCTAGGAATGGTGGTAGTGGCTAGAAATGGTGGTGGTGGTCAGATTTTGGTTGTTTTCACCAAAATAGAGTTTGGTTGTGGGTCGGATTTAGGTTTAGAAATCGAAATTAATAAGGTCGTAACCCCTAGTTAAAAGGTACCTACAACTTGGACGACACGCCATAGGGTTTTTATAATTTTTAATTTTATACCAAGTTAATAGCGGGATAATTGCGGAGGCAGGTGAAACATCTATGGTGATGTCATAGGGTCTTTTCACGCGCTTTGCCGTAGGGAACTCCTTAGCTCACTCTTTCATATTGATTCGTTAAGCTTGCTCATTAGTTGTGTTGCGCTATGTCATAACCATATCATAACAACTTACACCCAACAATGATGTTGCGACTTCATCCTTTTTTGTGCAGCTCTCCTCTGTGATTGTAGCAATTGGTAACTGTAAACGCTAATGTCTTAAGTTATTACAACTAAAGGGAAAAATGTTTTATGGTTATTACGAATTACACATGATAAATTTACGTGTATGGTGATGTTCCAAGAACTTTGTGTTCAGGAGATGATAGAAAAGAACCAGTCAGGTAAGTTTTATTTATGCATCTTGAACAGGGGTCGTATTACCAACTTTGTTTAGCGCCAACTTTAATTAATATGATACATGCTAAACTTATGTGTGTTAGGCACAAAACTATCTATAGCTATTATACCTTATATAAAAGGGAACTTTGAAGTAATGAGTTATATAAAAAGGAATTTGAAGTAATGAGTTAATGTGTTGTAGAAGTACCGTATGAATTTCCTTTATGTGATCCATCATCTCACAATGATATGCGATTCCTTTCTGCGACTTGGTTCAGCACCGACGTTAAGGGTAGTATGTTTATTAATATGTGTTTCAACCTCTTAATTGTTGAATAAGTAGTTAAATTTCTTTCGGTCTTCATATAAAACGTACACATATTTTACATAGTATGAACATGCCTTTGTATTAAATTTGCCAAGTGTTCAACTACAGAGTTTACATACGTCTTTGTAGCATATGTGAAGCAAAGCTATAAGATCCTATGATGGAATATATTTTTTTATTAACATTATTTAATATCAAAATGTAAAATGACTTTTGGATGGATACCTTGATACTTAGACAACTTAAACGATGCCACAATGAGTATGACAGGTTCAGATCCTCGTGTAATACCTTCTTGATCAAACCCATTTGCTAGTTCCCCCCATAAAGCAAGTTTAGTGATTTTGCCATTGAAACTTAAGAGAGAGATCAATATACTAAATCTCTGCACTTGTTGCTCTCGTGTTATAACTAAACTTGTTTTTTAAATGAATTTTATATACTTTTTTGTTCCAACTTATTTACAGTCCTGGCATATCATAAGTTGTTCTTCAAATTGTAACAATTATTACGCCTCGGATCCATGTGTATGAGTTTTCTTTCGGATCATCAAACTAGTTTAACTTTTGCTCAATTTGTATGATAAATTAGAATATGTTAATATATATATGAGTGTCATATCAATACTTATTGTATCTTGAATATCGTTTAATGAGTATGTACTTCTTATAATATTTGCCTGGACACACTAAAATCACCAACATTGCTCACCTCCTTGATTTAAAATGAAAAACACCTAAAATACATAAAAATGTTGTAATTATTAAACTAGAAACATAAAAATGTTATGAATATTTAATTTTCATCTTACTATATTTGACATATCAAATACTTGAATATTTGAATACTAAGAAAAATCATGTTAGCATGGCCAGTGCCATTATTATTATTATTTGTTGTCTTTCATATTTTTTATTAATAAATCTTAATTTCTATTTGATAAAGAAACTAAAGTTTTAAATTTTAAACTAGACAGATTTATATTTTGCCCCTAAAAAGTGAAGTTTAATGTTTTAACACCATTATATTATAAATTTTGAAAAATAGCTAAAAATAATGTTTATTTAAAGTGGTTAAAGTAAAATAATCCAAAATCTCAAAAAAATAGATTGAGATCTTAAGTTCAAGTCATACATTTGATAAAAATAATGGAGGGTTCTAGGTGGGTAGATAGGTTTATCACCTAATGTGAGTTTTCTCATGTGGAACCTAGCAGGTTTCATACTTGAGTAATAAAAATGATCGGATGATTTGTAACACATCAGTAATCCAATTAATCTTTCAAAAATAAAGTAAAATCTTTTTTTTTTGGAACGGTAAATTCTTGAAATCTAATATGAAATCTTGGAATTAATGCTAAAATCCCTAAAATCTATGAATACCTAATCTTAGGATCCAATATAACGTATCTTGTACCTAGTTCTAGTTTTAAGGTTTCACATCCAAATGTATAAATATCTACTCATTTATCTTCCTATCTCTCTTCAAAATCGATCCATCTATAAATGAAGTGAGGAAAGTTTTCCATTCTTAGTTTTCCTGTAGAACCACAAAGGACATTGGTTGGATGAAAGCACACCCTACCACTAGACAAAGAAAGGTTATTTGTTTCAAAACTCAGCCAAATAGTATATAATTAAAATAGCCAGTGAAGTGATTCGTGGCTTATGATTGGGCGATGTTGCCATCTTAAGTTATAGTAAAATTTGTTTTCTTAGTTTTTTGAGTTTTAAACTAGAAAATAAAACCGGAACATTTTATCTTCAAATTAACTTATCATTATAAATTTAATAACCGAGTTAGTTTTTTAATCTGGACATGATTGCTAAATATTCTGATAAGTAGATAATCTTTAAATAATATTGGTTAAATATATCCCTAAAATATATCCCTGGATTTACGATCTCCTACATTTTAGGATTTGGATGAAAATTATCTAGTACTTGTATCTTATATATATGTGGCTTCCACGCTTCACATCCAAGTATACATATAAATCTCTACCAAGTAATCACTTCCTTATTTTCTCTAATCAATTATTATCATTCATCAGTGGGGAGAATGAGCACCAACACGAAGGAAGAAATAGGAAGGGCGAAGATCGCCGAGTTTTTGTGGGTAATGGGTTTTCGTGATGATGATCCTGTTGCTACCACCAAGATCATGCGTCAAAGACTGCGCAAGATCGAAGAAAACCGCAAGAAACGTTTGACGATTAAGAAGATCACTTTCAAATGTGGGGGAAAGAAATTTGTCAAGGTTCCCCTCCAAACCCCAGTTTCTGAAATCAAAGTGGCTCGTGATGTTAATAATATGGAAATAGATCAAAGTTCTGAAGAGAGCAGACCCATGAAGATTATAAACAAGAACAGTGTTAATGAAGATGGTACTATGGAGTTAAACTGTAGTGATGATAATTTGGAAAAACCTTCTAATATGATCAATGTCGGCACAAACAACAGTGATGCGATCGAGATAAGGGATTTTATAAGGAGTATTGGTGGGTCGGAGGCTGAGTTGGTGATTCAAAAGACGCTCACAATATCAGATTGCGACAAAAATCAAGGCAGGCTGTTGATACCAGTGTTGCAAGTAAAGAATCATGGTTTCTTGACCACAAATGAGAAGAACCGACTGGGGAAGAGAAAGTCCATAAGCGTGGAGGTGTTTGATCCACAAAGGCGTAAGTTAACGTTGAATCTCGGGCAGTGGAAGATGAAAAACGAAAACTATGTGCTCAAAACCAATTGGAACAAACTCGTACAAACAAATGGGTTGAAAGATGATATGATCATCCAGGTTTTGTGTTTTCGTATTGACGAGAAACTTTGTTTCGCTATTGTTCGTGTTTGATTCCCAAAAAAGTATTAGAACACAACTGAATGTATTGATCGTTTAGAACATGAATTAACTAGCAAGATATGTAGCATGATTCTTTAATTAGTTCACCTTGATATTATTTTCAGATATATATAATTGTGAGGGTAATCATATTAGTTTTAATATTTGTTTTTTGTTAATTAAATGGTATTTTGTAATCATCAATGATTCTTCTAGTTCAATATTTCATTCGCTACCATTTAATTTGCTTTTATGGTATATGAATATGTAGACACAAATTACGAATAATTCTAGCTAGGCTCATGTTCGGAGTTGTGAGTAAATGAAAAATTTTTCTGAAAACTTTACATGAATAAGTCACAAACAACATTAAAGAAGCCCTTCAATTCCCTCTAAAACATATACTTTTACTTAACGATTTTATATCTTCCTTGTAGTTATATTGATTGAAAACATTAAAATCTGTTAGTGGTATTATTCACGTAATCTATAAAAATCGCTTCCCTTTTCACAAGATCAAATAAGCACTCACACTTTCGATTGTAAAACCGAATAACACACAAACTGATATTGATTCAATTGTTTAAGAATTCAGCCTCAAAGAACGACCTGGACAATGTATGACTCGATTATATACAAGGACTAAAGTACAATTTCTGTTAACTACCAATATTAATCAATCCAAATTCACAAGGTTAACTACCAATTAATCATTTCTTAACTGCTAAATAAGGTTTAATAGACCACTGCAAGAAGAATGATGAAAGTTATCAAAAATTTAATACAGATAACTTCTGTAGCAAGAAGGACCACTCATAGAATACATCAAAATTGCCTAAAAGAATAAAACATAATATTTTCAGCAAGAAAATGTCGTCAGTATTACATTATTAAGCATAAGAATAAGATTTCAGATAAGCTTTCGGACAAGACTTTTCAGTATTTGTCGACGAGTCCTCATTGTGAAAAAAAATTAAATTTAGGAACCTTGGTAACGTCTTGCTAATTTATAATAGTTAATAATATCATGCCAAGGCTTTTAATAAAGATCCCTGCTAGGTTTTAAAAAAAGGTTTCATGAGATTATAGCCATTGGAATCCATCGACAATAGTGTTTATAAACATCAACTCAACCTTCTTATTTCAAAATATTCTATTGGTTTTTTAAACATACAAGTCTTGTGATATATATTATTCATTAAAAACCATTACATACAAGTCTTGGAATTTAAGTTCGACTTGTTAGCAAACATCCAAATGTAGATCTGCATGCAGTGCTTTTCAACAAGCTCGTAAATTGAAATAGAACTAGAAATCGATGAAACAAGCTAGTGGGATTCATCAACTACTAAGATGTGAACTAGTCCCGTAGGAGTTAGGACCCATACGTACCTAAAGGTTGCATTAGGTGTGATAATTTTCTCATGTGCACACATTTCAATAATCAAAAGATATGCTAACAGAAGGTGAGGAATACCTTGAAACCTTAATAACGCTAACAAACCTTTAATAAAATTTGACAAACAAATAAAAGAACTTAATTAATTGAAGATAAATATGAAGATATATTATGCAAAGATGAAGCGTTTTATGTAACTATGCTTCTAATGACTACAACAATTTTTGTAAAAAATGATGAACCGATTTTGAGCAGATGCCGCATGTTGCTTCTACATATTTGTATTGTATATTTTAACTTGATAATTAATTATGATTTCAAATGGCCCACATGCTTAGAAACTTAATAATCAACGTAGGGGCATACATAAACATTTGTAAACATAAAGAATACATCATACATTAATAAGAGACCTAAACTTATATGATAAAATGATACCATAATCATAAACCTTCTAAATAAGGTAACTTTGTGTATGATACGTTACTAAAAGATAATTACAAAAGATTTAAAATGACGAACACACATAGAAGCATGTAATATAGTACGATCATAATATTATATATGTTTAGATCAAAATATGTGTGTGTGGTAACTTAGGACTCTTAGCCAAGTAGATTCTTGATCACTAATTTGAGTCACTCGCATCATCCGAACAAAGTTGAGTTTCGCGTTATCCCTTTTTTTAATATTGTATAAGGATAGAAAGTATGCTAAATTCATATTTCAGATTCATTGAGCTTGGATCTTAATAAACTAGAAATGTCACATCCCGGCGGAAGCGTGAAATGCTTAGGGTGTGACTTGTTCGCTCAGAACTCATTGATACACAACTTTTACTAAGTAACACATAAACATGACGTATTTCATAGTAAAGCACAATAGATATTATCACATAAACTTAACATATTTCATAATATAGGAGTTAGGATTACATTAATTCATGATAGTCAAAATTTGAAATAACATAATCCTATTACCTCCTTAAAGTCCTAACAGCAACATCTTAAGAGACGATGGAAGTGAGCATCCACCGAAACACTGAGATCATACAAGTTCACTGTCAGGTTTACACAAACTTTCCCCACAACCTCTCCCCAGCCATTATAAACATCAAAGAAGAACATTAAGCTGTTAGTCATGGTGAATTCCTGAAAAAGCATACCCAAAACAGTCAACATAAAGTTGGTGAGCTTCACAGGTTTATTAAACATGTAACATTGATGCATTATATACAACCAAACCTTACATAGCAATCAGATCATTCATATCTGTCATATCATAATTTCATAAATCAGATAATATAACATCATAACACCCATTCTGTTAATGCAGGAGATATTTCCTAAGTAGCGCTACCAATATTATCTAACGGTTCCACATCCGAATTAATGGTTGTAACATAAATTTTCAGAAATAATGCATCAATTCGTAAATTAGTATGCTTTTTCCCCAAAACTTTATAAAATCAAAATGGGCTATGAAACTCACCTTTACTCCAAGTGGTAACCTATAAACAAGAAAAATATTTATAGTTTAGAAAAATGTATTTTTCTTCAATATTTTTAGCACCTTAGGTTATCTATTTCATAAGTTAGGCTTTTGTATAAATCTAGAAATTTTTACAGTGGATATAACTTAACATTAGATATAATATACTAAAATTTCATATTATTATTATTTTCAGGCTATTTCTTATAATTTTTACATTATTCAAATAATTCTTTAGAAATACCTTCGGGCCTCTAAAATTAGTCAAATTTTGTTAAAATAACTTTCATAATTCTTATAGTTTTTCAAAATTTTCTTATCTTCTAAATCGTAGCAGAGTCACTTTTTATAATTTTTCTCATTTTGCTCTTATTTTCTAAAAATATCAGAACATGCTCAAAAATTCTAATTTTTACACAGACTGTTCTATCTCTTCTCTTATATTTTCTATAAATTTCTCATAATTTATTTCATAATTTAAGTATTTTTTCCGATTTTTAGTTGACAGAATAGTCAAAAATTCATATTTTAGACATAATTTTGAGTTAGGTCACGGAATTTTTCCAGTAAATTCTATAATTTGTAATGATCAATATATAATTTTTCCATATATTTACTAGGGTCGGTTCTTCTGATATAATTTTTCTTTTTATATTCTTAAATATTGTATATAAATTAATTTATTTATAGGAATGGCACCAAATTTTACAGAACTTTATTTCCTAATATTCTAAATATATTTTTAATGTTTGTTCCCACAATCATAGTTGTTATTATGCAGAACCGAATTTAACAAACCATAACTAGGTTTTTAACCCTTTTGTTGATAATTTCTTGTTATAAATTTGATTTTTAAGATTTGTTTTACTTATTTCAGTTTCTTAAAATCTTTCTTTTTGTTTTGAAAAATAAGTTTGATTTTGTATATGTCTTTTATAAGAACCTTGAATGTT
Source organism: Flaveria ramosissima (assembly GCA_025215565.1). NCBI lineage: Eukaryota > Viridiplantae > Streptophyta > Magnoliopsida > Asterales > Asteraceae > Flaveria > Flaveria ramosissima. The sequence goes on along the minus strand of CM046031.1, from coordinate 64,944,312 downwards.
TTAATCAAAAGGGTTAATCACATGTGTTTGTTTAACACATGTTTGGTTTTCATAATCTTATTCAAGTAGGGTTTTAGGAGTTAGAACCTTGATTTTGACAGAAGGAGAGTATGAGAAGATGGTGAGGATGGCCTAAAGTCCGCTTGGTTTTGGTGTTCTTGACAATCTTTCGGGAGGTGATGCTTCCACGAGGCTTGGATGTTGCTGCCTAGTAACCGAGAGTGTGTGACTAGTGGTTGACCGGGTGGAGTTGATGATGTTATTTGGTTGAAGAGGTGGTGACCGAGAGGGTTGAGAGGGTGGTTTGTGGCTTACGGTGGTGGTGTTCGGAAGTGGTAACCGAGGGGTAGTAGTGGTTTTGTTTTAGAAAGGTGGTGAATATGCAAGTCTTCGGCCGAGGATTGATATAGGGGGGGTTCTCGTGATTACTACTAGTCCTAGGTGGTGAGGTGTTCATTGTAGCCTTGCTTAGTCATGGCTATGTGGCGGTGCATCTAGAAGAACCGAGGAGTGTGGCGGTGGTTTGTCCAAGTTGTGTTCCAACCGAGAGCTTGCAAAAGAGGTGGAGTCGGTTGCCATTAAAGAGCTTCATCATTGCTCTTAAGGTGCTAGACTCTTAAGGTGGCATGCATACACATATGCTTGGTGTTTTGGAGAGCTAGGTGGCGGGGTGAGGTGTCCCACCCGATTTGAGGTGTTAAGCCTCTCTTAAGTCGGGTGTTTTAAGGGTTAATGAACCGATTCTCAATCTTAGAGGATACTTTGGTTTGGGGTTTTAAGTGTAGAAGATTTGTTTAGGTTTGTTTTGATGTTAAGTTTCTCTTGATGTTAACTTGTGTTTGTGATGTTTGGTTGAGTTGTATTTTGGGTTTGTTTGATGTTGTATAATTGGTGTATCTTGATCATATATCATTTGATATCATAATGTTATGAATATGGATACATGCATACGTAAAAGGTCGTGCATGCATGTATGCATGCATACGTACATCGTATATATATATATATATATATATATATATATATATATATATATATATATATATATATATATATATATATATATATACATATATATATATATATATATACTATATATATATATACATATATATATATATATATATATACATATATATATATATATATATATATATATATATATATATATATATATATATATATATATATATATATATATATATATATATATATATGTACGTAAAACAAGAGCATGCATACGTACATCACACATGTATGTATAAAAATATATACAAGTTAGCCTAGGTGTAGTTAATTAATTAAATGATCTAGTGTATAAAATTCTTAATCTAGGGTTGTCACAAGAAAATTCAAATTAAGATAGGTGTATATATGTAAATTAAAGAACAAAGAGAGAGAGATGATAATTTATATGATTTCATTGATGTTGATAAACAAATTATAAAATCTATGCATATATGAAAAACTAAAAGATCAAACCCACCCAAAGGAGGAGTTCTCTTTGGGTGGTGATTCACACCCTTAGAAACATACATCACTATTTGCACTAGTGAGTTTCTATTTATATTGTTCTAATAATTATTACATCAAACCCTAATTTTGTTTTTTTTCTTTTTGTCTTGATTTTGACTGTCTTTTTAATTTTGTCTTGTATTGTTTTTCTTATTTTAATCAATTTAATCAACTTGTACAATGAGATCTTGAAGCAATGATTATGGTTTGAAAAGCTTCAGTTTCTCGCCTTGTTAAACCCAACAATACTCCCCCTAAACTAATACTTACCAAACTTTAAGCTTGAATTTTCTCTATCACATGTCTTCTTGATCAACTAAGGTTCTGACACAATTCACTGGAGTTCTCCCCTTTAGATTAAGCTTCTTCTCATATATTTCTAACAAATGTTAGAATCTCTTAACAATACTTCTTGGTATTGTATATGGGTCATATCACTCTTGAGTTATAGTTCATATCATAACTCTAAGGACTAGAATGTATTAGAGCTATGATAAGGCTTTGAACTTCAATAAACTGCATAAGAAACATGAATCAATTTTGAACACACTTTAACTCTTTTGAACTAGTGTTTTTCAAATAAAAATTCCTTGATTAAAGTCTGTCTATCTACTCCGTTTAGTAGTCAGTGCAAACTATCATCACAAGTTATGAGTCCATGTACTTCAGAAAGAGCATATGACAGTTGTATAATTCCCTGGATAAATATGTGAAAATGTGACCAAAATTGATTTCTATACTACTTTTTAGGAATACTCTACATGGATATGCATGTTGGTTGCATTCATCTACATTCATGATATTGTCTTCTTCTTTTTATTCTCATATTCTCATCATCAATTGTTTTTAGGTGAACTGCATTTGAACTTAACTCAGGCGCATTAGACTAGAAATTCATCAGCATTTGTTTACTAAAGCATTTGCATTATGTAATGAGTAAGCTGCATTGGTTACACTTGTGAATTTAATGCACCCGCATTAGTTCACAAACCATCCGCATTGGTAAAGTACATCAATCGAATTTGTATGCAATGCATCTGTATTTATATACAATGTAGCAACTTAGATTTGATCCATATTAGTTGAATCCCTCATTTGCATTTGGATGATAACTAATGAGAAAACCAGTTTATCAGTTAAACCAGGTCAATTACGATCTTGTGTTTTGATCTTTGTTTGATGTTGAATCATTCAAATCATTAAATATTTGATAAAATGCGACTGCAATTGATGAACCATCTTCAATTTTCGATCATCAATCAATAATAACAACTGGTATTTGTTGTTTGATCGATTGTCGATGAATAGATATGAAGAATACTTCAATGAACACTCTATTTCTTCATTTTTGTTGTTAATATTGTTCAATTGCATCGATTATTGAATAGATAATCAATAAACTAATTGATCTTCTTCCATTTGTACCAAATTAAACAAATTTTATGTTTTTTATTGTTTTTGTCGATGACCAAATGGGTTTTGATGAATAGATGCTTTTTGTTCTTCATTTATCTTGTTGTTTTCTTTGTTCTTTTTATTATAAAGTTGAAATTCAGATCTGAAACTTGATGAATCTAGCAACCACCAGATTTGATACAGATTGTTAAATAAATATTTCAGATTCATTGAGCTTGATATTAGGATTCATCATGTTCATAATCTAGAAAAGTCAAAATTAAGATGGGTGTATATGTGTGAATAAAAAACAAAGAGATAGATGATGATAAATGATATGATTTCATTGATGTTGATAAATAAATTACAACGAGATTCGCACATGAAAAACTAGAATATCAAACCCACCCAAAGGATGAATTCTCCTTGGATGGTGATTCACACCATTAGAAACACACGCCAGTATTTGCACTAGTGGGTTTCTATTTATAATGTTCTAATAGTTATTACATCAAACCCAAATTTTGATTTTTTTTCTTTTTGCACTATTTTTCCTTTGTCATGTTGAATTTTTCTTGCATTGTTTTTCTTGTTTTAAGCAAATTTTCCTTTGAACTTGTATAATGAGATCTCCAATGAGTAATGATTATGATTTGAAAAGCTTTAGTTTCTCATCTTGTTGAATCCAACAAAGTATACTCTTTTGATGTTACTTACTTGTGATTTCTATTCTATATCTACTAGATACCTTGATGCCCATTTATTAATCATAATCACTAATTCATATATATGTAAACCGCTTATCGACATTGATAGTACTACTCAGGATATCCCTCACACATAACGACTCCCTTGCTACATATAGTGGCATGTTATAAGGGATCATACAATACCAAGGTCTATACGCCATTATGACATGTAACATCTCTAAAACTAATTACCCATGCATTATGTAGAGTTTATAACTAGAGGTTTTTGAATCAAATGGTTACATTTTCTTAAAATGCGCAATCGTTATGTAAAGTTTACCATTAAGGCTTAAGAAATCAATAAGTTGTGCTTCACAAAAACTTCTATATATGTGAAAACTTCTAAAGTTCGTGAGAACCTTTAAGTAAAAACTAGATTATAAGAAAACTTTTAAGGTGATGATGGAATTCAAAAAAGAAACTACAAAAATACAAGAACTATGTTTGACTGGGTTAGTGAGATTGAGATTCTCACTTAGGATCGAATATAATGATTGAGTTAATGATTGAATGGCGGAATCATACAATCAAGAAACATTCAATGCAGAAGAAATACTCATAAATACTTTGTATATATTAATAAATGTGATTGATTACAATGACTGCTAGGGTTTAGCAAGGAAAGTAATAATGCACCTAGAGAATACAAAATATTCTAATTGTCTAAATTCTGTCACCTCATGTACGAGGTTTTCTATTCTATTTATAGGCAGACAAGATGCCTTTTACAAAATGACTAAACTACCCCTGACCTATTACATCAGAACGTCTAAGTCTTGATCTGCATTACATCTTGTTCATCCGCATTTGCAAATGCGGATGAGTTGACTTGATCAGCATTTCTTTACTTGATCTTCCGCATTAGTATGTTGGTCATCCGCATTGGTTAATGCGGATGAACAAATACTTCTGCGCATTTGTCTGGTCATCCGCATTGGCAAATGCGGATGAACAAAATCTTGTCCGTATTTCTTCTGGTCTTCCGCATTTGTTAATGCGGAAGAACAAATGCTTGTCCGCATTTGTTTTATAACTTCCGCATTTACAAATGCGGATAGCCATACTTGTTTTTTTTTGTGCAGGATCTTCATCCGCATTACTTCTTGGACTTGTGGGAATCCAACAGAGCAACCATCAACTCACCCATTGAATTGGTATGTATAATCCTTTCAGGGTCCAACAATACTCCCCCTAAGGATTATACAGCCTATGTTCTTCAATGTTTGGGTAGTGATTGAGGTTGTGATGATTCTGCTAAGTCTTGTGATGGTGTAAAAGGTGCTGCTTGAGCTTGATTCAAAATTGCCTTTATCATGTTGACAAAGTCTTGAGCTTCTGGCATTTTTCCCTGCTTAGTACATGTATCTTCATTTTGCTCATATTGTGAATGGCTTCTAGTGGTAGTTTCTTAAGTGAAACTGGTTCCCAAATGGACATTGTAGATAGCCCATCCCTGTGAATTAAAAGAGCACCATCTACATCAACTTCTAGTTTGACAATGTTGCCCAACTGTAGAGGTGTCTTCTTCTTCTTTCTTTTCTCCCTCTTGGCACTGATCTGATCATATGCCATCTTTAATATTTTGATGCACTTTAGAAAGAAATGCAGATCTTCTTCACCCAATTTGTTTGATATCTCTTTGAAGTGCCTTGTGTATATATAGTGAATATAGGATAGATCCAATAGTCTCACTTCATACCTACTGAATAGTCTGATTTCTGCACCTTCTTTACCTCCCCACTTCCTCTCAATCACCAATTCATAGGTCTTCTCATCATAATAAACATTTGAGATTGGTATTGAGGAATGAGTGCCAACCACCATTTTTCTTTTCAATGATTCTGTAGGTTTCACTTCTAGTTTTGGAAACACTACTTCTTCTGCTGGTTTTGTCTGTTTCATCTCTAGAGGGTTCTTGAATGATTTGTCTTTTCTCATGCATATGGCTTTCAATGAATTGAAGTTGTTGGTTCTCTTGAACATCTTAAGTATACCTTCAAATTCATACCCTCTGAACATGGCATTATGGTTGATCAGTTCCAGATTAGCCAGTTCTTTCAGGTCATGAATCTCAAGGGCATTTACTAGAGCAGAGTACTTTGTAAAAAATTGCACCAGCCCTGAGATTCTTTTAACCATGAACATATTCCATGAACTATCATACTTCCAGGAAATGATTTTCTGGTAAATTTTGCCTTTTGGAGTAGATACACCTCTAATCATCTCAGCAGTGGTTAACCCTTCCTGAAGTTTCAGTTGGGAGGGTTCAGCAAACCACTCTGGATATTTGTGAAGAACAGGTGCCAGATAGTCTTGATCTTTATATGTAAGTTGCATGTCTTGTGCAGAGACTCTTGATCTTGGCTTTTGGTTGAGGACTTCTTCTTCTAACCTCTTTAGCATTTCTTTCTTTTCATTGATTAATCTGAGGGTGACAGCTCTCAGTGAGTTAGTTTTCATGTTTCCCAATTTCTTTTTAGTGAAGCCTTGACTGGTGAGGTAATCCTTCATTTCCCTATCAGTCTATTTATAGGGATCAGGATGTAGAGGTTCAGGAGTTGAAGATTGCTTCTTCATGACAGACAACTTTGACTTGTAAACTTTAGGTGCAATGGACTTCTTAAAATATGTTTCAACCGTGGGGTCCAACAGTTTGTTTACTTTCTCTTCTTCTGCTTTCATGCCCTCATATGTCATGCTAAATACTTCATCAACATCATACCCATGATTGATCAAGAACATGGCTTTTATCATAAGGTTATCTGTTTGTGCCTTTACCACCATTTCATCCACAGAATTTTCTTTTTGCACAAGACTATCCACATCTACAGTCTTTTCAGCATCATATCCTCCTTCCATTTCTCCTTCTTCCAGATCAATAAAAGCAGCTTGTTTCTTTAATTGAGCCTCAGCCTGCTCATGTTCTTCTAGGAATTCAGCTATAGCTGCCAAGCTTCTTGGATCATCTCTTTTACTTTTCTTCACATGCTCTTCTTCCACTATTGGTCTTTTGCCCTTTGCCTTTTCAGATAAATACTTTCTCTTTCTAGTATAGGTTTGAAGTGAAGGACCAGAAGAGGATTCAGGCCTTTTAATCTCCTCAGGCAGTTTTTCAGCCTCAGTTTGTACTTGTTCATGATCATCAGCTACTTTTTCTTCTTTTTCCTTTTCTTTTTCACATAACTCTCTGATCATATCTTTTTGTTCCTCAGACAATGACACAGCAGGTACTATATGCATACTCAACTCCTTCTCCAAGGGAACTGGAAATTGAGGAATGACCACAATGAGTTAGTGTTAGTCCTCTGGTCAGCAATGAAATCCCAAAATTCATCATTAATTATGAATTCTTCAGATGTGAAGCTGTCTAGTGCACTGATCAGTTCTTCAAATTCAGCCTTTTCAGTTTGTGTAGCATCTGATTCTCCAGAATAGACCACCATTTCTAGGCTTGATTCTTCATTCTTTGATTTGCTTGTATCTTCTTTTTTCATCATTCTCAGAAAAAGATTGTTTCTCATCAGCTATAACTCTTTCTTCATCTTTTTCACTTTCTTCAGCCTCAGCACTTCTTTGAATTTCAATCAGTATCTCAAGCTCAGAGATTCTTTTATTTTGACTTTCAATTTGATTTTGCAGATTTGAGATAATCTCTGCTTGTTCTTTAATTATATCCTCTTGCTCTTCCATAGCAATGGTTTGAATAGAAAGAGTATCAACATGCCCACTGATTTCTTCTTTAGAATGATTAAGAGCAGCTTTTAAGTAGTTAGTCTCCTTTCAGCTTCATATTTTTCTTTTAGCTCTTTCAACTCATTCTCCTTTTCATCAAGTTCAAGAATTCTATCATCAATGATTCTTGCTCTCCTGTTAAGTATTCTTTCCATCCTTTCAATCTTTTGCATGAGCTCAGAGATCAACTCATCCTTTTCATCCGGTCTGTTCACATTAGATTCAGCAAAACTTTCTGAAGGAGCAGTCTCAGAAGTGACTCTCTTCACAGGCATTTGCACAGGTTGATCCTCCTCATATGAAGATGATTTGGATACTTTAGATGAGCTGGTTGAATCTCCAAACTCAGTTGGATTATCATTGGTAAGGAATGGTTGAGGTGGTGATTTTGGAGAGTGATGAGGTGGAGGTGTTGGAGAGTGATGAGGTGGAGATGTGATTGGTTGAGCTATTGGTGATGGGATAGGTGATTTATGAATTGAAGTGGTTGGTGATTTATGGGGAGATGGTAATGGTGATGGTTGTGGGGTTCTTTGTGGAGATGGGATAGGTAGAGGTACAAATGGAGATGCAAAATCATGAATTTCAGGTTTAGTGTAAGAATCACCCCCTGCACCATCCTGGGTGACACTGACCTTTGCCTATCAATGCCTTCAACTTGCTCATCAGCAGTTTTTTGAATATTAACATGTTGTTCTTCAATATGCTCATTTGCAGGAGCATGTTGTTCTTCTCCTTGTTCATCAGGATTAATTTGTTGAAGCATCCAAGGTAGAAGAGGAGAGTGAGCTCCACTATAAAAGTTTCTAGTATCCCTTTTCTTAATGTACTTATATGACTTAGCATCATAATGTGGAATATCTAGAACTGGTCCCTCAGCAGCTAGATTGGGAAATGCTTCATAGATCAAACATTGAATGAACCTTGGATGCATTAAGAATTTGTATCTCCTTCCCTCTTGTATGTTTGATACTAGACCATTAAAAACATAAGCTGACATGTTGAATGGCCTATTTGTGCATAGAGCACAAATTGCTGATGAAGTAGTAACTGGGATATCATTCCATCCTGTTTTCCTTTTAGACAAACAGTGCTTAAAGATATGGATCAGGAACCTCCAAGGCAAGTCTACTAACCCCTTCATAATCTGTTTTGCTTCGAAACCTCCTTCATATCCTATCTCAGCAAAGAAGGTAGTAATGTCATCATCTTCTAGCTTAATTGGTGCATCTGCATCATTACCAAGCTGTAGACATATTCTCACAGTTTCTTCAGTAATGGTCAGTGTAAGCTCATCATTAATCCTTCCCAATAATGTCCTAACACCATCAGCCTCAATCACTTCAGCAGAGTTCCAGAATGACCTTATGAGGTTCTTATAGACGATGGGTCTAACAGTGATAGCATAAGCCACCCTTGTTGTAGAGATGAATCTGATTATGTCTCTGAGTCCCTCAGCCTCTAGTACATCAGGGTCTAAATAACCGCTGACATTATGGAGCTTGCTCTATGAAAGATTAGCCATTTAATCTGCATAAGAGACATATGTGTTAGTTTTGATGAGAAAGCATGTGCACAATTTATCAGTTTGACTTTTAATGGTCAAAGATGAACGTTTGAAGTTACTGTTTCATTGTTGTCACATCAAATGGTGAATTTGTTGTTGAACAATCACAGTTTCTCTGTTTTTCAAGTTTAAATAAACCATTTATTAGATGTTATTTCATTAATTTGTTACACATTTTCGTTTTTCATCAAACTCTGTTCTTATGATGAACACAACTATGAAGGTTTTTCATGATGGTTAGAATTCCTCTTAGTTTGCATGTTCATTGATGTCAAAAATGTATAACATATCTTTGAATAAATCGGATTTTGGGTGTTCTTCATTATCATTTGGTTCTTCGTTCAATTTTGGTTCAACAGTCCGAAAGTTAGGTCATGAAAGATTTTTGGAAATTTCACCTTTCTTTCAATGCTACTGTAGTTTAGAATCGATGACAAGAACAGGTTGAGTAGAACACACTAAAATCTTTGGTTGATGATGATGATGATCAAAGAGGGTGTACAGTTTTTTTACACTCGTCTCACTATGTAATATCTCAAATTTGAAAAGTATTAAATGACCCTTTGATATTACTTTAAATAGTCAAATAATGTCTTTTACAAGATTTTACAAGTTCCAGAGCAAATGCGGTCACATTTTTAAGTCACTGTAGCAAATGCGGAAGGGTACATTTTAAGTCTTTGGGTCATCCGCATTTGTTTACTGTTGTAAATGCGGAAGTGAAAATTTAAAGAACTTTGAGTATCCGCATTTGTTTGCTGTTGTAAATGCGAAAGTTTTGTTACTTTTGTTTTCTTCTATCCGCATTTGTGCACTGTGGCAAATGCGGAAGAACGAAGTTCATCAGCATTTGTTCACTGTAACAAATGCGGTTGACTAAACTTGTTCAGCATTGCTCACTGTAGCAAATGCGGCTGAACAAAATATGTCAGCATTGTTCACTGTAGCAAATGCAGAAGACCTGACTGTCAGCATTTGCTCACTGTAGCAAATGCGATAGAATAAAATCCATATTTACTTGATCATCATTCATTGACAGAAGAGTTTTAGCACTTATTTATTTCTGCTTGAAAATACATGAAAATTTAAGATACACATCCACAAATACGGATGATTAAAACAAATGTGGAAGTGTAAATTCCATCCGTATTGTCAAATGCGGTTAAACACTTAAAAAACATTTTATCTGCATTGACAAATGCGGTAGAACATTTTTGTTCCGCATAGATTTTAACACTTCAAAATTTCGTGTATACTTTTGACACACTAATTCGGTAGAGTACAATCATTGTCCGCATTAGTTTCACTTGGAAATAAAAAGCTACCCACATTGGTTATAAGCATGGGTTACCTTCACCCGCATTAACCAATGCACTTACCTGCATCAACTTTTGAACTTAATCATAAGTTAATGTGTCTGTTTTGGTTTTTCATGTTATGAAGAGATGTCATTGATTGATTTTTCTTATGAAGTTGTTGACTGTTGAGGTTGTCAGTTCTTGCTTGGATTGACTTGTATGTCAGAAGTGATACAAGTTTCCTGATGTTTGACTGATCTTGGACTTTTCATGCTTCCAAGAATCTGCATAGGCTGAGATACTATGGTATAACTTCTGTATCAACACATTCATTTTCTTTTTCTTTTGTTTTTATGTTTTAAGAAAGTAATTTAAGATAGTAACAATCTATATAGATTTAATCAAAAAATTTAAATTACTCCACCTAAAGTTTATATCCACAACTGGATAGAAACTTTAAAGATTTAAAAACTTTTTGACTATTATATACATTAATTATTAATAATGAAGAGAAGTATATCTTTCGTTGGGATCATATCAATCTTACATTGCACATATGTATCCTTTATGAAAAAATGGACATGTTTTTAAACTTGATGATTGAAGGTATGTTTGTCCTCTTAAACTCACACCCGGTTGATATTTTGATGCAAATGATATTTATCATGTTTTTGGTTGATTTAATTATTCAATATGTACCTCACACACAAGCATTGAATGATCAACCATCCATATACAATGCATGGTAGAACTTTTTCACAACTTTCCTTACCAGGTTACTTAAGTTATGAGAACTCATTTTCACTGATCCTCATTGGAATTCTTTTACTTTGATCCTTTTCATGATGATCCACATTGGGATTCTTTTCACTTCACTTTGGAAGGTGATCCATGATAGGATTCTTTTGTTCATTCACTTGGAATGTATTGCTTTTGTAGATTCATCCAATTTGGATGTGTTCCTCATTGGGAATCTTTTGGATCAGTACATCTGCACTATGTGCTTGTTTCATCATGTCTTTGCTCAGCAAAACAAAGATGAAACTAGATTTAGGTGAAAGAGATTCATAAAGCATCATTACCTGGTGTGTTTAGGTTACTACACACATGCATTCAGATAAGCCAATACATACCTATACTTTGTGATGAGTGTTTCACTATTGAATAAGATTTTAATTCATCACTGCATGTATCTTCTCTTCCAAGTTGAGCCTACCAACATATCTGGTAAGTCATGACAATCTTGCAATTTTTGAAATTAAGCACAATGAATGATATAACGACTATAATTATATCATTTCCCAATGATATTCTATTCTTCATAAAATTGACTTCTTTTTGTGGTTTTCTAATATTTTTGACTTTTTTTTGATGTTTTGATTGATTTTACTCAAGGTTAATCATGCTAATTGATTGAACCAGGAATTCAAACCTGCTAGGTTCAAATGCCTTAGTAAATAAATCAGCCAATTGATTTTCAGTGGGTACTTGAATCAATTTGATTAACCCTTTTTCAGCACAGTCTCTCAAAAAGTGATATCTAATTTCAATGTGTTTTGTTTTTAAGTGCTGAACTAGATTATTTGTTATGAAAACAGCTGCTGTGTTGTCAATGTGAATTGGTGTGTGCAAGAAGTTAAAACCATAATCAAGCATCTGGTTTTGAATCCAGAGTACTTGAGAGCAACAGGCTGATGCTGCAATATACTCAGCTTCTGCTGTTAATACAGATACATTTGTCTGCTTCTTGCATTGCCAAGAGACCAGTCTGAGACCAAGAAATTGACAACCGTCAGAGGTGGATTTTCTGTTGAAGTTGAATCCTCCATAATCACTGTCTGTGAAGGCATAGAGATTGAAGTCTCCTTCCTTTCGATACCATAACCCAAGAGCTTGTTTGCCCTTTAGATATCTGAATATCCTCTTGACTGCATTCACATGTGATTCTTTTGGATCAGCTTGATACCTGGTACACACACAAACACCAAACATAATGTCAGGCCTACTGGCTGTTAGATACATAAGTGAACCGTTCATAGATCGATAGTGAGTCTGGTCCATAGATCGATAGACTGACAATCAGCAAAGTGGAATTTCTTCAACATAGTTTCCACGTATTTTGATTGATTGATGAAGATTCCATCTGTTCTCTGTTGGACTTGCACCCCTAGAAAGAAAGTGAGTTCCCCCATTGCACTCATTTGGAATTTTGAATACATAGGGTCTTCAAATTCTTTGCAGAGTTGCTTGTTTGTTGAGCCAAAAATGATATCATCCACATAAATCTGGACTAACAGCATGTCTTTTCCTCTTCTCCTTCTGAAGAGAGTCTGATCACTCTTTCCTCTTTTGTATCCATGTTCAAGAATAAAGGATGATAGAGTCTCATACCACTTTCTTGGAGCTTGGTGAAGACCATACAGAGCTTTGTCAAGCTTGTAAACTCTATGAGGGAAATCTGGATCTTCAAAGCCAGGTGGTTGACTCACATAGACCTCCTCAGCAATCTTTCCATACAAGAAGGCACACTTCACACCCATTTGATAAACAGTAAATTTCATGGATGCAGAATATGCTAGAAAGATTCAGATTGCTTCTAATCTGGCAACAAGAGCAAACACTTCATCATAATTGATTCCTTCTTCTTGAGTGTATCCCTGTGCCACTATTCTTGCTTTGTTTCTGATGACGATCCCTCTATCATCAGTCTTGTTTCTGTACAGCCATCTGGTACCGATAGGGTATTGTCCTTTGTGAAGATCTACCGGTTGCCATACTTCTTGCTTCTTGAATTGGAGTAATTCTTCCTGCATTGCTTCAATCCAGCTATTGTCTTGAAGAGCGTCTTTGATGTTCTTGGGTACTGTTTGACATAGAAAGTATGAGAACAAACAAATGTTTGCAATACTGGACTTGCTTCTAGTCACCCTCTCATTAAGTTCACCAATAATGGTTTCAACTGGATGATTCTTGTGTATTCTGGTGGTTGGAATGGAGTCACCAGCAATAGTTACATCAAGATTGGAGACATTCAGTTCATTATGGTCAGAGGCACCTTCATCTTGTACTATTGGGGAATATGAAGATAGTCAGACTCCGTTTCAGTTTCTGCTTAAGCTTCAGCAGCACTGTGATTGCTTCCATCATTTGATGTTCTTTGTGTTTCAGATGGAAGAGTAGCTTGCTTTTGATTTCTGATCTCAGTTGACAGATCATCTGAGTGTGATCGTAACAAGCTTGGACCTCCTTCAGTTGAAACACTCTGATTTTGTGATGGTTGTCTGATGGGATCAGCTTGGAGAGGAACGTCTTCATTCATGTATTCAGCAGATGTAGGAGGAATCAATGGAAAGTCATCTCTTCTTTCTACAACTGAAGAAGTGTCACTTGAATGGAGATTTCCTGCATCAGACAAGTGAAATTGATCAAATGATTTTGTAAATGAGTCAATATCAAACAACCAGTCGGGACCATTTGTAGATTTGGGAAACGAATGTTCCTTGAATTGAACATTTGTTGATTCATCAATAATGTTTAATCTAGGATTAAACACTTTGTAAACCTTTGAAATAGAAGAATAACCTACAAAGAATCCTTCATCAGACTTAGATGAAAACTTTCCAAATAGTCTCGGGTGTTTAATATTGAGACAGGACTATCAAATGATTTAAGAAATCTAATGAATGGTTTTCTATGAAAGAGCAGTTCATATGGAGTCATGTTTCTTTCTTTTACAATTAGAGTTCGATTTTGTACAAAGCACGATGTGTTAACTACCTCTGCCCAAAAGGTGATTGGCAGCTTAGCATCGGCCAGCATTGTTCTTGCTGCTTCAATCAGTGTTCTATTTCTCCTTTCAGCTACCCCATTTTGTTGAGGAGTTCTAGCTGCACATGAATTGATAAGCAATGCCTTTGGTTGCACAAAAAGAACTCATGTCTTCATTTTTAAATTCAGTTCCATTATCACTTCTGATTGTTTTGACCTTAAGATCAAGTTGATTTTCAATTTGTGTGATAAAGTTTTGAATTATTTGGGATGCCTCATTTTTATAACGTAAGAAGAACACCCATGTAAATCGTGAAAAGTCATCAATGATCACCAAACAATATTGTATCGTTCCAATACTCATGACATGAGTTGGTCCAAACAGATCCATATGAAGTAGCTTCAATGGAGTATTGTTTGTGTTCACCAACTTAGATTTATAAGAAGATTTGTGTTGTTTTCCTTTGAGGCATTCTGAACAGTGATCAACGAAGTGAAATTCTTTTTGTGGAAGACCAATAACATGGTTTCCTTTGACCAATTTGTTCATGTTTTTTAAGTTTGTGTGCCCCAAACGTCTATGCCAAAGCTAAGACTCATCAAATGATGCTTTTGACAAAAGACATGTTTCTTCTTTAGGTGATGCAGAACACAGGTTTAAAACATAAGTATTATTCTTCCTCGAGGTCTTTAGGACAACCCATTCTTCTGAGATTTGAAATCTAGGTTTCAGAATGTAGCAATGAGTGTCTCTAAAGTGAGTTGAAATTTTCTTGTCACAGATCTGAGACACGCTTAGCAGATTGAAGTTCAGTTGTTCACAGTAGTTCACTCTGTCAAAGCTCAGCATCCCATTTGTCACAGATCCTTCACCTATAATTCTACCACCCTGTGAATCTCCACCAAATGCCACCGTAGTTCCTTGTATATGCTTGAAGTCATGAAGGAGGGAACGATCTCAAGTCATGTGTCGGGAGCATCCATTGTCCACGTACGATAAGCTATTAGACCTATATGGATGACCCTGCAAGCATAAAAGAACTAACTAGAATATGGAACCCAAGCCATGATGGTCTTGGGTTTCCCGTTCTTATCTATTATGGTGACTTCTTGATACTTTCCTCCAAATTATGATCTATTTAGAGGTGACCTTGGAGATTGCTTATGATATTTTGCTGGAGTCTTCTCATCAACACCAACAGAAGAGTCAGATGAGTAGTGAAATCTTTGGTCTCTATTCTTTTGAAGAAATTTAAACCGTTTTTGATTTTCAAAGATCATTTTGGGTTTTGAAAAATCAAACTTTTGATTGATGAAATGGTTGCTTCTTTGACTTTTCCATATTTGTTTTGTTTTACTCATGTCATTGAGTGATCTAGATGTTCTAGATTGATTGTTGTGCAAATGATTCTTGACTTGTGTTTTGCCTGATGATGTTGTTGAGATGGGTTTGTTCTTTGGAATTCTCAATCCCTTCTAATTGAAGTAATAATCAGATGTATTGTGATTGTTCATATCACAGACTGAACAACATTTGTTAAAATAACATTTTTTGGTTGAGTGGTTGTTCATGTCACAGATAGAGCAATATTGATTGTAAAAGCAATTTTCTGTTTTATGATTGAACATATCACAAATGTCATAATACATTTGTTTGTTGCTTGAATCAGATTTTGATTTGTGGGACTCAGCTGATTTTCTCATTTGTTGCTAAGCCACTTTCTTGTGCTTAGGGGATGAATCAAAGTCAACCTTTTTGTTAGACTTTCTTGGCTGTTTTTGTTTCTTCAACCCTTTCTGCACCTTTTTCTCAAATTGATCAACGTGTTCCTTATTACATATATCAAAACCAACACCCTGTCTTGATTTTGAAGATTGAGGGTCTGACAGAGTTTTACACGTTGAAATCAGTGCTCTCTTTTGTTTCTTTTGTAGTGAAACCTTGTCTGATTTGCTTGATTTGTTTGGAGATATAATCTCATTATCAGAACTGCTTTCAGCAGTGGGTTTCACTGAATTCACATACTTCTTTTTACCTTTTAAAACAGAAGGTATGAATTTTATAAATGGAACAATTGCCTTTACGGGGCTTGTGGGTTTGATGACACTCACTGCCTTGTCTGAACACTCTTTGATTTTGATTGGGTGTCCTAATTTGATTTTATCGTCATTCGTTTCAATATAAACATCAGGTTTGTTTTAGGGATTGGTTACTTGTTTTACTATGGATTTTGGTTCCATAGTTTTAGTTTCAATTTCCTCATTAAGTGTGATAGATTCAGGCATGACATTGTAGTTGTCATTGTATGGTGGAGGACATGAATTATACCAATCCCCGACATGTCATTTGGATCCTTTTGAGAATCAAGCATCTCTTGCAGCTTGACTGAAGACATTTGAAACTTTTCTAGTTTCATTTCAGTAAGTGTGTGTTCAGCCTAAGATTGAGCTAACTTTTCAGTCAGTAGCTCATTCTCAGCTGCAAGAGTGTACTTTTCACCATACAGTTTTTCAATGTTAGAGATGAGAGATTTTATTTTGATTTCAAAGCCTTTTATCTCTCTTTTCGTCATCTCTGACTTCACATTTTCCTCTTTAATTTTATCTGCCTGGTTATGGTTATGCTCTCTATAACCTTGCAATTCAGTAATGCATTTTTCACTACAAAGGTTAAATTTTACCTCAGTAGGCATTGGAGATGAACCATCGTTGACGTGAGCCATAAGTGCATGATTTTGAAAATGAGGCTTGACTTCCTCTGCATACATGCTCCAGTCACATACACCATCTTGCTTTATCACAAGAGCATTAGCAGATGACTGACTGCTTCCATGAGCTTGATTTGTTAGTTGAGATGGATTTTGATATGATTGATGTTGTTATGGATGATGATACTGCTGCTGATGATTGTTGGATTGAAAGCTTGAGTTTGACTATGATGATGACTGGCTTTGAAAATTCCTTTGAAAGTTGTTTCTTTTGGGGGCATTGCATTCTCTGGAGAAGTGGCCAGCCATGCCACAGTTGAAGCATTTCACTTTGGATTTATCATATCCAAGCTTTGTATTCTCATTAAGGTTGAGCTTTCTGCCTTTTCTGAAAAATTTCTTTGCTCTTATAGCAATCAATGCCATTTGCCATTGCAGATCCATTTCTTCCACATCATCTGGATCCATTTCCTCCAGATCTTCCTGGATTAGATGAGCAGATGTGAGTCTTCCCCTAAATATGCTTCAAAGCTTGCAACTAAGGCATTGTAAGTTGCCTTTTGTTCTTCGGATCTTGGGTCTTCAGGAGTGGTTGTAGAAGCAACAGTGACTCTGGATGCTTGGGATGATGTTGATGGATGATTAGTTGATGGAGTTGCAATGAACCCTGTGGTATTCAGTTGATCTCTTAATGAGATGAAATCATCCTCCTCAGTAATGAAGGCATTTTCAACAGAATGAGATTCTGATGGAAATTTGAATGCCTCAATCACTGTGGGTCCTCCCAAGTTTCTGCTTCTTTCATCTAACTCCAAAGCTTCTATCTTGGCTATCATTATGTCCAGAGTTGTACTCTCAAGATAAAGAGTGTTCTTTAACATTGTCACATTTTGTTTCCAGGTCTCTGGAAGACTTTGCAACATTTTCTTATTTAATTCCTTAACCTTGTAAGTGACTCCCATGATTTCCAAGTCATTTACCCACTGTACAAATCTGTGCAGTTGTTTGGATATGGACTCCCCCTCGGTGTGGTGAAATGTTTCGTACTGATTAACAAGCTTATCCTTGTTAATTTCAGCACCTTCACTACTTCCCTCACACATAATTTTCAGCGCATCCCATACAGCTTTTGCAGTACCATACTTCTCCAATCTTTTTAGCACATCCATCTTGAGTGCTTGAGTTAGGATAGAATAAGCTTTCAGATCAATCTTGATTTTCTTGTAATCTTCATCATCAAGAGTTAGATCTTCAATGGGTATCCTTGCAGTCTTGTAGATAGCAGCTTGATTTGTAGACAGAGTGACAGGGATGTGTGGCTCCTTGCATATTGAGATCCAAAAATCAGGATCTACACATGTAATGTAATTCCTAAACCTGATTTTCCATTGTTTAAACTCAGATTTGTGTTTAAGCATAGGAGGTTTAGGTGTATGGCCAAGTTCTGAGAAACTGTGAGAATCTATTTTTAACAAGGTGTTTAGCTTGTATAAATATAGATTAGGTAAGTTTTAAGATTAATTAGTCCGAATAGTCCAAATCGTTCAACAACGGTTCAGTAAATCAGATATGTTAATGTTTCTTGGTTCTGTCGCAGCTTCTGTTCTTTATATGAATCTGTATAGGCTTTGTGTATGGTTCTTGATGGTGAGAACATGTTGACAGAGATCTTCTTAAGAGTATTATCTGTTGTTTACTAAATAGAGATGAAGGAATACTCTATTAGCAACTCAATCACCGGTTCAATCAAGTTCTATTCAGATCTTGGGTAGATCTGAAAAAGAACCGAGAGCCAAAGCTCTGATACCAATTGACTGGGTTAGTAAGATTGAGATTCTCACTTAGGATCGAATATAATGATTGAGTTAATGATTGAATGGTGGAATCATACAATCAAGAAATATTCAATGCAGAAGAAATACTCATAAATGCTTTGTATATATTAATAAAGGTGATTGATTACAATGACTGCTAGGGTTTAGCAAGGAAAGTAATAATGCATCTAGAGAATACAAAATATTCTAATTATCTAAATTCTGTCACCTCATGTACGAGGTTTTCTATTCTATTTATAGGCAGACAAGATGTCTTTTACAAAATGACTAAACTACCCCTGACCTATTACATCAGAACGTCTAAGTCTTGATCCGCATTACATATTGTTCATCCGCCTTTGCAAATGCGGATGAGTTGACTTGATCAGCATTTCTTTACTTGATCTTCTGCATTAGTATGTTGGTCATCCGCATTGGTTAATGCGGATGTACACGCATTTGTCTGGTCATCCGCATTGGCAAATGCGGATGAACAAAATCTTGTCCACATTTCTTCTGGTCTTCCGCATTTGTTAGTGCGGAATAACAAATGCTTGTCCGCATTTGTTTTATAACTTCCACATTTACAAATGCGGATAGCCATACTTGGTTTTTTTTTTGTGCAGGATCTTCATCCCCATTACTTTTTGGACTTGTGGGAATCCAGCAGAGCAACCATCAACTCACCCATTGAATTGGCATGTATAATTCTTTCAGGGTCCAACAATGTTGATGCGAGAACTTTTATGTTTTGAGAGAACTTAATTTGTTTTTGTAAAAATATGTATTTTGTTTGTAATTTTGTAATGCTTATTCATACTTATTCATTTTGTATCATTGTAAACTAGCTATTTTGATAAATGGATGTGAAACGTTCATTTACTTGTGTTTGTTTGATTGTTTTTTATTCGTACTAATTGTTGTATTCTCGCTCCTAGCTTACGGAGTGGCATACCGGAAAAGAGGCAGGATTTGAATTGATGACTTAGCCTTGGTTTGATAAATGCAAGAATCAATTCACATTTTCGATGCTTTACGCATTAGTAGAGCACGAGTCATTAGGAAAAAAACTTTATTATATGGTTTGCTTCATGGCAAAACTTAAATTTAAAAAAGGCTGAAGTGGGGTCAAGTGCATGGTTGATTGCAATCATCACATTACTAAATATATCTTTGAAAAGAAATAAATACAAATTTATGATGAAAGATATATTCCTAAATAAGAGTACTTTAGATATTGAACTTAAAACTCATGATGTCATCAACTTTTTAATTAAACCCATTTTATTTTGAGTATGTTTTTACCTAATAAGTAGGAGTAGATACATGAAACTATTGATGAATGGATATGTTGAAGTAAACATGAACCACCCTATTTGGTTTAAGATATTGACTTCCCCCATTAGAAACATTGTCTTCCTAATTGTATGAAATCATATTGTTCTCAAACCATATGCACTTTATACTTCACAACTTATATGATGTTTGATTATGATTTCTTCTTTGGTCGTTAAGTAAACTCTAGTTAACAATAATAGCTATGTAACACTAAATTATTAGCATTTCCATGTCTATTTTAATAAATTTAACAACATAACCATGCTACATTAAAGTTGGATTATTTATTAGTGTTTATTACCTAACTAGTAATTATGCCCTCGTGATGCAATACGTTTATGTATTTGTTAATTATACAATGATAGGTGATTGTGTTTTATTGTAAATGCGATATTAATATGGTTAAGTATGTAAAAGGACACAAGAAGTTGCGATTGGTATGTTTTGGAGATCGACTATGTTCCAATCTAATCTAATCTCCTCTCCTCTCCACTCCTCTCCTATGCTTCGCGATGCGCAGCAAAAAACTTTATTTGAAGTAACATGTTATAACAAGTGCATTACTAATCTACAATAATTATGTAAGCACATTAAGAGGACAATGTAGTCATTTAAGCAATATTTTAAGACTATTTAGCATATCTTGAAAAAATTTTAATAATACAATAATTGCCTCTTAACATGATGTACAAGTATTCTAAAAAGATTAAGCTTTCATTAATAAGTTTAATCGATTTCTTAATATTATACACTTTAATCATATTCATAAATATTGATAGCAATAATTTATAAATTATTATATGAGAAGGGTTATATTAAAAATGATGTTTAATCTAAAAAGGTTAAGAAGGATTGTGGGCTTGACACAATTCATTCTGTTAATTTAAAGAGAGTGACATTTTGATCATTGTGTCAAATACGTCAGTTTATTGTATCTTATACTTTAATTGTTTCAAATATCAGTTTATAATGTAATAATATATATTTTACATCATTTTTATGTATATTATTCATTGTGTTTTACATTTCAAGATCATTTTGTGTTATTTTTTTTCATTTTTTTATGGATTATAAACTTATTATCTATCATTGTGTTTACAGTTAGAAGACACAAAGATATACTTTTAGCAATCTTGTTTTCAAAACTCATAGTGTTAGAAATAACACAACATGTAATTTTTGTTATTATTTTTTAATAGATTATATAAATTTGTTATTATTCATTGTGTTTTATCATAAAAAGTATATATTGATGTTATTTCAACAATGTATTTTTCAAAACGCATAGTATTTAGGATAAGACAATGACGATCAAAAGAAATAATGAGATATTGTGTTATTTTGTCATTGTTTTTAGTGTATTAGATTAATTAGTTGTTAATTTATCATTATATTTTAAATATTAAAGATACACTAGAATGTTAATACATCATTATACTTTTTAAAATTCATCATTTTAGAAAAAAATAATAGTATTCAAAATTATCATAATAATCAACAAAAATACACAATTAACTTCAATAAAAACACAATACAAGATATGAGCTTAAAAATAAGAAATTGTTTTATCTTTTTATCTAACAATAGTATACTCGTTTTAAAGATTAAAATGTTTATTTTTATGCTGTGATTTTTATTAAAAAATAATATCATATCTAAAAATTATTAGTGTTTAGAAAATGGGGAAACTTTCATAAAGTCAACAAAACTGTCTATTTCTAAAATATTTCTATATCAATTTTTTCTTAAAATTTGATTTCAATCATTGATTAAAAAGATGTATAGTTGATATTACTTATTACACTTTTTAGTTTTAAAATTATTTATATTTAAACCTTTCTCTTATTATATAAGGATAATTTCTATACACTATTCTTGAAATTTATATAAATTACTATTCATAAAGATTATAGCAATATCATGTTTTCTATATAATCATAAAAAAGTATTACATTTCTAGTTCTCATGAATATGGAACCTCTAGAACCACAAAGGGCCAGGAGGGTTTAGGATTTTAAACTAGGTATATTGATTGGAATGAATGCCCACCAGACCACTAGACAAACAATCCATATTTGTATCGAAACTCATCCGAATAATATATAATAAAAAACACTCGTCAATTGGTGGCTTAAAATAGGCCACTAATGTTGCTCTTTAAGTTATATATAATACATGCTCTAGTAAATCCGTGTATTACATAGGTTAAATAAAAAAATATTAAATATAATAAAAACTATTGATTATAAAACAATATAATAAGAAATGATATGATTGAAATTACGTATGAGTAATAACTTTAAGTAATAAAACAATGATATAAAATTTTTAATTTTTTTTCAAAGATAAAGTAATGATTTTGTTTCAAAATAATGTTTAAAAAATTATTTTTCTTGCTATAACTTCCTATTTTAATTATTTTTAGTAAAAGCTTTACTTAAATAAAAAATTTTAAAATATTACGTAAAAATAGTTTGATTTTTTAGAAAAAAATCTTTTTATAAAAAAACTATTTATATAGGAATAACATTAATAAAAAGATGTTTATCTTACTTTATTAAAAAACTAACTATAATGTAAAAACTAAATAATAATATTGTTAGTAATTAATGTAGTTATTTAATAAAAGAGAAAAACGAGAAAAGTTTGTTGAGAATAAACGTGATGTTCACATGTGGCACCAACATATACCATATTATTAAAGTAGGAAGATATAATTGATTAACGTGTACGGGATCAATGTAATTACTAAGTTTGTTTTAAGTATCAACCTAATAAAAAAATTAACACTACAAGAAATGTCTCCATTAGCGGCGATTTTAACCAATAGCGGCGACAACCATTAGCCGCGACATCTTTAGCGGCGACACCTTTAGCGGCGACTGTCGCCGCTATTGATCAACGATCAGTCTAGGGTTCGTAAAGTTAGATCTGCTCGTGAACGTGCGGCAGATCTGACGGTTGATGTTTAATCGTACAACATCGTATTAACGGCGACACCTTTAGCGGCGACATGTCGCCGCTAAAGGGTGCAGACCCAATAAATCGGGATTACCCTCCTTTTTTTCCCACTTTCCCTCCACACCACACCTCTATTCACGCGACCAAGTTGTTGAAACCTCCGGCGACCACCATTTCACGACCACCGGTTCGCGACCACCATTCCTCAACCTCCGGTCATCATCTTCCTCAACCTCCGCTCATCATCTTCATCAACCTCTGGTTACAACCCTCATAAGTCGGACCACCACCACCTCCGGTTACCTCAAAGTCGGACAATGTAACATCTCGTATTTTTCTGTTAATACAAAGTTAACATCGTTTATTTTTACAGGGGTCATTATTGTCAATTATGGAACTCATGTGTATTTATGCTTATTATTTTTTTTATGAAAGTTAAAATAGAAGTATTACATAATAATAATTATGTTAATATTAATAGTAGTAACATTGATAAAAATTTATAATAATAATAATAATACTAATAATGATAACTAAAATAATAATAATAATAATAATAATAAATATAACATTAATAAATTATGATAATGTTAATAATAATAATACTAGTAATAATAATAATTTAAAAAAAATAACTTAAAAGTATTTAAAACTTGGTTAAGTTGAGGGGTTGCTTTTGCCATGTTATAAACTTCAAATGGATATTTGTGCATAAAATAATAAAAAGTTAATAGTTGAGAGACCCAAAATGTAACATTCAAAATTTAAATTCTAAACCACCGGTTCCTTGTTTTTCCAGCCAAGATTCCGGCCAAACTCCGGCCACGTTCCGGTGACCCTGAAAAACCCATCAAAATCGTTCGGAAATGGTCCCAAAACGTTCCAAATTCGTTCGTGTACAGGTTTCATTGTATCATTTAATCATATTTATGAATCGGTTACAAACCTCAATCGATCGAGTAACCGGCAACATAAACTCCATGACCGTTCGAACAATTAATCCTAATAATAACCTAATTAAACTAAGTTAAACAATCATCTATCTATCTTTAATCGATTACAACCTTCAATTGTACCTGAAACAAACACATACAACGAATTCAATCATCACCTTCATCGCAAGGCTGCAACTAGTCGAACACCACCCTCTGGTGTTCAAGAATCAAAATTGACACAGGGCTTTTAGTCCAGACCATCACACGAAGCTATCTGCACCTTTGATTTGAATATCGTTGAAGATTACTCGACTTTCTACACTCACGGCCGCGACTTGTTCTTGGTTGTTCTTGGCATCGATTCGAATCCAAACGGGTAATTGAACTCATCACTACAATCGAATTTGCAAGAGCAACAATATCCCTAAACTTAATTTGATTGGTACCAACGATTCGTGGTTCGATTTGGGGTTAAACGATTCTAGGGTTTATATGGAATTTGGGGGTTGTTGGAAGTTGCGTATTAAACAATTAAGAACCTAAAAGAACCGCGGCTGAGAGCCTTGGTTCATTGGTTAGCACGCTGCATCCCATCCATGAGGTCCCGGGTTCGAACTCGGGCACCCTCATGCAATTTTTTTAAAGGTTTTAGCCTTTAAAAAGGCTATATAAAATTCCTAAAAATTATAAAAATTGGTTTTATAAATTTTGTTTATCTAATTATTTTCTATTAAATTATTTTTTTAAACACTTAAGCAATTTTTTATATAAATGTTAGTAATAATGTTATAATTAGTTCCTTTTTCATAAAAACAATTTTAAATAGTTGAAATCACTAAATTATTAATAGTCAATATGTTATCTTTGATTTTAGATAAATTTTATAAACTCCGAATATTTATAAAAGCCACCAATGATTCCTATAATTTTCTAAGTTTAAATAGATATGTTTTGTTAATAAAACATTTAAACAAAGTTTGTTTTTGAATAATTCTTGTGAAATAGATTATAAATAATGACCAATAAATTGGCCCAAACGTTCTTTTCAAGTAGTATTATTTAACTTGTACTTATTTCTTTTAGTTATAAGCTTTATTCAAACTTTATATATATAAGCTTTTCAAATTTATTATAAGTGTTTCTTTTCTCATCATAGTATAAAAATATAAAAATACATTTTACCAAGTAAATGTGAATGAATTCCAATTGTTAAACATAATTATTTGACAAGCCCCAAAAAGTCTACTTAAAACCCTAGTCCTCGTTAAAACGATTAACTTATTATAATTGAAAAAACTTAAATCTTGTAAATATTCATATTTAGATACCTTGTGACGGTTTACGTTGGAACGACACTTATTATTACTCTTAACAATCATCACTCTTATACTTATTGCAATGTGAGTTTCCTTGCCCCTTTTTATGTTTTTCACATTCTTTTGGGGTGAAACATGATACTTATATATCATACACTTATAAACGTTTGAACTTGTAAAGCACTTGCAACTCATCTTTATATTTTATTATGGTTATTTGTGTGTTGTAAGTGATTATATGAGATACATATTTGTTTGCAATCATTAATTATTGCTAGCCTGACGACGTCTTAGATCTTTAGGCCTGACAAGCCTATTTGGTGCTAAAGTCGAGGTATTGCCAGCTCCTGATGACGTATGCTTGTTCATCATGGGAACCAAATACACTTAGCCAATCATATATACTTGTAATCAAGTCAAGGTTTGGTTGTAACGATATGTGTTCTATAACCTTGCTAACTTATAACCTATGACATGAATTGCTATTTGTAACCTTGTTTTATTATGTATGAAAACCTTGGAAACTTACCAACTTTTTAGTTGACCTCTTGTTTTTATCATGTTTCAGGTAATGCCCAAGTTTAAAGTGATCAAATGAAGCTTGCAATAATCTAGGATTTGGACCAAATTAATTGAATAAAAGGATTATGTTTTGTTATGTTATGCTTGGAATTATTTCATGTTTGAGAATTATGTTTTTTGGAACCTTATAATTTTAATATTTACATTCAAATATAGCGTTATGTGGCTGTGAACAATCCTAACCCTCACATCTCGATGTTTCTGCCGTCAAGATTGGGGTGTGACAGATTGGTATCAGAGCCCATAACTATAGGGATTTAGGTTATTAGAAATGGTGACCTAGACTATAGTTTATGTATGAACCTTATAGAATAATTTTATTATTCTTGTAATAGTATATTGTTTAGCATGGTACTTAATGTTATGCCATACTTATGTGCAACTTGATGCCTTAGCATCGGATTGCCTTGTAATTGTTAAAACTTTATTACTTGTCTCCCTAAACTTATCCTTAACTCTTTGACTCTCCCCGACAAATGAAACTTCTTAAACTTATTCTTGACGACACGTGGGATCGTACACTTATTATCGTGGGTTAATTCCTTAGACTCTATGTCTAATCTATGAAAATCTCATCAAGGTTTTGATTTCATGAACCTAAGAAATTTGTATGACACATAGACACCTGTATCCTGGTTTTCCTGGCAAAAGGCCATCGGGCTAAGGCAAGCATATCGCATAAATCCTACGGGACTAGTTATGCTTACCTGGAGATTTCTGGGATGAGTGATAAAGTATGGTCAACATACACGAGTTTCTAAGGTAAATGGGTCAATTTACCTTGACGTGTCAACGTTTCCATATGGTAATGCGTTACCAAATGGAACCATTCCATGTGCCTTACAACTCTTGACTTATCCTTGTTTAAAATATACTCCTTGTTATTCTTTGTCTCGTGTCTAACTCATTTTGTATATTCCAGCATGTCTCGTCATCATGGAAAGCTTGGAAGTTCTGATCGTAAGCTAGCCGCCATGATTGCCCGGCAAATGGTTGCCGTCATCCCAACTATGGTTGCTGAACTCAATAGCATCTTAATGACCAACTCTAGCAACAATGGAAATGGTCAAGGGGAGAATAGTGCTAACCGAGGGCACAACAACCAAACATGTACTTTCAAACACTTTAGCTCTTGCAAGCCCACTAGTTATAGTGGCAAAGAAGGAGCCACTGGTCTTCTTGAGTGGTTCGAGAGCATGGAAAATACCTATAACACCCGGTTATTTATTTTTGAAGCCGACAAAAGAAGAAAAGAAATAAAGTCCAAAGTCGAGGGATCAAACTCGCCAACGAGAGAAAGTTGGGTGAGTGGGGGTATTTAAAGGGAGAGGGCAGCCCTAACCCTCTCCCCACACCCAAAATTTCAGCTAAAGAAAGAGAGGAAGAGAGAAAAGGGAGAAAAGAATAGAAAGGTTGGTTCGGGTAGATTCAAGTGAGCAAAATCGTCGTGTAGCAGGTCCAAACGAAGTTCTACTTCTCGGTGTGGTTTGTGTGAGTTCTAGGACCCCTCTTTTAAACGTTTTTGGTCGATTTTGGGGCTGGAACACATCTGAAAACCCGTTTTTGTATGTGTGTGTTTGACCCATTTGTATGTGTTTGCGTGTGATGCGTTTGGAGTTTGTTTCCGGGCTTTTGTGTGCTTGAATGGTGTTGTGGTATGCATTCCTAAGGTTTAGGATGGTTGATTTGGGCTTAGAATGGGTTTGGAGGAGCTTGGAGGTTGAAAATGGCAGATTGGGTTCGGGATGAACTGCATTCTACATCAGCTAGGGCTAGGCGACCGAATGGAGGCCATACGACCGATTGGGGTGCGTTAAGGTTCATTCGCACGATTGAGGGTTCATTCGCACGATTGAGGGTTCATTCGCCCGATTGAGGCCCATTCGCATAAGTGCTCATCCGCATTAGTTTCATATGCACAAGTGTTCATTCACATTAGTTCTATTCGCATGGGGCTCATCCGCATTGATTCCATCCGCATTAAGTCCATTCGCATGGGTGTTCATTCGCGTAGGTGTTCATCCGCATAAGTCCATTCGCATGATGTTCAGTTGCCTGTAGGCCATGCGACTGAAAGATGCCCAGACACCCAAGTAGGGCTGGTGTACCCGAGGAAACGTAGTTTATGTACTGACTTTCGGGGGAAAGTGCAAATGTAAGTTTTAACATGGAAGTTTCCCGTAAGTTTATGTAAGATGACTGTTGAGATCATAGAGGGTATGTTGGGCATGATGATGACGATGTTGCATGATTATGCATGATCTGTATGACGATGATGACTGCGCATGATATGTTCCTTATTATGATGTATGCTTATCTTTCCCGTGGCTTTACGTTAAATGTTAATGAATGAAATGAAAGTATTATGTAACGTAAAGTGAACGATAATGAAAAGAGGAACACGATGAATGAATGCATGCATTAATGAATAAATGAATGTAAGAAAGGCTTGCAAGCAAATGTATGGAGGTACACACCCAATGAAGGTGTTAGCTCAACGGTGTGCGGGTTAGCTACCCCGAAGGATGCACACTGGGGTCCAATCTTTGTGATTAACCATATGTATGGGATCTTTGCCGCTTCCCTAGGTGCTGGTTAGCTACCCCGAACAATGTTTGAGGTCTATGAAAGATCTCAGGCCCAGTTACCAGCTTCGTGCATAATGTTCGGGGTATAGCATATGGCATTGATCCAGAATGAAAGAGAAAAGATAAGTGGTGAATGTACTTACCCTAGGTACTGGAGTCAGCTCCGTGCCCAATGTTCGAGGTCTATGAAAGACCTCAGGCCCAGTTACCCGCTTCGTGCATAATGTTCGGGGTAATGTACATGTCATCGGAAGTAATGAATGTACGAACGCAAGAATGAAGTATGAATGATTAATGAAGATAATAATGATATTATCTGTGTGTACGTATGATGTATGATTGCATGAATGTAAAGTACGGTTTTAACGAAAGAATAGTATCTTTTATTTTAAAACTAGAACTCACTCAGCAACACTGACTTTTATGTTTTTCCAGTTGGCAGATAATAGTTGTTGAGAATGGCACGAGGTGGCTACTCAGCTCTTTTGGGGATGGCATCCATTTTTATAATGCTTTTGTGATGTAATGCAACATATATTTTGTAACTGGATAACAATGTATTGTTTTGCAAAAGCTTTTATAATGAAATGAGATGTCTATTTTGATGATTTACTATCTATTTATGAAAGTTAACTATAAATATATGTTTTATGTGCAATGATTTACTATCTGTAAGCGTCCCGAGAACGGGGCCTTTCAAGTTGGTATCAGAGCCAAAGTTTAAGTGAAATGGGTAAATTTTCAAAATAAACCTTAACTTAAACT
Source organism: Flaveria ramosissima (assembly GCA_025215565.1). NCBI lineage: Eukaryota > Viridiplantae > Streptophyta > Magnoliopsida > Asterales > Asteraceae > Flaveria > Flaveria ramosissima. The sequence continues at coordinate 64,915,281 of CM046031.1, read as the reverse complement.
AAGAATGGGACAGAAAAGGGAAGGGATGCCAGTCTGAGTAGCTGCGTGCCATCAGGTATTTTCATAATGATAACCGGTATTACGTGCACATGTTATGTGGTTATGTGTTGTTTGTAGATTTAAATACGGATGTAGTCAGGATAGGTAATGCTCGGGGTGTGAAGAGTAAAGTAAGTGGCTAATCACAACTGGCCACTGTAATTAGGGACTTACTATACTTGACATAAACTGAGTTGTTCCCTTGAATGACCGTGTTGGTGTTTGAATCTTTCAGTGTGCGTGTGAATGGCCGGTGGTAGATCTTTGAAAGCTTCACGGGGAGGAGGTCGTGGTGCTGAACCGCTACCCAAGAGAGGAAGACCCAGAGTTGAAAAGGTGGTTCATGAAGAACTAGAGACCCCTCATCTGGAGGGTGGTGATGAGAGTGCAAACCTAAGGGCCTCGGTGAAAGAGGTTGTGGTTGAAGAGGTCCATCAGGTCATGCAGACGATCTTACCGTCTGTAGTGACTGAAGTTATCAAGGCAGTACGAGAAGGGGAGAGACAAGAGAGGAATAGGGCCTCAGGAGGATGGGAGCAACTGGAGACTGAAACGGTTCTCTCTGATGATGAGGAGGAAGAAGAAGAGCCCGTGCAGGAGGTGACACGAGGCTGTAATTATGGGGCGTTTCAACGATGCAAGTGTAAGGCTCGATCCCGGAGACCTCACAGTTGGTCATTCACAGCATTAAATACATTATAAATTTAATAACTTAAGCAGCGGAATCATTTTAACAAAAACCATTCATTTCATTTCATTAAACCCTGTTGTTAAGCAATACACTATTGTTTGATGGGATACAAAAAGAACTGTTTAATTGCATTACAAAACAACAGAAATAATAGTTATGAATGGATGTCAGTCTTTCCCTGCCGAGTAGCTTCACCCTCGTGCCATCCTCAGCAATATTTACCTGCCAACTGAAAATGTATAAAAGTCAGCGTTGCTGAGTGAGTTCTAGTTTTATAGTAATAAAATACTTTCTGTATGTTGTATATGAAAAATACTCTTTTCTTTAAAAAAAACAACTATTTACTGTATATGCGAGCACGCATCAACTATACGAACAAATAATGTTCGATCTCTTTACTGTATGTCTTGTTTATTCTGTTTTCTTTATTCTTTATCTTTCACTATCTGTATGGACCAATGAGCAATACCCCAAATATATGTACGATGGAAAACGGGTGATGGGCCATCTATATCCCTCGAAAGGGTAAACTACATCCCTCGAAAGGGTGAACTGTATCCCTCGAAAGGGTGCTGTGTACTGTATACAAGGCCGACCCAATCACCTAGGGTACGCTACAAGGGTCCTGCCAATCTCCAAGACTGGCCCTGTGTGCATAAAAGGGTAGCTAACCCGCAGCACATTTGAGCTAACGACAACACGGTTGTGTACCTCCTATAAGCTTGCAAGACTTGTTAACATTTTATTAATGTTCCTCTTCTTTCTTTATCGCTCTTTCTCTTTATTATTACAATATACTTTATGTTACGATAATAAACATACCACGTAAAGTCACATTCTATAAGTAATAATAATAATAGCAATAATAATAATAAGGAACAATCATAAGGCAATCAAGATCAATCATTATCATGCATGAACCCATCATTAATAAACCCTAGTCAACCTTGGTCAAAACCCTAAGGACACGACTCCCAAAACATTCTGTTATAAATTCTAAGGGTTTAGGCGCATGGGCCCTATTTAGGCGCATGAGCCCTGTTTGGGCGTTTCATCACTATATAGGCGCATTAGCCAACACTTAACCATTTTTACTCTTAGGCGCATGACAATTCAGGCGCATAGGAACACTTAGGCGCATGGGCCACTTGGGCGCATGAGCCACCTTAGACGCATGGGCCACTTTAGGCGCATGGGCTATACTTAGAAAATTCTAAGGCAAGTTTCAGACGCATAGACTACTGTTCAGGCGCATGGGTTTATACTTAATTTTGTCTAACGCATTTTCAGGCGCATGAGCCTTATCTAGGCGCATGGACCTTCTATTCAACATGTTTCTAGTATGTTTTCAAACTAAATCATCAAACCCATATGTTCTAAGCTTAATATGGCTATTCTAAACATGAACAACCTATAAGCATTCAAGAATCAATATTCAACATGCATATTACATACGGGTAAACATACATAAACTTTGAAAATCGTTTTAATACATTTTCAGCCCCAAAGAGAGTTTAAAAACAAGTAAAACCGAGGTCTAGAAACTCACCTGGTGCAACTTTGGATGTATCTTTCTTCTAACCCGAATGCAAATGAGTTTAAACACCTAGAACACCACCAAACACACACACACACGAGCACATACACAAACACATAAGCACATAAGCATGTAACCGGGATAAAACCCGTCATAAACACATAAAAACCACGAATCCTTACCTTGAATTCGACCTCTTTTCTTCTTCTTTTTCTTTAGCCGAGAACTCTTCTGCTCTCTCTCTCTAAAAGATCCGAAGTTTTGAGTGTAGAAAAGGTGATGGGCGGCCATGCCACCTTTACACCCACTTTTTCAAATATTTTGTCCTTTTGGACACTTTAGTCCCTCTACTTGGACTTTATTGCTTTTATTTCTTTTATTCTTCATTTCTTGTCTTTTAAAATAACCGGGTGTTACAGCAAGCCCCCTACTTTTGATGGTAACGGCACTGCTGCTGCTGCTCACCGGTGGGTGAGAGAAATGGAAGCCGTCTTAAATATTAGCGAGTGCCGGGAGGACCAAAAGTAAAGTTTGCTGCCCATTCTTTTGTGGACTCGGCTCTGTGCTGGTTGGACAATATAGTCCAAGCCGAGGGTAGCAGGGCCATTGGGATAATGAGATGGTCTGAACTGAAGAAGTTGGTGATCGAGGAGTGCTGTCCTCATAGAGAAATGGATAAAGTTGAGAGAGAGTTCCTGCAACTGGAGGCGGGAACCATGACACATCAGCAGTACACCACGAAGTTCAACGAGATGGTACGTCTGGTGTCGGATCAGGTGACGCCTCTGTCGCGAAAGATTAAGAGGTACATTCAGGGTTTGCTAGCGGATATTCGCAGGCACATGATCGTCGCCCGACCGAGCACGTTTAGGATGGCAGTGGATTTGGCGGGGAGATTGTATGATGAGAGAGGCTTGGTGGTGATGGCCGAAGGTAACAAGAAGGGTGGTGGTGAACGGAACTAGAATGGGAAGAGGTTTGGTCGGGGTGATGCCTCGACCCTGTAACGAGAAGGCACGGGTGGATGATCGGCGTGTAGCCACACCGGGTACAGGATCGAAGAAGTGTGGCAAATGTGGGAAGGAACACAGTGGTGAGTGTAGATGGGGGTTGAACGTCTGTTTCAAGTGTGGGAAGCCTGGTCATATGGCTAGAGACTGCAGGGGTACAAGGTGTTTCAACTGTGGGGAAAGTGGTCATATGAGTAGAGATTGCAAGAAGCCGAGAGCTGAGGGTTCCGGGGCGAAGAAGGCGGGGAGTGAAGGACCAAGGGCGAGCGCCAGGGCATTCACTATGATACAAGAGGAGGCTAGGACGGACCCTGATGTTGTGTCCGGTACGTTTCTAGTGAACCAAACTTTAGCTTCTGTGTTATTTGATTCTGGTGCCGGTAAAAGTTTTATCTCTGCTGCTTTCTGTGCTAAGCTGCCTCTTAGTAGTAGATGTGTTGATGCGCCCTTTGATGTAGAAACTGCCATAGGTAAGTCTACCAGGATTTCCGAGGTGTTAGAGGGCTGTGATGTGGAACTAGAAGGTCATAAGTTTCCTGTTAGACCGTTCGTGATGACCTTAGGTGGTTTCGATTTGCTTCTTGGGATGGACTGGTTAGCGGATTTCGAGGCGAACATTGTGTGTCGCAAGAAGATGATTTATCTGACAGCGCCTAACGGGAGTTCGGTAACTGTTTATGGGGATCGGGTCACGACGATCCCTAAGGTAATCTCAATGGCGGTGGTGGGAAAGTGTATGAGGCGTGGATGTAGTGCCTACTTGGCCTATGTAAAGGATGTGGATACGCCGGCACCACAACTGTCTGATGTACCGGTTGTGTGTGACTTTCCGGACGTGTTCCCAAAAGACTTACCAGGAGTACCACCTGACAGAGAGATCGAGTTTTAGATTGATCTGATACCGGGTGCCCAACCTGTTGCCAAGGCACCGGATCGGTTGGCTCCGACGGAGATGAAGGAGCTGATGGAGCAGTTGCAAGAGCTGCTTGATAAGGGGTTCATTATACCGAGTATCTCTCCTTGGGGTGCTCCGGTCCTGTTTGTGAAGAAGAAAGACGGTAGTATGAGGATGTGTATTGACTACCGTGAGCTGAATAAGTTGACGGTGAAGAACCGGTACCCCGTACCGAGAATAAATGATTTGTTCGATCAGCTTCAAGGTGCTAGTTGGTTCTCGTGGATAGACCTTCGATCGGGTTACCATCAGTTGAAGGTGAGGAGTAGGACATCCCTAGAACAGCTTTTCACACGCGTTACGGTCACTACGAGTTTCTTGTCATGTCTTTTGGTTTGACCAACGCGCCAGCTGCTTTCATGGATCTGATGAACCGTGTGTGTCGTCCTATGTTGGATAAATCAGTTTGTGTTCATTGATGATATTTTGATTTATTCGAAGAGCGAGATAGAACATGCCAGTCACATTCGGGAGGTTCTGGAGACGCTGAGGAGGGAGAAGCTATACGATAAGTTCTCTAAGTGCGCGTTCTGGTTGTGCGAAGTTCAGTTCTTGGGTCATGTGGTAAATCCCGACGGGATTATGGTGGACCCGACAAAGGTGGAGGCAGTGATGCAATGGAAGTCTCCAAAGACGCCATCCGAGATTCGTAGTTTCTTGGGTTTGGCGGGCTACTACAGAAGATTTACCCAAGATTTTTCCAAGATCGCTTCTCCACTAACCAAGTTGACCCGGAAAGATGTGAAATTTGTATGGGGTCAAGCTCAAGAGAAGGCGTTTGAAGAATTGAAGGCGAGGTTGACTCAAGCTCCTGTTCTGTCATTACCCAATGGAAGTGAAGATCTGGTGGTTTATTTTGATGCTTCCTACTCGGGGTTGGGGTCTGTGTTAATGCAGAAAGGAAAGGTTATAGCCTATGCATCCCGACAGTTGAAGGTTCATGAGGTCAATTATCCTACTCATGATTTGGAGCTAGCAGCCGTGGTCTTTGCACTAAAGATTTGGAGGCACTATCTTTACGGGACGAAGTGCACCATCTTCACGGACCACAAGAGCTTGAAGTACTTCTTTGAGCAGAAGGACCTGAACATGAGACAGAGACGATGGTTGGAGCTTATAAAGGATTATGACTGCGAGATCCATTACCATCCGGGCAAAGCCAACATGGTGGAGGACGCTCTTAGTCGGAAAGAGAGACCCGAGCCGATTCGGGTGAAAGCGTATCAGCTAATCATGACCTTTGACGTGATGAAGCAAGTTAAAGAGTTTCAAGATGAGGCATTGAAAGAAGATCATCTTAACTTTGAAAGAATGAGAGGTCTGGTTGCAGAATTGGGTGAAAACATGCTTGGTGTTAGAACTCGATTTGGACAAATGTGGATTCCTCGTTTTGGGGATATACGGGTGAAGATTATGGATGAAGCTCACAAGACTCGATATTCTATTCATCCCGGTGCTACAAAGATGTACCAAGATATGAAGAAAGATTATTGGTGGCCGGGTATGAAGCGCAATGTGGTGGATTATGTGAGTAAATGCCTTACTTGCTTACAAGTGAAGGCCAAGCATCAAAAGCCGTATGGGAAGATCCAACCTTTGGATATACCGGAATGGAAGTGGGAGCACATCACCATGGATTTTGTAACATCTTGTATTTTTGGTTAACTAATAGTTAACCTCATTTATTTTTGTAAGGACTATTAATGCTTTTCATGAAACTTGTGGGCTAGTTGTGCTTATCTATTAGTTAGTCTTTAATTCGTTAATGTAAAAAGATTATAGTTTATCAATTAAATTGAACATAATAATAATCATAAAAATAATAACAATAATAACTATTTATAAGAGTAATAATTATGTTATTAATAATACTAATAATAATAGCAAGTTATAATAGTAATAATAATAATAATAATAATAATAATAATAATAATAATAATAATAATAATAATAATAATAATAATAATAATAATAATAATAATAATAATAATAATAATAATAATAATAATAATAATAGTAATTGTAACAATACTAATAATAATTTATAAAAAAATTATTAAAGTTAAAAGATGGTTATAACTTGGATTTAAGAAGTTAAGGGGGCTTTATTGTCATTTTGTAAACATTAAATAAAAGGTTTTGAATAAAATAATAAAGAAGGAAATCTCCAGGGACCATATGTGCAAATTCCCCCTTTCTTTAGCCTGCTTTTCCGGCCGGTCACCGGCCACCACCGGCCGCGACTCCGACGACCTCTAAAACCACTTGAAACCTGCAAATTTTTAATAAAACCGCTCCGAAACGCTTCGTGAACAAGCCTCGAACTTGAATGCACATAATAATTGCGATTAAGCACCGGTTACAAACCCAATCAATTGCATAACCGAAACCCCTTTTATCATAGATCCATTCGAGCATTAAACTTTAATTATAACCTAATTAAACTAACCCAAAACAATCATCTAAGTAATCCTAATCGTTTACATCTCTCAATTCCACATGAAACAATCACAATCATCAAATTTCGTCGACATCTTTCATCACGAACCGACCCCTATTCGAACTTCGTCACCTGGACATCATAAACCAAAATTGAAAGAGGGCTTTTGATCTCGGAGTTCACTAGAAGCTTTCTGCACAACCAATTGAATTATCATCTGCTTTTGCTCATCGAACGAAACCGTGCTTGGCCGCGACCTATTCTTCATTCATTCTTGTGCTACACACTTCGAAATCGGGTAATTGAAACTATGTTGTTGTTAGATCTTATATGGGGAACAAAAGCCCTATGGTAATAGGGATCAACAACTACGAATTCATCTTCAATTAAGGCTCTAATCGATTCTAGGGTTCCAAGGATTTGGGTGTTTCATTAAAATGGTGTTTTGTAAATTAAAAACCAAACTATGTCGCGGCTTAGAGCCTTAGTCAAATGGTAACACGCAGGGCTTTCAGGTTGGAGGTCCCCGGTTCGAACCCGGGGAACCTCAACCATTTTGTTTAACTTTTTTGGCTTTCAAATCAAAAGGGAAAATTTTCTAAAAATTATAAAAAAATCATTTTATAAATTATGTCATTTTAAAACCACTTAATAACTTTTCTGCCATTTAGTTATAAAATAACCTTATGTTTATATGTAATATTCAAAAGTTAATGTTATAGTTAACTTATTTCTTAAAAATAATAATAATAATAATAATAATAATAATAATAATAATAATAATAATAATAATAATAATATAATAATAATAATAATAATAATAATAATAATAGTTAATTAAAATACTAGTTTAATTTACAAATTATTACCTCAACGTTGTCCCTAAATTTAAATCGTTCTCATTCTATCTAGTTATAAAACTTTAGTTAAATTTTGTAAATTATACAAAATTACTACAAATGTTGCTTTTATTTTATGTCTTAAAAATAAAACAAATATATATATATATACATATATATATACATATATACATCTAGAAATGCAATTGATTTTCATTTGTTAAGATATAATTATTTGACGAAACACCAAATACCAAAAAGAAACCCTAGTTCTCGTTTAACTTTTAAAACTGTTATTAAACTTAAAGGTCTTGTAATATATATATATTTAGGTACCTTGTGAAGTTCTACGTTGGAACGGCTATTATTTTTCTTATTATTCACCAAAGATATACTTATTGATCAAGTGAGTATTTCTATACCCTTTTTTGCATATTTTTACACTTTGGGGTGAAACATGTTACCATATAAACATTGCACTTATAAACGGTTTGATGCTTGTAAACTTATGGCAATTGACTTGTATGTTATGGTTAGTTGATCATTGTAGCTACCATGTAATGTCGAATATATGTACAACCATTAACTATTGCTAGCCTGGCGACGTCATAGATCTATGGGCCTGACAAGCCTGCTTGGTTTATCCAAGTACACTTAGCTAATCGTATATGCTTGTAAACGTTTGAGACTTGTAAAACTTTGTCAAGGTTTGATTGTGCATTTTGTCTTACACCCCTAGTTACTTTGCTCTCTAACTTATAACATGAATTGCCATCTTTTATATATCTATGTATTTCAAACTATGGAAATCTCACCGACATTATTGTTGACATTTGTATTTTTAACATGTTTCAGGAAATACTCAAGTTTGATTTCTACTCTTTGAAGCTTGCACATCTAGGAATGGACCTAGATAAATAAATGAAATAAGAATGACTTGTTACATTTCATGTTATGTTTTTAATTTCTTTGAGACTTATGGATGTAATGGTACAATTGGAACTTATGTTTAATATATATTTGGGTTATTAATAGCGTTATGTGGCTGTGAACGATTTTAACTCTCACTCCTCGACGTTTCCGCCGTCAAGGTTGGGGTGTGACAGATTGGTATCAGAGCCCATAACTATAGGGATCTAGGTTATTAGAAATGGTGACCTAGACTATAGTATGCATGAACCTTATAGAATTATAATTCTATCTTGTAAATTATATACTTTGCATGCTACATAATGCTATGCCCTCTTATGTGCAATTTTATGCCTTAGCATAGGATTGCCTAAACATTGTTACTTGTCTCCCTAAACTTAACTTTGACTCTTTGACTCTCTCTAAACATGAACCCTCTTAACCTTATTCTCGACGACACGTGGAATCTTATGCTTATGTTATGACTTGGATCTTTAGACGTTATGTCTAATCTATATAAATCTCAACAAGGTTTTGATTCTATGAACCTAAGAAATATTGTGTGACACCTAGACACTTGTATCCTGGTTTTCCTGGCAAAAGGCCCTCGGGCTAAGGCAAGCATATCGCATAAATCCTACGGGACTAGTTATGCTTACCTGGGGATTTCTGGGATGAGTGATAAACTATAGTCAATATACACAGGTTTCTAAGGTAAATGGGTCAATTCACCTTGACGTGTCAACGTTTCCAAATGGTAATGCGTTACCAAATGGAATCATTCCATGTACCTTATAACTCTTAGCTTATGTTTGTTAAACTACTATCCTTTGTTATCCTCACTCCTGTAACTAACTCATTTTTGTATATCCAGCATGTCTCGTCACCATGGAAAGCGTGGAAGTTCCGACCGTAAGCTAGCTGCCATGATTGCTTGACAAATGGCTGCCGTCATCCCGACTATGGTTGCTGAACTTAATAGCACTCTAATGGCTAATAGCAACAACAACACCAATGGGAAAAATAGCGGTGCTAATGGAGACAATAGCAACAACCAAAACGGGAACAATCAACAAGGGAACAATCGTACTTGCACTTTCAAACACTTCAACTCGTGCAAACCCACTAGCTTTAGTGGAAAAGAAGGAGCCACTGGACTTATCGAGTGGTTTGAAAGTATGGAGAATACGTTCATTGTTAGTGAGTGCCCCAACGAGTTCAAGGTTCGCTATGCCACAAGTGTTCTTCAACAACGGGCACTAACGTGGTGGAATAGTGAAAAGAGAAACCGTGGAACTGAGGTTGCTTTGGCATTGCCCTGGGAGGAATTTAAGGAAATCATGATCCAAAAGTTCTGCCCGAGGAGCTAGTTGCAAAAGCTAGAGGAGGAGTTCTGGAATCTCAAACAAGATGGTGGGAATCACTTGGCTTATTCCACCCGGCATCATGAGTTGAGTATGCTCCTACCACACATGGTGGACACCGTGCCCCGTAACATTGAGAAATTTAACAAGGGGGTGCCACCCCAAATTCAAGATGTCATGGTGGGTAGTAGGCCCACAACTTTGGAGGAAGCAATTACTATCACTGCACAGCTCACCGAGAATCATATAAGAGCTGGCACTATGTCGGCTAAGGGTTTCAAGCCTACTACGAAGGTGACACCCGAGGCAACAAAGGAGGTAAAGGTCGAGTCATCTTCTCAAAACAAAAAGCGTAAGTTCACCCAGACGCGCAACTACGCTGTGACTGCACCCAATGCTCCTCAAAAACAAATGGTGGTTGCAAATCAAGCCCCTGTGGCTAGAGCTTATGCTGGTCCATATCCCATGTGTAACACATGCAAGTACCATCATGCGAGCAACATTCCATGCCGAGTCTGCTCGTTGTGTGGGAAGTATGGTCATTTAGTGGCTACTTGTCTTCGTGCGCCAAACAACACTGCCATGCTTACCAACCGAACCTGCTATAATTGTGGCGAGCCTGGCCATATTCGTCCGCAATGTCCTCGCAATGCGGGAACTGTGCTATCGGCTCGTGGAAGGGCTTTCAACATCAACGCCAATCAAGCACAAGCCAACAACGACGTGGTGAATGGTACGTCGTTGAATTTCTTTTAGTCCTTTCTTGTCTTGTAAAAATTCCTATCTATGTTCATTATACCAATAATAGGTTGTTACCAAACAGGTATGTATCTTGTAAATAGTCATTATGCTTCCGTATTGTTTGATTCGGGTGCCGATAGGAGTTTCGTGTCCCTGGAATTCGAGCCTATACTTTCTAAACCGCGTGTTAATCTGGAAAGATCTTTCACGGTCGAGGTCGCCCATGGAAAATCTATCGTCGTTGACGTCGTAATACGTGACTGCACCTTAAGCGTTAACGAACACGAGTTCTTCGTCGACTTTATTCCTATGCAATTGGGAAGCTTTGATGTTATCATTGGTATGGATTGGTTAGCCAAGCATCATGCGGAAATTCTATGCTTCGAGAAATGTATTCAAATTCCTTTACCGACTGGTGATACTTTGAAGGTCTTTGGGGAGAAATCATCCCAAAGACTCAAACTCATGTCGTGCATCAAGGCCCGCAAGTGCTTAGGTAAAAACTACATGGCTTTAATGGCATATGTAGTTAATACGAAAGCCAAGGGTAAGGAGTTGAAAGACATTCCTGTTGTGCGGGACTTTCCCGAGGTTTTTCCTGAGGATCTTAAAGGGTTACCTCCCGTACGAGAAGTTGAGTTCAAGATTGACTTATTCCCTGGTGCAAACCCTGTGGCTAAATCGTCTTATCGTCTTGCACCGTCTGAAATGCAAGAACTCGCTAGTCAACTGCAAGAGTTGACCGATAAGGGTTTCATTCGCCCTAGTTCATCACCGTGGGGTGCACCTGTACTATTTGTGAAGAAGAAGGATGGTTCATTTCGTATGTGCATCGATTACCGAGAACTCAACAAGCTTACTATCAAAAACCGATACCCTCTTCCTTGAATCGATGATCTCTTCGATCAACTTCAAGGAGCAACTCAATTCTCAAAGATCGATCTACGTTCTGGGTATCATCAACTACGTGTTCATGATGATGACATTCCAAAGACCGCTTTTCGTACTCGATATGGACACTACAAGTTCATGGTCATGCCTTTTGGCTTGACCAATGCGCCTGCCGTGTTCATGGATCTCATGAATCGAGTATGTAAACCGTATTTGGATAAGTTCGTGATCGTGTTCATTGATGACATTCTTATTTATTCCAAGACAAAAATCGATCACGAGACGCACTTGCGACAAGTTCTTGGACTTTTGAAGAAGGAGCAATTATACGCCAAGTTTTCCAAGTGTGAATTTTGGTTGGAGGAGGTTCAATTATTAGGGCATGTGGTGAATAGCCAAGGGATTCACGTGGATCCTGCTAAAATTGAAGCTGTGAAGAATTGGTGTGTTCCCACAACCCCAACCGAGGTTCGTTCTTTTCTGGGCTTAGCGGGATATTACCGTAGGTTCATAGCAAATTTCTCGAAGATTGCTAAACCATTAACAGCGCTAACCCAAAAGAATCGACTCTTTGAATGGGGACCCGAGCAAGAAGAGGCTTTCGAGACATTAAAACGCAAGTTGTGCAACGCTCCTATTCTCTCACTTCCCGATGGAAATGATGACTTCACTGTGTATTGCGATGCGTCTAATCAAGGTCTTGGTTGTGTACTCATGCAACGAGGCAAAGTTATAGCATACGCGTCGAGGCAATTGAAGGTTCATGAAGTGAACTACACAACTCACGATCTTGAACTTGGTGCTGTGGTTTTTGCGTTGAAGATTTGGCGACACTATCTATATAGGACGCAATGCATAGTCTACACCGATCATAAGAGTCTCCAACACGTGTTCAACCAAAAGGATCTCAACATGAGACAAAGACGTTGGATCGAGTTAATTAACGACTACGACTGCGACATTCGCTACCATCCTGGAAAGGCGAATGTTGTAGCCGACGCGCTAAGTCGCAAGGTCCACAACAAGACTGTCTCGCTTCAAGAAATTCGAGATCGAAGGCAATGGTTTGATACGATAGGAGAATTTGATGCCGAGATTCATGTGGATGTCAACGAGGCTACTATCATGCTCCAAAACATAAGGATCGATAGTGACCTCGAGTTATGCATTCGCCAGGCTCAACACACAGCATTAACCGACGAAGGGAAGGATGAAGATTTGATGTCTAACGTTCGGTCGCAACTGGAGACAAAACCGAATGGCATGCGGTACTTCTTGAATCGACTTTAGATCCCAAATCGTGATAATCTTCGACACTTCATTATGAACGAAGCTCATCAAACCCGATATTCCATTCATCCTGGCTCCGATAAGATGTACATGGACCTGCGTGGTCAATATTGGTGGCCTGGAATGAAGAAAGATATCGCGTTTTACGTTTCCAAGTGTCTCACGTGTGCAAGGGTCAAAGCCGAGCATCAACGACCAAGCGGTTTACTTGAGCAACCTGAAATCCCTATGTGGAAATGGGAACATATATCCATGGATTTCATAACCAAGTTACCTCGTACACCTCGTGGTCATGATAGCATATGGGTCATTGTTGACCTTTTGACCAATAGCACATTTCATACCCATACGAGATACGTACAAGGTTTCAAGGCTGGCTCGAATCTACATTGACGAAATTGTGAGTCGTCATGGTGTGCCTTTACACATTATTTCCGATCGAGATGCTCGCTTCACTTCACACTTTTGGTCTTCGATGCAAGAACTCTTGGGTACTCAATTGGATTTAAGTACGACTTACCATCCTCAAACCGATGGTCAAACCAAACGAACAATCCAAACCCTCGAGGATCTGCTGCGTCTTTGTGTCCTTGATTTTGGTGGTGATTGGGATACGCATTTACCGCTCACGGAATTTTCGTATAACAATAGTTATCACTCAAGTATCAAGATGGCACCATTCGAGGCTTTGTATGATCGTAAATGCCGATCACCGATCTGTTGGACCGACGTTGGTGAAAATTTCATGACTGGTCATGAACTTATACAAGAAACGGCCAATAAAGTCTCCACAATCCGCAAGAACCTTCAAGTGGCTAGAAGTCGACAAAAGAGTTACGCCGATAAGCGTCGTAAGCCATTGGAGTTCCAAGATGGCGACATGGTTCTTCTTAGGGTTTCACCGTGGAAAGGTGTTGTTCGCTTTGGGAAGAAGGGTAAACTAGCTCCAAGATTTGTAGGACCTTTAAAATCCTAAAAAGGGTTGGAAAAGTGGCTTATAAACTGGAACTACCTTCCGACCTTAGTGGAGTTCATCCTGTGTTCCATGTCTCAAATTTGAGAAAGTGTTTGGCCGACGAGAGTCTGCATGTTCCATTGGAAGACAGCCAGATCGACGAGTCATTGCACTTTCTTGAGAAACCTATTGAAATTATGGATCGCATCATCAAGAAAACTAGAACCACAACCACTCCAATTGTCAAGGTTCGTTGGGAGAATAAGTGTGACGCTGAGTTCACTTGGGAGCGAGAGGATCGTATGAAGGAGAGATACCCGTATTTGTTCGCCTGGTTTATTCTTAATTTCGAGACGAAATTCTTTAAGTTGGGGAGACTGTAACATCTTGTATTTTTGGTTAAGTAATAGTTAACCTCGTTTATTTTTTGTAAGGACTATTAATGCTTTTCATGAAACTTGTGGGCTAGTTGTGCTTATCTATTAGTTAGTCTTTAATTCGTTAATGTTAAAAGATTATAGTTTATCTATTAAATTGAACATAATAATAATATAAAAATAATAACAATAACAACTATTTATAAGAGTAATAATTATGTTATTAATAATACTAATAATAATAGCAAGTTATAATAGTAATAATAACAATAATAATAGTAATAATAATAATAGTAATTGTAACAATAATAATAATAATTTATAAAAAAATTATTAAAGTTAAAAGATGGTTATAACTTGGATTTAAGAAGTTAAGGGGGCTTTGTTGTCATTTTGTAAACATTAAATAAAAGGTTTTGCATAAAATAATAAAGAAGGAAATCTTCAGGACCCATATGTGCAAATTCCCCCTTTCTTTAGCCCGCTTTTCCGGCCGGTCACCGGCCACCGGCCACCGCCGGCCGCGATTCCGGCGACCTCTAAAACCACTTGAAACCTGCAAATTTTTAATAAAACCACTCCGAAACGCTTCGTGAACAAGCCTCGAACTTGAATGCACATAATAATTGCGATTAAGCACCGGTTACAAACCCAATCAATTGCATAACCGAAACCCCTTTTATCATAGATCCGTTCGAGCATTAAACTGTAATTATAACCTAATTAAACTAACCCAAAACAATCATCTAAGTAATCCTAATCGTTTACATCTCTCAATTCCACCTGAAACAATCACAATCATCAAATTTCGTCGACATCTTTCATCGCGAACCGACCCCTATTCGAACTTTGTCACCTGGACATCATAAACCAAAATTGAAAGAGGTCTTTTGATCTCGGAGTTCACTAGAAGCTTTCTGCACAACCAATTGAATTATCATCTGCTTTTGCTCATCGAACGAAACCGTGCTTGGCCGCGACCTGTTCTTCATTCATTCTTGTGCTACACACTTCGAAATCGGGTAATTGAAACTATGTTGTTGTTAGATCTTATATGGGGAACAAAAGCCCTATGGTAATAGGGATCAACAACTACGAATTCATCTTCAATTAAGGCTCTAATCGATTCTAGGGTTCCAAGGATTTGGGGGTTTCTTTAAAATGGTGTTTTGTAAATTAAAAACCAAACTATGTCGCGGCTTAGAGCCTTAGTCAAATGGTAACACGCAGGGCTTTCAGGTTGGAGGTCCCCGGTTCGAACCCGGGGAACCTCAACCATTTTGTTTAACCTTTTTGGCCTTCAAATCAAAAGGGAAAATTTTCTAAAAATTATAAAAAAAATCATTTTATAAATTATGTCATTTTAAAACCACTTAATAACTTTTCTGCCATTTAGTTATAAAATAACCTTATGTTTATATGTTATATTCAAAAGTTAATGTTATAGTTAACTTATTTCTTAAAAAAAAATAATAATAATAGTTAATTAAAATACTAGTTTAATTTACAAATTATTACCTCAACGTTGTCCCTAAATTTAAATCGTGCTCATTCTATCTTATAAAACTTTAGTTAAATTTTGTAAATTATACAAAATTACTACAAATGTTGCTTTTATTTTATGTCTTAAAAATAAAACAAATATATATATATATATATATATATATATATATATATATATATATATATATATATATACATATATACATCTAGAAATACAATTGATTTTCATTTGTTAAAATATAATTATTTGACGAAACACCAAATACCAAAAAGAAACCCTAGTTCTCGTTTAACTTTTAAAACTGTTATTAAACTTAAAGGTCTTGTAATATATATATTTAGGTACCTTGTGAAGTTCTACGTTGAAACGGCTATTATTTTTCTTATTATTCACCAAAGATATACTTATTGATCAAGTGAGTATTTCTATACCCCTTTTTGCACATTTTTACACTTTGGGGTGAAACATGTTACCATATAAACATTGCACTTGTAAACACGTTTGATGCTTGTAAACTTATGGCAATTCACTTGTATGTTATGGTTAGTTGATCATTGTAGCTACCATGTAATGTCGAATATATGTACAACCATTAACTATTGCTAGCCTGGCGACGTCATAGATCTATGGGCCTGACAAGCCTGCTTGGTTTATCCAAGTACACTTAGCTAATTGTATATGCTTGTAAACGTTTGAGACTTGTAAAACTTTGTAAAGGTTTGATTGTGCATTCTGTCTTACATCCCTAGTTACTTTGCTCTCTAACTTATAACATGAAATGCCATCTTTTATATATCTATGTATTTCAAACTATGGAAATCTCACCGACATTATTGTTGACATTTTTATTTTTAACATGTTTCAGGAAATACTCAAGTTTGATTTCTACTCTTTGAAGCTTGCACATCTAGGAATGGACCTAGATAAATAAATGAAATAAGAATGACTTGTTACATTTCATGTTATTTTTTAATTTCTTTGAGACTTATGGATGTAATGGTACAATTGGAACTTATGTTTAATATATATTTGGGTTATTAATAGCGTTATGTGGCTGTGAACGATCTTAACTCTCACTCCTCGACGTTTCCGCCGTCAAGGTTGGGGTGTGACAGATTTCATTACGAAGCTGCCGCGTACTCCGAAAGGGTACGATGCTATATGGGTGATTGTTGACCGTTTGACGAAGAGTGCTCACTTCCTACCGATCCGCGAGACATATTCATCTGAGAGGTTAGAGGATCTTTTCATCAAGGAGATTGTAACTCGTCACGGTGTACCGGTGTCTATGGTGTCTGATCGTGACACCTGGTTTACATCCAAATTCTGGAAGAAATTCCACGACGCCATGGGGACGAGGTTACATATTAGCATGGCTTATCATCCCTAGTCTGATGATCAGTCAGAAAGGACCATTCAGACATTGGAGGACATGCTTCGGGCATGTGCGATCGATTTTGTGGGAAGTTGGGATGACCACCTACCGTTAGCTGAATTCTCATACAACAACAGCTATCATGCCAGTATTGGTATGCCACCCTATGAGATGCTATACAATAGGAGGTGCAGAACACCCGTCTGTTGGGGTGATATTGGTCAAAAGAGTTAGGGAGCGTCAAGGTGATCGAGGCTACGACTGAAAAGCTTGAAAGGATCAAAGCCTTCATGAAGGCAGCCAAAGATAGACAGAAGTCGTATGCCGATAAACGACGCAGACCGATTGAGTTCCAGGTGGGTGACTGGGTTATGTTGAAGGTCTCACCGTGGAAGGGTATCATTCGCTTCAGAAGGCGGGGCAAGTTGAGCCCGAGATACATAGGCCCTTTTCCGAATTATTACCCGAGTAGGAGAGGTGGCCTATAGATTGGAGTTACCACATGAGTTGAGTGGAATTCACCCGACATTCCTTGTATCTCATCTGAGAAAGTGCTTGGCAGATGAAAATATGATTGTTCCACTGGAGGATATCGAAGTAGACGAATGGCTCAATTATGTGGAGCAACCAGTGGCAATCATTGATCGAAAAGAGAAGATGCTGAGAAATAAAGTGGCTCCTCTTGTGCGCGTACAGTGGAAGCACAGGAAAGGATCCGAGTCAATGTGGGAGACTAAAGAAGAATGAGGCAACATTACCCACGTTTGTTCGAGGAATGACAGGTTTCGGGGACGAAACCTATATAAGGGGGGTGGACTTGTAACACTCGGTTATTTATTTTTGAAGCCGACAAAAGAAGAAAAGAAATAAAGTCCAAAGTCGAGGGACCAAACTCGCCAACGAGAGAAAGTTGGGTGAGTGGGGGTATTTAAAGGGAGAGGGCAGCCCTTACCCTCTCCCCACACCCAAAATTTCAGCTAAAGAAAGAGAAAAATAGAGAAAAAGGAGAAAAGAAGAGAAAGGTTGGTTCGGGTAGATTCAAGTGAGCAAAATCGTCGTGTAGCGGGTCCAAACGAAGTTCTACTTCTCGTGTGGTTTGTGTGAGTTCTAAGACCCCTCTTTTGAACGTTTTTGGTCGATTTTGGGGCTGGAACACATCTGAAAACCCGTATGTGTGTGTTTGACCCATTTGTATGTGTTTGCGTGTGATGCGTTTGAGTTTGTTTCCGAGCTTGTGTGTGCTTGAATGGTGTTGTGGTATGCATTCCTAAGGTTTAGGATGGTTGATTTGGGCTTAGAATGGGTTTGGAGGAGCTTGGAGGTCGAAAATTGCAGATTGGGTTCGGGATGAACTGCATTATGCATCAGCTAGGGCTAGGCGACCGAATGGAAGCCATACGGCCGATTGGGGGTGCGATTGAGGTTCATTCGCATGATTGAGGGTTCATTCGCCCGATTGAGGCCCATTCGCATAAGTGCTCATCCGCATTAGTTTCATCCGCACAAGTGTTCATTCGCATTAGTTCTATTCGCATGGGGCTCATCCGTATTGAGTCCATCCGCATTAAGTCCATTCGCATGGGTGTTCATTCTCATAGGTGTTCATCCGCATAAGTCCATTCGCATGATGTTCAGTCGCCTGTAGGCCATGCAACTGAAAGGTGCCCATACGCCCAAGTAGGGCTGGTGTACCCGAGGAAACGTAGTTTATGTACTGACTTTCGGGGGAAAGTGCAGATGTAAGTTTTGACGTGGAAGTTTCCTGTAAGTTTATGTAAGATGACTATTGAGATCATAAAGGTTATGTTGGGCATGATGATGACGATGTTGCATGATTATGCATGATGTATGTTACATATGTATGATGTTGCCTTGTATGACGATGATGACTGTGCATGATATGTTCCTTATTATGATGTATGCTTATCTTTCCCGTGGCTTTACGTTAAATGTTAATGAATGAAATGAAAGTATTATGTAACGTAAACTGAACGATAATGAAAAGTGGAATACGATGAATGAATGCATGCATAATGAATGAATAAATGTAAGAAAGGCTTGCAAGCAAATGTATGGAGGTGCACACCCAATGAAGGTGTTAGCTCAACGGTGTGCGGGTTAGCTACCCCGAAGGATGCACACTGGGGTCCAATCTTTGTGATTGACCATATGTAAAGGATCCTTGCCGCTTGCCCTAGGTGCTGGAGTCAGCTTTGTGCACAAGGTGGCTACTCAGCTCTTTTGGGGATGACATCCACTTTTATAATGCTTTTGTGATGTAATGCAACATATATTTTGTAACTAGATAACGATGTATTGTTTTGCAAAAGCTTTTATAATGAAATGAGATGTCTATTTTGATGATTCCGCTGCATGGTTTTATGAAAGTTAACTATAAATATATGTTTTTTGTGCAATGATTTACCAGCTGTAAGTGTCCCGAGAATGGGGCCTTACAATACCTTTGTCAACTGTGAGTGTCCCGAGGCACTCAAATTTTGTTATGCCAATAGTATGCTCCAATAAATTGCACTTACCTGGTGGAATAGCAAGAAGAGAAACTGTGGTGCTGAAGCTGTGTTAGCACTTACCTGGGAAGAGTTCAAGAACATCGCCATCGCGAAGTTCTGCCCAAGGAGTGAACTACAAAAGTTGGAGAAATTCTCGAACCTGAAGCAAGATGGTGGTGATCATTAGGCCTACTCAACTAGGCATCATAAGTTGAGTATAATGTTGCCTCACATGGTCGACATTGTCCCCCGCAACATCGAGAAGTTCATCAAGGGTGTACCACCCCAAATTCATGATGCTGTGATGGGTAGCCGACCAACAACCTTGGAAGAAGCCATTACTATCACCGCTCAACTCATTGAGAATCATATACGAGCGAGCACCATGTCTCTGAAGGGTGCAAATAAGGTGGAAAAGACGGTTACCGAGACCGATAAAGAGACTAAAGCTGAACCATCCCATAACAACAACAACAACAAGAAGTGCAAGTTCACACCAGCATGTAACTATGTTGTGGCTGCACCCAAACAACCTCAAAGGCAATTGGTACCTGCGGCTCCACCTGTGGCACAAGTGCTTGGGGCTAGGGCCTATGCTGGTCCTCAACCTATGTGCAACACTTGTAGGTATCATCATGCGGGGAATCAACCATGCCGTATCTGTACCTTATGCGGTAAATATGGTCACTTGGTGGCGACTTGTCACCGTGCACCTAACAACACCGCAATGGTCACCAACCGTGTTTGCTACAACTGTGGGGAACCTGGTCATTTCCGCCCACAATGCCCTCGTCTTGTGGGTAATGTTCCACAAGCCCGAGGACGTGCTTTCAACATTAATGCAAATCAAGCACAAGCAAACAACGATGTGGTGAATGGTATGTTAATTTACCTTAAACTTTTGTGACCTAATTCTTTTCATTCGTTACCTGTATCGTTAAATACCTTTAAAATTGAACAGGTATGTTCCTTATTAATAAAACTTATGCATATGTCCTATTTGACTTTGGAGCCGATATAAGTTTTGTTGCGTTAGAGTTTGAACCCATACTTGCTAAGCCACATACGAAACTATAGAGACCTCTCACCAATGAAGTTGCCGATGGAGAACCGATCACCGTTGATGTCATTATCTGTGATTGCATCTTAAGTCTTGACGCGCATGATTTTCTTATCGATCTTATTCCTATGAAACTTGGAAGTTTCGACGTCATCATTGGTATGGATTGGTTAGCCAAACACCATGCCGAGATCATTTGTTTCGAGAAGTGCATCCGTATACCGTTACCCTCTGGAGAAACTTTGAAAGTATTTGGTGAAAAATCTTCCAAAGGGCTTAAACTCATGTCTTGCACTCAAGCCCGAAAGTGCTTAAGCAAGAAGTATATGGCCTTCTTGGCTTACGTGGTCAACACGAAAGTCAAAGGGAAAGAACTTAAGGATGTCCCGATCGTACGAGACTTTCCTGAAGTATTTCCCGATGACCTTAGTGGTTTACCTCCCGTGCGTGAAGTCGAGTTTAAAATCGATTTGATTCCGGGAGCAAACCCCGTGGCTAAGTCACCATATCGACTTGCACCATCGGAAATGCAAGAACTCTCTAGTCAACTTCAAGAACTATCTGAGAAGGGATTCATTCATCCTAGCTATTCGCCTTGGGGTGCACCTGTTTTGTTTGTGAAGAAGAAAGATGGGTCATTTCGTATGTGCATCGACTATCGTGAGCTTAACAAGCTTACCATCAAGAACCGCTATCCTCTTCCTCGTATCGATGACTTGTTTGATCAACTTCAAGGAGGTGCTATATTCTCGAAGATTGATCTACGTTCTGGATATCATCAATTACGAGTCCATGATGATGATATCCTAAAGACCGCGTTCCGTACTCGTTATGGGCACTATGAGTTCATGGTTATGCCTTTTGGTTTAACCAATGCACCTTCTGTCTTCATGGATCTCATGAACCGAGTATGCAAGCCTTATCTAGACAAGTTTATGATCGTCTTCATTGATGACATACTTATTTATTCCAAGTCCCACACTGATCACGAGCTACATTTGCGACAAGTTCTTGAGTTTTTGAAGAAAGAGCAATTGTACGTGAAGTTCTAGAAGTGTGAATTTTGGCTCGAGGAAGTTCAATTTCTAGGACACGTGGTGAATAGCCAAGGAATTCACGTTGACCCTGCAAAGGTGGAAGCTCTGAAGAATTGGTGTGTTCCCACAACTCCAACCGAAGTTCGTTCTTTCCTTGGTCTTGCTGGATATTACCGGTGATTCATTGACAATTTTTCGAGGATCGCGAAACCGCTCACTTCTTTGAAACAAAAGAATAAACCATTCAAGTGGGAGTCCGAGCAAGAAGAAGCTTTTGAAGCGTTAAAGCACAAGTTGTGCAATGCTCCAATCTTGACCCTACCTGATGGGAAGGACGATTTCACCGTATATTGTGATGCATCAAAATAAGGCCTAGTTGTGTTCTCATGCAACGAGGGAAGGTCATAGCTTATGCATCAAGACAATTGAAGGTCCATGAGGTGAATTATACAACACATGATCTCAAGCTTGGAGCTGTCGTCTTTGCCTTGAAGATTTGGAGAAACTACTTGTATGGTACGCAATGCATTGTCTACACCGATCACAAAAGCCTTCAACACGTCTTTAACCAAAAAGATCTCAATATGAGACAACATCGTTGGGTGGAGTTGATTAGTGACTACGGTTGTGACATTCGATACCATCATGGTAAGGCAAATGTTGTAGCTGATGCTCTAATCTGAAAGAGTCATAACAAGACAATCTCGTTCCAAGAAATTCGCGATCGACGACAATGGTTTGACACTTTGGGTGAGTTTGATACTGAGATTCGATTAGATGTCAATGAGACTACTGTACTGTTGCAAAACTTCAGAATAGATAGTGACATCGAGTCTAGTATCTTGGAGGCTCAACAAATGGCGCAACAAGAAAGAAGAATGAAAGATGAACTGGAGCATAATCTTTTAACCTGATTGGAAACGAAACCCAATGGATTGATGTACTTCGCAAATCGAATTATGGTTCCAAATCGCGATAATCTTCGTACCTTTATCATGAACGCGGCTCATCAAACTCGATATTCTATTCATCCTGATTCCGATAAGATGTACATGGATCTACGTGGTCAATATTGGTGGCATGGAATGAAGAAGGATATTGCAACTTATGTAGCTAAGTGCCTCACGTGTACGAAGGTTAAAGCCGAACATCAATGTCCAAGTGGATTACTTGAGCAACCCGAGATTCCTATGTGGAAGTGGGAACACATATCCATGGACTTCATAACTAAGCTACCCCCAACCTCTCGTGGACATGATAGCATATGGGTAATCGTTGACCGATTGACCAAGTCGGCACATTTCATATCCATACCTGACACTTACAAGACATCAAGGGTGGCTCGTATATACGTTGATGAGATTGTAAGTCGTCATGGGGTACCTCTACACATCATATCCGACCAAGATGCTCGTTTCACTTCGCACTTTTGGTCGTCTATGCAAGAACTTTTGGGTACTCAATTGGATCTAAGCACGGCTTACCATCCTCAAACTGATGGTCAAACCGAGCGAGCGATCCAAACTTTGGAGGATTTGCTACGCCTGTGTGTCCTTGACTTTGGTGGTGATTGGGATACGCATCTACCACTCGCGGAATTTTAGTAAAAAAATATTTACCACTTGAGTATCAAGATGGCACCATTCGAAGCACTTTATGGTCGTAAATGTCTTTCACCGATCTGCTGGACCGATATTGGTGAAAACTTCATCACTGGTCCTGAACTTATACAAGAAACGACCGATAAAGTCTCTATAATCCGCAAGAACCTTGAAGTGGCAAGAAGTCGACAAAAGAGCTATGCTGATAAACGACGTAAGCCATTGGAATTCCAAGTTGGGGAGATTGTTCTCCTTAAGGTTTCACCATGGAAGGGTTTTGTTCGCTTTGGAAAGAAGGGTAAACTGGCTCCGAGATTTGTAGGACCTTTTAAAATCTTGAAAAGGGTTGAAAAGATGGCTTACCAACTGGAGTTACCTTCCGACCTTAGTGGAGTTCATCCTGTGTTCCACGTTTCAAACTTGAGAAAGTGCTTGGCCGATGAAAGTCTACATGTGCCGCTGGAAGACATTCAGATTGACGAGTCATTGCATTTTGTTGAGAAACCTGTTGAAATCATGGACCGCATTGTAAAGAAGACTAGAACCACAACTACCCCAATTGTCAAGGTTCGTTGCGAGAATAAGCGTGATTCTGAATTTACTTGGAAACGTGAAGAGCACATGAAGAAAAAATACCTGTTTTTATTCGTATAGTTTCATTCCTAATTTCGGGATGAAATTCTTTTAAGTTAGGGAGACTGTAACATCTCGTATTTTTCTGCTAATAGAAAGTTAACTTCGTTTATTCTGACAAGGGTCATTATTGTCAATTATGGAACTCATGTGTATTTATGCTTATTATTTTTTTTATGAAAGTTAAAAATAAAAGTATTACATAATAATAATTATGTTAATATTAATAGTAGTAACATTGATAAAAAGTTATAATACTAATAATACTAATAATGATAACTAAAATAATAATAATAATAATAATAATAATAATAATAATAATAATAATAATAATAATAACAATAACATTAATAAATTATGATAACGTTAATAATATTAATACTATTAATAATAATAATTAAAAAAATAACTTAAAAGTATTTAAAACTTGGTTAAGTTGAGGAGTTGCTTTTGCCATGTTATAAACTTCAAATGGATATTTGTGCATAAAATAATAAAAAGTTAATAGTTGAGGGACCCAAAGTGTAACATTCAAAATTTAAATTCTAAACCACCGGTTCCTCGTTTTTCCGGCCAAGATTCCGGCCAAACTCCGGCCACGCTCCAGTGACCCTAAAAATCCATCAAAATCGTTCGAAAATGGTTCCAAAACGTTCCAAATTCGTTCGTGTACAGGTTTTAAATGTGATTGTATCATTTAATCATGTTTATGAATCGATTACAAACCTCAATCGATCAAGTAAAAGGCGACATAAACCCCCTGACCGTTCGAACAATTAATCCTAATAATAACCTAATTAAACGAACTTAAGCAATCATCTATCTATCTTTAATCGATTACAACCTTCAATTGTACCTTAAACAAACACATACCACAAATTAATCATCACCTTCATCGCGAGGCTGTAACTAGTCGAACACCACCCTCTGGTGTTCAAGAATCAAAATGGACAGAGGGCTTTTAGTCCAGACTATCACACGAAGCTATCTGCACCTTTGATTTGAATATCGTTGAAGATTACTCGACTTTCTAAACTCATGGCCGCGACTTGTTCTTGGTTGTTCTTGGCATCGAATCGAATACAAACGGCTAATTGAACTCATCACTACAATCGAATTTGCATGAGGAACAATATCCCTCAACTTAATTTGATTGGTACCAATGATTCGGGGTTCGATTTGGGGTTAAATGATTCTAGGGTTTATATGGAATTTGGGGGTTGTTGGAAGTTGCGTATTAAACAATTAAGAACCTAAAAGAACTGCGGCTGAGAGCCTTGGTTCATTGGTTAGCACGCTGCATCCCATCCATGAGGTCCCGGGTTCGAACCCGGGCACCCTCATGCAATTTCTTTAAAGGTTTTAGCCTTTAAAAAGGCTATATAAAATTCCTAAAAATTATAAAAATTGGTTTTATAAATTTTGTTTATTTTAGAAGGTATTTAATTATTTTCTGTTAAATTAATTCTTTAAACACTTAAGCAATTTTTTATATAAATGTTAGTAACAATGTTATAATTAGTTCATTTTCATAAAAACAATTTTAAATAGTTTAAATCACTAAATTATTAATAGTCAATATGTTATCTTTGATTTTAGATTAATTTTATAAACTCTGAATATTTATAAAAGCCACCAATGATTCCTATAATTTTCTATGTTTAAATAGTTATGTTTTGTTAATAAAACATTTAAACAAAGTTTGTTTTTGAATAATTCTTGTGAAATGGATTATAAATAATGACCGATAAATTGGCCCAAACGTTCTTTTCAAGTAGTATTATTTAACTTGTACTTATTTCTTTTAGTTATAAGCTTTATTCAAACTTTATATATATAAGCTTTTCAAATTTATTATAAGTGTTTCTTTTCTCATCATAGTATAAAAATATAAAAATATATTTTACCAAGTAAATGTGAATGAATTCCAAATGTTAAACATAATTATTTGACAAGCCCCAAAAAGTCCACTTAAAACCCTAGTCCTTGTTAAAACGATTAACTTATTATAATTAAAAAAACTTAAATTTTGTAAATATTTATATTTAGGTACCTTGTGACGGTTTACGTTGGAACGACACTTATTATTACTCTTAACAATCATCACTCTTATACTTATTGCAATGTGAGTTTCCTTGCCCCTTTTTATGTTTTTCACACTCTTTTGGGGTGAAACATGATACTTATACATCATACACTTATAAACGTTTGAACTTGTAAAGCACTTGCAATTCATCTTTATATTTTGTCATGGTTATTTGTGTGTTGTAAGTGATTATATGAGATACATATTTGTTTGCAATCATTAACTATTACTAGCTTTGCGACGTCTTAGATCTTTGGGCCTGACAAGCCTATTTGGTGCTAAAGCCGAGGTATTGTCGGCTGCTGATGACGTATGCTAGTTTATCATGGGAACCAAATACACTTAGCCAATCATATATACTTGTAATCAAGTCGAGGTTTGGTTGTAACGATATGTGTTCTATAACCTTGCTAACTTATAACCTATGACATGAATTTCTCTTTGTAACCTTGTTATATTATGTATGAAAACCTTGGAAACTCACCAACTTTTTAGTTGACGTCTTATTTTTATCATGTTTCAGGTAATGCCCAAGTTTAAAGTGATCAAATGAAGCTTGCAATAATCTAGGATTTGGACCTAGTTAATTGAATAAAAGGATTATGTTTTGTTATGTTATGCTTGGAATTATTTCATGTTTGAGACTTATGTTTGTATTTCCTTTTGGAACCTTGTAATTTTAATATTTACATTCAAATATAGCGTTATGTGGTTGTGAATAATCCTAACCTTGTAATTTTAATATTTACATTCAATTTTGGGTTGAAAATGATAAACTAGTAAAATGAATTTAGTTGGGAGCTTAGTATATACTTGGGAACTTAGTATATACTTGGGAGCTTAGTGGAAATGTTGTTGAATTTTTCTTAAACAAACAATCATGTAATACAAATTCATATATGAGATAAAATATTTAAAATGTGGATATAGCAGCCTACCCTTTGAAATCTAAACCTGTTGACTTAGTTTTTATTCATGTTTGATACCGATTGGTTTAGAGGTTTTTTGGCCAAAGATACTTGTACACCAATAGTTGATCTGTGTACATTTTTTAAGCAACTTTGCTCTAGAACACTATTAAAAGATGAAATGAAGAAAGTTAAGGAGGCAATTCTTATAATATTGTGCAAGTTAGAATTGATCTATCCTCCAGCGTTTTTTGACATTATGGTTCATTTAGTTTTGCATTTACCTGATGAAGCAATTTGTGGTGGTCCAGTGTGTATGAGATGGATGTATCCGTTTGAAAGGTATATGAAAAAACTAAAAAATTATGTCAAAAACAAGGCAAGACCAGAAGGTTGTATAGCTGAAGGTTATGTTGCTGAAGAAGCTCTATCATTTTATTCAAGGTACCTTAGAGATGTTGAGACTCAGTTCAATCGCCATGATAGAATATGAAATGAAGATATCATTATCGAAAAATGAAAAATGTATGCATTTGAGTCAAAATGTCGTCCGGCTAGCGCAATAAAGATGAAATATCTTTCTCCAAGCGAAAAACTGAAGTTAGAATGGTTTGTCATTGATAGTTGTCAAGAAGTCAGAGACTATATGAAGTAAGAGTTCCTAAATTTAAGTTTTAATCATTAGTTAAATATACTCTATTCCTTACTTTTTATATATATTTTTTAATAATATAGCGAATTCAAATCTAAAAGCCCACATGTGGATGTCATAACCGAATTTCCATCATGGTTTCTCGAGATGGTAATCCATGTACAAAATTGTCTTAGGTTTCCAACATGAATTCAAATCTATATTTGTTAGCTAATGTATATATAACACATTATTTTCTTAGGTTTATTCGATGAAAATACAAAATTCTCCAGATTTTCACTCAGAGTTGTATGCTCTTTCAATGGGTACCGACGTAAAAGCCTATAATTACACTGCTTGCATAGTCAACGGTGTTAGGTTTATGGTACTTGCACGTGACGTGCAACGCACAACACAAAACTCAGGTGTTTTTATGGACGGTGAGAATGGTGAGAAATATTATGGACAAGTTGAAGAGATTATTGAGTTGTGCTATGCAAACGGGTATTCCATAGTCCTATTTCGTAGCAAGTGGTTTGATACTCGAAGGGTTGTTTCATACGACAATAATATCACCTGTATCAACACCGAATGCGAATGGGACAAAAACGATCAACACATATTTGCTTCCCAAGCTAAACAAGTGTTTTACATCTGAGTACCTTCTCAGAGAAACCAAAACAATAATAAGCGGTGGGTCATCGAGAATGTTAATCATCATAAAATTTGGGATCGACCGCCATCCAATGATAACGTCGTGGAGAACATTCAAAATGTTGATAATGACTTACAGAAGATCTTCACGTCGTTCATATTCATTATTCATCTAATAGTGTATTTTTCATTGACTTCACTCAATACTTTCAAAATATTCCTCTTATGTAGTCGATGACGAAACTGCAAGTGAAGTTAATCCACAAAATGTTACTGTTAATATGATGTAACACCAGGTTATTTTGTAGTTAGGGAAGAAAGAATAAAAGTGGAGGAAAATAAAGAAGTGCTATTAAACCCAAGTTAAGGGGTTGAAAGTGTGCAAAGTACAAATTTATTATAATTTTGTACAAAAGTAGCATGGCCGCCCATGCCATGCCACTTTTCACCTTTTCCGCTTACGGATTCCAGAGAGAGAATGAGCAAGGCTCGGGTTTGAAGAAGAACAAGAAGAAAAGTTCGAATTCAAGGTAAGAATTCCTGAGTTTATGGTGTTCTTAACTGGTTTAGCCTCGGTTATATGCTTATGTGTGTTTGTGTGTGTTCGGGTGTGTGTTTTGGTGGGTTTCTAGGCAGTTGAACTCGGTTGCAAATGGGTTTGAAGGAAGTCTTAACGGAAGAGGCTGCAAAGGTGAGTTCTAGGACCCCCTTTTTACTTATTCTAAAATGTTTTGGGCCTAGAAATGCATGTATGAACGTTTTTATAAAGTTGGGTTTTGTACCCGTATGTGTTTATGTGTGTGATTTTGGGTGGGGTTTGATTTTGGGCTATGTATGTGTTTCATGTTGTTATGACTATGTTTCTGAGGCTTAGAATGTATGATTTAAGCTTAGAACTTGATAGATGATGTATGGGGACCAAATTATGATGTTTAGGTGTGATATAGACTGCCCATGCGCCTAAACAATAGCCCATGCGCCCAACGGAAATAACTGCCTAAGTGTTCCCATGCGCCCAAAACCTCATGCGTCCAAATAGTACTCATGCGCCTAGACATAGGATGAAATTGACTAAGTGTTCATACGGCCAGATAGCTCATGCGCCTAGGCACTCATGCGCCTGCATAGTGCTCATGCGCCTAGAATTGTCCAGAATAGATTAAGTGTGGTTCATGCGCCCGCCTGAAAGTTTCCCATACGCCTAAGTGTTTCTTATGCGCCTGAAAGGCCATGTGCCTGCATAGTGCTCATGCGCCTGCATAGTGTTCATGCGCCTAAAGACTTAAAAACATTTTCTGATTTTGGGGAAATTGTAAATGTAGGCTTTGACTTGGGAGGTTCCCGGGGGCAATGTAAGTTGACTTTTGAGGTCATAGATGATGTGATGGGTGATGTATGATTGATGCCTATGTATGATGATGTGCGATTGATGATGTATGATGATTATGTATGATTGCATGTTATGTTCTGTTATGTTCCCTATTACGTATGATGATGTGACTTCACATGGTGTGATTTTGATAATGAACATAAAGTATTATCTTAACGAAGTGAAAGATTTAAGATAATGAAAGTGGAACATAATGAACGAATGAAAAGTCTTGCAAGCAAATGAAAGGAGGTTCACAACTCGTTGAGAGTTGTTAGCTCAACTGTGTGTTTACAGCGTGCGATCTTGGCTAACCCTTAAGGGTTCACACACAGAGGGAGTTAGTCTGTGTGACTACTCCATATGTGCGATACGTGCGATACATGCAATATGGGGTCCTTGTGGCTTAACCCTAGATGATATAGCTTTGTGCTCAAGAGGGGGGTTAAGTACAGTACCTAGATATAAGTGAAAGATAATAAATGTACGAAAAGTGCGATAAGTACGAAATGTGCGAAATGTACGAAACGAACAATGACGAAGATAATAATGATTACCTTGATGTACATATGATGTGTGATCACGTGCAATAATACTGAAAATTTTTTAATGAATGAAAGGTAATGTAATGTTTTTGTAAAACTAGAACTCACTTAGCAATGTTGACTTTTTTATGCATTTTCCAGTTGGCAGGTGAGCATTGCTAAGGATGGCGCTGGGAAGCTACTTGGCATTTTTGGATGGTATCCATTTGATAGAAATATGACGTTTTTGTGATGTAATGCAAATGATAATATTTTTTAACAGTTAATTACATTGTATTGTTTTGCAAAAGCAGTCATTAATATATGAAATGAATTTCTATGTATTCCGTTGCAGTATTTTAGCAAATCTATATATATGTTTTATGTTTTATGTGCAATAATTTACCAGCTGTAAGCGTCCCGGGAACGGGGCCTTACATGTGATGTCTGAGGATGTGGATGATGTTGTTGAAGGGGATTTTGATTATGACACTGAGGGGTCTGACAACGAGACTGAAGTATACGAGGGAGACTCAGATTAAAAGATTTGTTACAATTTTTATATGTATATATTTCATATAAAATTTTGTTTGTATTTTCATGTTATAGTTAATAACTTATTCTTATAATTTGTATATCTTACAATTTTTGCAGATATGATATCTTTTTGGATTGCTTTGGTATACCTCATGGCTGATGTAATGAGCCATGGAGGTGATGGCGCGGGGGATCCACCACTTCCTCCTTTTGGCGGGCCCGGAAGCCATGATTCGGATGGTAGTATTATATATTTTTTTTTACTCAGTTATTATTGATATATATTGTAAGTATTGATTTTTTATTATAAATGCAGGTTTGCCTTCCCGGAAAACAAGAGGGAAGGCAAAAAATAAAAAGTTGCAGCAGGAGTTGGAAAAAAAGGGACCTTTATCTCTTCCTTTTGATAGAGCTACCACGTATACCCCAGTCGGTAAACTTAATGATATGTTTGTTTGTGAGGTGGGGATATACATGGAGGCTAATTATCCTTTTAGTGTACGTTTATGGACTGATCTTTCAGATGCTCTGAAAAATGTGTTGAAGGGGCATATGGCGGTAACTTTTATATGTTTTATGTTTATTTTTTGCTATTTATTTAATTAACTTCATTTTATTTAACTTAAATGTAGCGACACTTTACTTTTTATGAGATTTTTGCGAGATCGTGAATGCGCTCAGATTGAGGGTGACATTCGTTCTGTGTTTCTCAAATGATTCAGAGATCGAAAAACAATGCGAAAAGACACTTTGAGCGTGTTGGAGGATATGAAGATGTGGAACAAGCAAGGCTCCACCTTCCAAGAGGAATAAATCATGAAAATTTGAGGAAAACAAATGATTTTTTCTTAAGTGACGGACACAGAAAAGCCTCATCATCAAACAAAGCAAACCGACAACTACAACATACACTAATCGTGGGGGGACTGCCTCGTATATTAGTTATTTTTACAAGAAGGTAATGTTTTACTTATTTGTATGTGTATTGTATACAAGTATTTATTTTATATATATATATATATATATATATATATATATATATATATATATATACATATATATATATATACATATATATATATATATACATATATATATATATATATAATTACAAATGTCAAACAAAATAAGAGCAGACTTGAGGCAATTCAGAATGCTCATACCAGTAGAGATGAGACATTTTATACAGAGATAACAGAACAACAATATGTAAGTTTTATGTAAAGTAGAGTTTTGAAATATTAAATATGGGACCTTTGTGTGTCTGTGTGTGTGTGTGTGTGTATATATATATATATATATATATATATATATATATATATATATATATATATATATATTAAATCACTTTTTGTTAATTAATATAGAATCAGCTCAAAGGATGGTATGATGAGCTAAGTCAATCCCAAAACGAAGAAAATTGTTCATCAACACCGAGTGAGGTCGAAGTTTCTGAGTCGGTTTTGGGAGAACGTCGCGGACATATTAGAGGGATTGGGCGTAAACCGTGTTCATCTGCAGGGTCGAGTTCGTTTGTCCATGAGCAGGAACAAATACCTCAGACACTTTCAGAGGTATTAAAGTTATATAAGTTGAACGGGTCATAATGGGTTAAAATGGGTAAAAATAAACTTTAATTGCTTAAACTTGAAGGTGTTAAGTGTATCATTGTTGGTTTGTCTTAAACGGGTCAAAATAGGTAAATTTAAGTTGAATTATATACATTTTGATTGAAATGGGTCAAAATAATACAAACACACTTTATATAGTTAAAACCGCGTTAATTTGACTTAAAACGGGTTAAAATGGATAAAAATAAACTTTAATTGCTTAAACTTGAAGGTGTTAAGTGAATCATTGTTGATTTGCCTTAAGTTGAATTATGCACCTTTTGATTGAAATGAGTCAAAATGATACAAACACACTTTCTATAGTTAAAACCACGTTAATTTGACTTAAAACGGGTCAAAATAGGTAAAAATAAACTTTAATTGCTTAAACTTAAAGGTGTTAAGTGTATCATTGTTGGTTTGCCTTAAACGGGTCAAAATGAGTAAATTTAAGTTGAATTATATACATTTTGGTTGAACTGGGTCAAAATAATACAAACACACTTTATATAGTTAAAACCACGTTAATTTGACTTAAAACGGGTAAAAATAAACTTTAATTGCTTAAACTTGAAGGTGTTAAGTGTATCATTGTTGGTTTGCTTTAAACGGGTCAAAATGGTTAAATTTAATTTGAATTATGTATATTTTTGTTGAAATGGGTCAAAATGATACAAACACACTTTATATAGTTAAAACCATGTTAATTTGACTTAAAACGGGTCAAAATGGGTAAAAATAAACTTTGTCAAAATACAACAACTTATAATTTACACTTTGTCAAAATACAACAACTTATAATTTACACTTTGTAAAAATACAACAACTTATAATGTATGTTTTGTTTTGTAGGCTCAATCGCAAGTCTGTTTCCAAATGCGAACTTTATATCTCAAATGACTCAACTTATTGCCTCTCAGAAAGCTACACAACAAGCTGATGAAGATGATTGGGACGAGGAAGATGAATAGGATAGCAGTTTAAGTAGTTTAAGTTTGTGTTAACGACAGTTAATGTTGAAGTTAAACAATTTATTAGCGTACTTAATTAGTTAACAATCGTAGTAAACTTCTTATTATTATTTGTATGTGTATGTTATTTGTGTTATTGTAAGACCCCGTTTCCGGGACGCTTACACTTGGTCATTCATCGCACTCAAAACATATAATTACATTTTTACTTTCTAAAATAGTTGCAGCGGAAACATTAAAACACAATTTCATTCCATCAAAATATTTTTGCACATTAGTGCAATCGTTCTTTTAACAATATCCTGCTAATTTTATTACAAAAACATTAAACATAAAGATGCCATCCAAAATACGCTGAGTAGCCGCCCCGTGCCATCCTCAGCAACATACCTGCCAACTGGAAACACATCAAAGTCAGCGTTGCTGAGTGAGTTCTAGTTTTAAAATAAAACTTACTTTTCTTTCGTAAAACCGTTCTTTACTTTCCTGATAAAAATATTCGTTACATACATGCGTTCACACATCATATGTACATGCCGATAATATCATTATTATCTTCATCATTACGTTCGTTACATTCATCAGTTATCATACATCATTATCTTTCTCTTCATTTTAGATCCTGTCAGGCTTTACCCTCTTCATGGCACACAGCCACGATTACTGAGGTCGAATGACAAGGATCCCATTTCGTACATTATTAGGATCATTCGTTAACGTTCATTTCATACATTCATTCATTTATTCATCTCTTTACTCATTACTCTTCATTACTCGAATCTTGTCTCATGCAATATCCCCGACTCATGCTCGAAGACTGACACAACACCGGGAAACGCGACAAAGATCCCATCTGAGTCAATCACAGGGATTGAACTCCATCCGCGGCTGTTGCAACACAAAGTCGCTCACCTCAATAGCAATCTCAATGATTGCACGCTATCCGAGTCTTTTGCACCCCTAAGGTTACTCACCTCATTGCCCATCTTAATGATAGCGAGCTATCCGAGTCTTTTGCAACAACAAGGTTGCTCACCCCAAGGCAACATCACGATAGCACGTTACTCGAGTCTTTTGCAACGACAGGGTTGCTCACCTCATACATATTCATGGCTTTATGCTACACCCCCGGAGTTATGCGTAACCCGGGCAACCATCATACATTACACCCCCAACATTATGGGTACTACACCCCCACCGAAGTGGGTACATCACCCCCATCAACATGGGTACATCACCCCCATCGAAATGGGTACATCATCGAAGGTCAGCCACAAACACTGGAACCCTTGCGTGCACACTATAGACTAGCTGAACCTCTCACGGTTGAGCTTAAGGCATTAGAGCCGTGCACTTCACTACGCTTCACTTACAAGCCTCTCACGATTTCATTCATTAATGCATGCATTCATTCATTACGTTCCTCTTTTCTTTATCTTCCACTTTACGTTACATAATACTTTCATTTCATTTATTAACGTTCAACGCAAAGCCATAGCAAGATAAACATACATAACAAGGAACATAAACATAAACATAAACATAAACATAAACATGCAGCATCATCATACATATGCATCGATCATACATCACATCACGCACATCATACATACTATGCATCACACGCACCGTCATGCCTAACATAACACATAACATCATACATATCATTATCATCTCCATCAACATCCTCATCATGAGCTCATCATCCTGTGTCACCTTATACCGTCCATGCCCTTCACATCGTCGAGAAATTTCATCTCGGCTATCATCTCCGAACACTTTGGCGAATGGGCATTTATGCGAATGGACCCTATGCGAATGGACCCTATGCGAATGGACTATGGGCGAATGGACCTCTATGCGTATGGACTCTCAGTCACATAACTTTCATGCGTATGGCCTTTAGTCGCATGACTTCAGGCGTATGGGCTTCAGTCGCATACTCTTCATGCGAATGAACCTTAGTCGCATGGCCTCCAGGCGCATGGACTTCAGTCGCATAACCTTCGTGCGAATGAACCTCAGTCGCACAACCTCTCAATCGCATGACTCCCAAACACATGAACTTCAGTCGCATGACCATCATGCGTATGGACCTCAGTCGCATGGCAAACGTGCGCATGGACCTCAGTCGCACTTCAATCGGCCGAATGGCCTCCAGTCGCCCTCCAGTCGGTCACCTAGCCCTAGCTGGTGCAGAGTGCAGTTAGCTCGAATGCAGCCGCGGGTTTTCGACCTCCAACCCCTTCCAAACCTCTTTTAAGCTCAAATCAACCCTTCTAAAGGTTAAGGAAACATACCATGACCTCATACAAGCATAACCAAGCAAGAAATCGAGCCTTAAACGCATCATACACATTCATACATACATCAAAACGGGTCTTCAATCAAAAACTCAAAAATAGGTTTTTGGACGTGTTCCAGCCCCAAAATCAGTTGAAAACATGAAAAAGAGGGGTCCTAGAACTCACCTTAACGATCCCGTCAAGTAGAGCTTCGATTTGACTCGCTCCACGGCGATTTTGGTTACTCGAACCAACCCGGGCCAACACTTCTTCTCTTTTCTCCTTCTCTTCTCCTCTCCTCTCTTGGCTGAAAAATGGGGAGAATGGGAGTGTCTCCTCCCTTTTATACTCCCGTGCATCGAAGTTTCTCTCGTTGGCGGGTTTCGTCCCTTGGCTTTGGACTTTATTTCTTTTTCTTCTTTTGTCGGCTTCAAAGGAAATTTCCGGGTGTTACAAGTCCACCCCCTTTATATAGGTTTCGTCCACGAAACCTGTTATTCCTAAAACCGTCGCGAGCAATTCTGTCTCATCTCTTCCATTC
Organism: Flaveria ramosissima; assembly: GCA_025215565.1. NCBI lineage: Eukaryota > Viridiplantae > Streptophyta > Magnoliopsida > Asterales > Asteraceae > Flaveria > Flaveria ramosissima. The sequence goes on along the minus strand of CM046031.1, from coordinate 64,879,407 downwards.
TCCCACCTAGAGTTCATCGGTCTACGTCGTTTATCCACACACGACTTCCTATCTATTTTGGCTAGCTTCATCAATGCTTTAATCCTTTCGAGCTTCTCGATCGTGGCCTCGATCACCTCATTACTTTCTATACGGCATTTGGTGCTCGGCCTGCACTTGTAAACAAGTAAGGCATTTAATCTCGTACTCTACCATATCGCGCTTCATGCACCTTCCCGCCACTGTCATCGAAATCACATTCGGAATCGTCGTGACTCAATCACCTTAAGCCATCGCCGTGATCCTCTTAGGTGCTATCAACCGTATCGTCTTTTTGCAACACATAGTGTTCGCTCCGTAGTCCGCCAAACAATCCACTCTTAGGGCTACATCGAATGGCGTATTTATATTCATACCACTAACAGGCAATTTAGCACAGAAAGCAGCAGGAATAAAACTTTTACTAACGCCAACATTAAATAACACAAGCTAAGGATCTATTTACTAGGAACATACCTGACACAACATCGAATTCCGTCCTAGCTTCCTCCGATCTTCTTCACTCCCGAACCTTCAGCCCTTTGCTTCTTACAGTCACTGCTCTTATGACCTTCCTCACCACAAGAATAACACTTCCCCATACCACAGTTCTTCGCTACATGCCCGGTCCTTCCACATCGAAAGCAGGCATCAGTCCCCAATCTACATTCCCCGGGGTGCCTGTGTCCACACTTGTCACACCTTTCCGAACCCACATCATTTATGACCACACGCTGGTCATCCACCTGTGCGCCTTTGTTACTTGGAGCAGCTCCGTCGCGTCCCAATCGCTTCCCGTTCCAATCCCGATAACCAGCTCCTTTCTTGCTACCTTCTGTCACCACCATCAATTTTTCATCGTATAATCTTCCTGCTAAATCAACCGCCAACCTAAATGTGCTCGGTCGGGCAGCAATCATGTGCCTACAAATGTCCGCTGGCAAGCCATGAATATACCTCTTGATCTTTCGTGAGAGGGGTGTCACCTGATCCGGCACCAGTCGTGCCATTTCGTTGAACTTGGTGGTGTATTGCTGATGCGTCATTATTCCCGCCTCCAGCTGCAGGAACTCTCTTTCAACTTATCCATCTCACGATGAGGACAGAATTCCTCAATCACCAGCCTTTTCAATTCTGACCATCTCATCCTCCCGATGGCCCGACTACCCTCAACTTGGACTATGTTGTCCCACCAGCACAAAGCTGAGTCCACGAAAGAGTGGGTAGCAAACTTTACTTTCTGATCCTCTCGGCACTCGTTGATATTTAGGACAGCTTCCATCTCCCTCACCCACCGGTGAGCAGCAGCAGCAGTGCCATTACCATCAAAAGTAGGGGGCTTACATCGTTGAAACGCCCCATAGTTACAACCTCGTGCCGCCTCCGGCGTAGGCTCTTCCTCTTCTTCTTCCTCTTCGTCATCGGAGAGAACCGTTTCAGTCTCGAGTCGTCTCCTTTCGCCCGAAGGCCTACCCCTTTCCTTTCTCTCCTCATCCCTAACAGTCTTTATCACTTCGGTCACCACAGACGGTAGGATCGTCTGCAAGACCTGATGCACTTCCTCCACGACCGCCTCTCTTATCGAGGCCCTCTGTTTAGCATTCTCATCACCGCCCTCAGGATGAGGGGTCTCAGGTTCTTCATGAACTACCCTTTCGGCCCTTGACCTTCCTCTTGTGACCCGTGGTTCAGCACCACGTCCACCACCACCTCCATCACGAGAAGCTTTCGAAGATCTTCCACCAGCCATTCTCTAAATACACTGAAAGATTCAAACACTAACACGGTCATTCAAGGAACAGCTCAGTTTATGTCAAGTATAGTAAGTCCCTAATTACAGTGGCCAGTTATGATTAGCCACTTACTTTACTCTTCATACTCCGAGCATTACTAGTCCTGACTACATCAGTATCTAAATCTACCAGCAACACATAAACCATATAACATGCGCACGTAATACCGTTAACTTTACAAAATACTGATGGCACGCAGCTACTCAGATTGGCATCCCATTCCCTTTCCATCCCATTCTAAGTTTAAGATTAGGTTTTTGAAAATATTTACCCAATTTACTTAAACTTTGGCTCTGATACCAACTTGTAAGACCCCGTTTCCGGGACGCTTACAGTTGGTCATTCATCGCACTCAAAACATATAATTACATTTTTACTTTCTAAAATAGTTGCAGTGGAAACATTAAAACACAATTTCATTCCATCAAAATGTTTTTGCACATTAGTGCAATCGTTCTTTTAACAATATCCTGCTACTTTTATTACAAAAACATTAAACATAAAGATGCCATCCAAAATACGCTGAGTAGCCGCCCCGTGCCATCCTCAGCAACATACCTGCCAACTAGAAACACTCAAAGTCAGCGTTGCTGAGTAAATTCTAGTTTTAAAATAAAACTTACTTTTCTTTCGTAAAACCGTTCTTTACTTTCCTTATAAAAATATTCGTTACATACATGCGTTCACACATCACACGTACATACCGATAATATCATTATTATCTTCATCATTACGTTCGTTACATTCATCAGTTATCATACATCATTATCTTTCTCTTCATTTTACATCCTGTCAGGCTTTACCCTCTTCATAGCACACATCCACGATTACTGAGGTCGAATGACAAGGATCCCATTTTGTACATTATTAGGATCATTCGTTAACGTTCATTTCATAAATTCATTCATTCATTCATCTCTTTACTCATTACTCTTCATTACTCGAATCTTGTCTCATGCAATATCCCCGACTCATGCTCGAAGACTGACACAACACCGGGATACGCGACAAAGATCCCATATGAGTCAATCACAGGGATTGAACTCCATCCGAGGCTGTTGCAACACAAAGTCGCTCACCTCAATAGCAATCTCAATGATTGCACGCTATCCGAGTCTTTTGCACCCCTAAGGTTACTCACCTCATTGCCCATTAATGATAGCGAGCTATCCGAAGTCTTTTGCAACAACAAGGTTGCTCACCCCAAAGCAACATCACGATAGCACGTTACTCGAGTCTTTTGCAACGACAGGTTGCTCACCTCATACATATTCATGGCTTTATGCTACACCCCTGGAGTTATGCGTAACCCGGGTAACCATCATACATTACACCCCTAACATTATGGGTACTACACCCCCACCAAAGTGGGTACATCACCCCCATCAACATGGGTACATCACCCCCATCGAAATGGGTACATCACCCCCATCGAAATGGGTACATCACCCCCATCAAAATGGGTACATCACCCCCATCAACATGGGTACATCACCCCCATCGAAATGGGTATCATCGAAGGTCAGCCACAAACATGGAACCCTTGCGTGCACACTATAGACTAGCTGAACCTCTCACGGTTGAGCTTAAGGCATTAGAGCCGTGCACTTCACTACGCTTCACTTACAAGCCTCTCACGGTTTCATTCATTAATGCATGCATTCATTCATTACATTCCTTTTTTTTATCTTCCACTTTACGTTACATAATACTTTCATTTCATTCATTAACGTTCAACGCAAAGCCATAGCAAGATAAACATACATAACAAGGAACATAAACAAAAACATAAACATGCAGCATCATCATATATACGCATTGATCATACATCACATCACGCACATCATACATACTATGCATCACACGCACCGTCGTGCCTAACATAACACATAACATCATACATATCATTATCATCTCCATCATCATCCTCATCATGAGATCATCATCCTGTGTCACCTTATACCGTCCATGCCCTTCACATCGTCGAGAAATTTCATCTCGGCTATCATCTCCGAACACTTAGGCGAATGGGCATTTATGCGAATGGACCCTATGCGAATGGACCCTATGCGAATGGACTATGGGCGAATGGACCTCTATGCGTATGGACTCCCAGTCGCATAACTTTCATGCGTATGGCCTTCAGTCGCATGACTTCAGGCGTATGGGCTTCAGTCGCATACTCTTCATGCGAATGAACCTCAGTCGCATGGCCTCTAGGCGTATGGACTTCAGTCGCATAACCTTCGTGCGAATGAACCTCAGTCGCACAACCTCTCAATCGCATGACTCCCAAACACATGAACTTCAGTCGCATGACCATCATGCATATGGACCTCAGTCGCATGGCAAACATGCGCATGGACCTCAGTCGCACTTCAATCGGCCGAATGGCCTCCAGTCGCCCTCCAGTCGGTCGCCTAGCCCTAGCTGGTGCAGAGTGCAGTTAGCTCGACTGCAGCCGTTGGTTTTCGACCTCCAACCCCTTCCAAACCTCTTTAAGCTCAAATCAACCCTTCTAAAGGTTAGGGAAACATACCATGACTTCATACAAGCATAACCAAGCAAGAAATCGAGCCTCAAACGCATCATACACATACATACATACATCAAAACGGGTCTTCAACCAAAAACTCAAAAATAGGTTTTTGGACGTGTTCCAGCCCCAAAATCAGTTGAAAACATGTAAAAGAGGGGTCATAGAACTCACCTTAACGATCCCGTCAAGTAGAGCTTCGATTTGACTCGCTCCACGTCGATTTTGGTTACTCGAACCAACCCGGGCCAACACTTCTTCTCTTTTCTCCTTCTCTTCTCCTCTCCTCTCTTGGCTGAAAAATGGGGAGAATGGGAGTGTCTCCTCCTTTTTATACTCTCGTGCATCGAAGTTTCTCTCGTTGGCGGGTTTGGTCTCTCGGCTTTGGACTTTATTTCTTTTTCTTCTTTTGTCGGCTTCAAAGGAAATTTCCGGGTGTTACAGTTATTCGGAAATCTGAGTTTATTTTTATATACAAGTTTATTCGGTTATTAAAAATGGAAATTAAAAAATAAAAAAAAACAAAAAACAAAAAAAAATTGACTATTAGCGGCGACATATGTCGTCACTAATAGTCCTTTCCCGGAATTTTTACCGAACACAAAAAAGCGACGACATATCGCCGCTAATAATATTAATAGTGGCGAATTATTAACGGCGACTCATTAGCGGCGATATGTCGCCCCTATTACTAATAGCGGTGACAAATCTCACTAATAGCGGCGAAATCTGTGGCCGCTATTAGTCTCCCTTCTTGTAGTGTAATTACTACTAGAAAAGAAATAACAGTTGCTAGTATTTTAGTTTTAAACTACAGTGGTCACATTTCCCTTGTGAAAAGCTGAATTTTTATCTTCTCTCGGATCATTATATATTCAATAACAGGGATCTTAAAAGATTATAAAAAATTTATTTCGACATTATTACTATATATTCTATATCCTGATAAGTACATAATCTTTACATAATCTAGGGTAAATATTTCCTTAAAATATATCATACCTAGGTTTACAATATCGATCCGACATATTAAGCTTAAAACAAAGGCTTTCAAGCTTCATATCCAAATGGGTTGAAAGATAATATGGTGATCCAGATCTTGTCGTTTCGGGTTTATAAGAAACTTTGTTTTGCAGTTGTACGTGTTTGATGGCACACACAAGTCTTTTTCAGTGATTAGAACACTACTGTATTGATCGTTTAGAACATGAATTGACTTGAAATGTATCTAGCATGATTTGGGAGTTCACTTTGATGTTATAAATTAGTTTCTGATGTATATAATTGAAAGGGTATACATGTTAGTTCAATATTGCGGTCTATGAAATGGTATTTCGTAGTTATTGATTATTCTAGTTTAATCTTTCATTCTCTCCGATTTGCTTTTATGGTAGAACACGAACTAATTAGCAATATGTGTGTACTCACAAACAATCCCTTCTCTTAAAGCATCTACGTCTTATTCATAATATCATTTATTCATTTTACATATATAGTCCAAAAACAGAAAATAAATTGTGTTAAACTGTTAATTTAATAAAGGTTAATAAGTTGAGGTTTGACACGATTTTTCTACGTACATTGAGAAATTTTTATCTGTTGTTAAAAAGAATAACAAAATAATGGTTAGTTCAAATGACTATAGAAGATAATTAGATTAAATGACTGTATAGATGATGTACTAACAATGCGACGTGAGGATATCTTGTTTGAATGTCGAGCACATAGTATCAAATAAGAACATACAAGGATAGAAAAGGAATTCTTTGAAGACGGTCTTAGTAGGTATGTGTTACAATATTTTTAGCTTTCTAGTAACGTGTCAATTAATTTTTTATGTATTTTATAATTATTTGAATATATTTTTTATGGATTTGTTAACAGTATTGTTTTCTAGATTTAATATGCAATCTAAGAAAATAATCTAAACAAAAAGCCGTTGAGGATGAACATGTTATTGCACATGATGAGAATAAATTTGAAATAACTTCTAATTATCCATTTGGCATGGGCGGACTTAAGAAGGGTGGGGAAGGGTCAACCGACCCCGCCGATTTTTCTGTTGATGTGTAACGTGTATTGACGGTTTTTTATTAACCCCGTGTGTTTTTTAATACCGACTCTTATAAAAAAAATTACAACCCTTAAACCTCATTTTTATTGGAATGTTTAACCCATTAAAAATTAAAGTAATAGCTAACTTAGTTAAGAAAAGTAATATCAGAATAATCACCAAAAGGTTTATTTTGTATAAAATCTCTAAGCTCATTTATTTAACTAAACACCTAACATATATTTCACTAATCTATTGACATTCGTTAATTATCTCTAATTTTTTTAGAAGAATATCTTAAACAATACTTGTATTTGCTACATTGAGAAAGACGTTTTAAAGAAGGTTTCGATTGATGATGTAGTGAATATTTTTCTAGAGATGTAGTGGATATTTTTCAAGAGATGAAAACACATAAACAACAACTATATAATGTAATTTGTTTAACTTTCTAATGAAATCGTATCTTTGTCAAATGTCTTATAATGTGATTGTAATTTGTTTATTGTGACCTCATCCGACCCAAACCAAAATTTCCAGCATTAAGTTGAGATATATACGTCTATTCAAAAACTGGAAAAAAAACAACCCTGAAGAAAAAAATTTTATGGGCCCGCCCCTGCCACTTGTTGCCTCTTGAGAGAAGAAAACATTAGTGTTAATAGATTATTAGATTTTTAAAAAAAAATAATGTTCTATATATATTGTCATATATTTTTCTATTTGAAAATTTGGAACACCAAAAATTGATTGAAAGATCCAAAGGCAGTAGAAAGAACCATAGCAATGATATATCCCGTCATACAAGGCGGTTTACAGGTTTTAGTAAATACTTTATAGGGCTAGTAAGCTAATTATATTTATAAATTTAAGAAACTTATGTATATTTAACATTTATCAATGATTTATGTAGGAGAAACAAATCGGTTAGCTATGAAGTAGTCTTTAGGATCTGCGTTTTCAAAATCTGCCTATATGTAGCCTCGCTCTCTCTAGCCAACGTGAAAGAATTGATTTCCTTAGATTTCAAGAACTGGGTGATTAAAAAACAAACCAGATTTGATAAAAAGTTCCGGCAAAAATTCATCAACCATAATGAGAAAGTCAAATTTAAAGCCTAAATAGTCACCTGATGTGTACATTCTTTAAACTATTAGTTATTTTGCTAAAAACAAACCTTTGAAAATTTTACTATATAGTGGTACATTTTGAATCCACTTTGTTTTAACCCTTTGACCATGGGCGGAACTAGAGCCAAGGGAGGGGGGCAGCCGCCCACCTAAAATTCTTTTTTTAGTGTTACATATACGTGAAAATTCTAACCGCCCCTCGTAAAATTTTGCCACCGCCCCACTTACAATTCTTGAAACTAAAGAAAGAGCAAAATTATATCAAATACATTGTTTAGAGCGGAACTACATTGGGTCCGGTGATCTTCTGACAGGCCGGCGAATCATATTTTCTTACTAACCGGATCTGTAATCGAATGCATTTTTTAAATTTCACTCTCAAATAATCATGTATTAGTAGGAAACAAAAATTATATCAAGATAAATATATTTGATAATAATATATCTAAAACATGTTGAACATATTACCAATTTTATGAGTATAAGTGTTTCAAACATCACATATCACCACTTTCATGAGTATAATTGCTTCAATATGATTTTTGTTATATTATACATATACGCAAATTCACGAGTTTTGGACCATTTTAATGATTTTTTACGTCAATGAACCGACCCGACCCATCTGACTAGAACCGTACCGATAAAATATATATTATATTGCGATGACCTAATGACACTTAAAATTTCCGCCCCTCGTGAAAAAATTCTCTGAATCTGCCACTGCCTTTGACCATTTTAATGCAAATTTTAACACAAAACATGCATATTCTTAATTCACCGTCGCAAAGCGACGTGGAGAATCACCTAGTGAATATTATTTCTTACTTGGTCATTCTTGCCTTGGTAACACTTGGTCCCGTTATATAGATACATCAACTTTTTTATATGTTCCATGCTTTTTGAACAGCTTATGCATTTCATGTACGTGTTTCTGTTTGTTTTATGTGTTTCATATAATTTGATAATATTTGATATTAGGTATAAAATAATTATTTTAACATGGCATTTGACCTTAGTTATACTAAAATAAGTAAACTAGGCTAAGTAATTTGTTATATTAATAGAAGGCAATAAGCCTACTCTAAATTTGATCTTATTACGTCTATTAGATCAGTCCTCTCATACAAGTCATTATCTTATATACCTATTTGTTCGTTCAATCTAGTTAAAAGACCATTTTAGTTTTTTCGGGATCATAGGTGTTACACCGTTTATGGGAAACTTACAAATAGTTTATGGGACAATTTACAAGCTTCTATATTACATCTCATGGTTCTTTTATAATGCTACCTATTAATACATTTTACTATAAAGTCTGTAAACACAAACCCTAAAACCAACATTTAACCAAACCCTTAGAAAAAAGAAAGAGAAGCTGGAGAAAACTTGAAAATTGATTGGAACAAATGGAATAAAACACGGAAAAAATATTTTAACTTTATCATTGTAAATTCTTTAAGCTTTATCATATCAATTTGGTATGTATACTAGCCCCAAAATACATAAAATGAGTAGAAATGAGGATCTAAAACTCACCTCTATCACGTAGAACAAAATAAAACCCTAACCCGAGATGGAACAACCAAGATCTGCACATTTACATGTAAAGGTGTCAATTGTATCTATCTAATTGGTGTATGATCACTCAATAAACAAAGATCTAGCTTAGATCTACCGAAACATATGTAAAATCCTTACCTTTTCTTAAATCTTTACTTTCTCTCTCTAAAACCACAACTCTCTCTCTAGCTCTTTTGGAAACTTTTAAAAGCAAGAAAGGAGGTGCATGGTAGATTCTTTTAATTTATAGTGAGTTGTAGGGCATTAAACTTTCATTTGCCCATATTTAGTTCTTGCTCTTATTTAAGTGTCACAGCCACCCTTTTATATCCTTTTACCAAGTTGTTTCCAAAATTCAAGAGGTTACAGATAGTGAAGAATTGATTCAATTTCCATAAGCATTTCCTTTTCATTTAGTCCCATTGTCCTATCATTGTCAAAAGACATTTTTTTTTCAGTATGTATATAAACTTTTATTATTTTTATCATAACACCCTAAAATTTCCATAAATCTAGGAAAAGAAAGTTTTCACGAGAAAGAAAGTGCAACGATCAAAGTTGCCAAAATAGAAAGAAACCCTAAAAACTACTTGAAATGGAAATGGGCACATTCCTTGCCCCTTCTTTAATGAAAACTTAGATTGTACAGAGAGAAGATTAAATCTAGAGAGTGAAAGTAGAAAAGAACAATATTATATTACGTAATTCCATGTTTAACTATGGATTTATATGTAAATGAATGGGAGGGATGATAATTGCTAAAAACATGTTGATTTGTGTGTTAAAGCTCGCGATAGGTGTTTTTACAATTACAATTCATCAAAAGGTGAGTTCTAGACAACTTATTTAATATATTTTAATTCATTTTAATTCATTTGATTGAGTAAAATATGATTACATGTGAAAATGATCTAAAATTATTGACTTGAGGCTGAAGTTTTGACTATGTTTTCGTGATGTTCTTATGTTCTTGCTAGATTATGTTCTCGTAGAAATATTTTATCACATGTTTTATTTATCGCACGATAGTATTCACTTATTGAATTTCTTGCATAGATACTTCATAGTTTATGCTTAGGTTGACTTATGGTGTTTTCGCATAGTATAGCCTTTTTGATAGTTCTCTTAGAATTAAGATATAGTTCTTGCATAGAATGATAAGTTCTTGATAGTTCTCTCATAGTGTGACCATATATAGTTCTCACATAGTATTTTCCTTTGAGTTCTCGTGTGGTGTGAGTTCCCATAAGGTTCTCGCAAACCACTCTGGACAACATAAATCTTTTAAAGTGCATGTTAGACCTTATAATAATACACCCAACAAATAGAATGTTATATGTATTTTTAGTGTTAAGATAAAGTGAAAGACAAAATAATTAACACTAAACTACGTAAAGCTCACATGTAAAAAGTTAAAGAGCTAGAATAAAAATTCAAAGTTAGTAAACTACATGATTTATCACCTATCGCGACGACAAATGTCGTCGCCATAGGTGGTAGAAGTCGATGCCACAACCTATCGCGACGACATGTCGTTGCCATAGGTTTTCAATAGCCATAGAGTCGTCGCAATACGTCAAAAACAAGTCGTCGCTATAGCAATGGTCGCCATATATGTCTGTCAAGTCATCGCTACAAACCTGTCGGCATTATCTTAATCTTGATTTTCTGATTCAAAATTTAAAAATAAATATCCTCTGTGGCGACGAATGTCATCGCCATATGTATTTTAATATAACACATAACAAAAATAAAAAATATATTAAATTAATAAATTAATTTTTAATTTTACCTATGGCGATGACACGTCGTCGCGATAGGGACCCTGGTATAAAATTTTATTTTTAAAAATTATATTCCTTTCTAGGTATTTTTACCTAAAATTTAATGTTTTGAACATAAACCAAATACATAGAAATGAAAACTAAATATTACGAATACCTAAAAGAAGATCAAACAACCCTAATTAATTACATAACAAACGAAACGAAAGTACCAAAGTAAACATCTTAAGTTTTTACAACCCAAACAAATGAGCTTCCTAATTGTTGTCGTCGTCATCATCTTTGTCGTTATTGGGATTATACTATCTTCTTTCAAATTCATTCATCATTTCTTGCATTTCACGCGTTTATTGTTTTAATGCTTCTATTTCATCATCTCAATGTGATGATGACCCGCTTGATGATTCATAAAGAAAGATATTTTTACTTTTCGTCTAACTCCTCTCATGTGACCACGCCTTTGTCCTAATGCAATCTCTAAGCATTTCATCTCATTAACGGGAAACTCTCTCGCCTCCATTTGCATTTGGGCGTATTGATTTTTAATTTTTGCCTGTAATTTAGAAGAATTAAAATAAAAAAGTATTAAGATTTTTATGAAATTTCGACAGCATAATTGTTACAAAATGAAAAAAACATGTTTAATCATAAGCACAAATAACATAAAATTCCTAAGTTTCAACATATAAACTAACAACTTATCAAAACCAATTCACAATTCTCAAATTATCCATATAGATCATATTGTTTAATTACAAGCATATATAATATAAAATTCCCGAGTTTCAACATATAAACTAACAATTTATCAAAACCAACAATTCTCAAAATTAACCATATAGACCATATTGTTAAATTATAAAGCACATATAACATAAAATTCTCAAATTTCAATATATAAACTAACAACTTATCAAAACCAACAATTTTAAATATGTATAGCATATAGACTATATTGGGTAAAGATCACCAAACACAATATATTAAAAACATATGAACATATCATAATGACATTCTTAACATATTAAGCTTACCTAGATTGTTGCTCCTAAAAATATTAAAAAAATTCACAATATTTGAAAAGAATTAATAATACATATTTTAATAATATAAAAGAAGACACTTCCATACATAGCCATGGTGGTGTGTTATACATTGTCAACACGACTGACCACATACTGTAAGCTTGACTCATGTTACCAAATGGATTAAAGTCATACGCAGCTAGACCCAATTGGACATTCCTAGGCTCTTTGAAAAATTTAGAGTGTCTCGTATCAAAATCTTGCCATTCCTTCCCATCTACCGGATGGCGCATAATACCATCTATTAAGCGTCCAGTGATATCTTTTATACTGAACCTGGAACTATACCTTCGTTTAAGTCGAGGAGTTAATAAAAAGTACCGTAATACTTTTTGTTGTACTTTTTTTTCATTTTGTGTTTTTATCAATCCATCTGCTCTCGTTACAAACTGGACAATTTTGCAATTCTTCATTCTCTTTCCAAAACAAAAGCACAATCATTGATGCAACATCGATGGATTAATATCCTAACTCAATCTTTTTCAACTTCTTCTTCGCTTCATAGTGTGAGGATGGAATGTGATTTTCTTTCGTGAATGAAACTCTTACAAACTCTAAAAGTTGATCAAACAAACTATTTGTCCAAAACAATTCAATTATACATTATATCAACTATCTGTAACATTATTGTAAGGATCATCACAATAATCAGATTAATCTCGTAATTGCGAATGAGGAATGTTAACAATTACGGATTGAGGAGTAGAAAAAATGAAATGAAGAACATGATGCAAAGAACTTCTCTTGATTGTTCTTTGAATTTTAAAGATTACACTTGAGTTACAAAATTCAGGAAATGGACAAAAGCTTAACTAATAACTAAACAAACTAGCTATTTATACTAAACTAGTATGTTCTCGCACGAAAACAATCTTTCACGTGAGAACTAGTTCTCACGTGACCACAACTTGTCGCGTGGAAAGTTCTACTTTTCGCTTGACTTGGACTTCTTCTTCATTTTGATTTGATTTCCCGAGCCTCGAGGTTCAACCCCTACAATCTCCGCCTAGGCTCGGTAAATCAATATTCTTCAAAAGTCCACATCATCCACATTGTAATTGCCCCCATAAGCATACATCTTGTTATCTAGGGCCTTTGTAATCAACCAACCAATTTGTGTTGCTAGTAGATGAACAAATTCATCAGCTGCAATCGGACAAGCCTGCATCTTCATCAAATGTAACACCTGGTTATTTTTAAAGGCTCAAAAGAAAGAATAATAAGTGAAGAAAAGAAAGAAACACCATTTAACCCAAGTTGAGGGTTAAAAGTGTCCAAAAGGACAAAAGCTTTGAAAAGTGGGTGTAAAAGGTGGTATGGCCGCCTAAATGGTCATACCACACCCTTTTCATTCGGGTTTTTAGAGAGAAAGTGGAGATAGAGTAGAAAATTTTGGGTCTTGGAGAAACAAGAAGAAAATATTGAATTCATAATAAGAATTCATGGTTGTGTAGTGTTCTTAACCGGCCTTTGCCTCGGTTGTATGCTTATATGTGTTGTGTGTTCATTTGTGTGTGTTTTGGTGGGTATTAGGTGTTGAACTTGTAGCAAACGGGTTTTGAAGGAAGTTATACCCAAAAGGCTGCTAAGGTGAGTCTAGAACCCCCCTTTTTACGTGATTTAAACTAATTTTAGGGCTAGAAATACATGTATGAACATTTTTATAAAAATGGGTTTTCACCTGTATGTATATGTTTATGTGTTTGCGGGTGGGGTTTCATTTTGGTGTTAATATGGTTATGAATGTGTTTCTATGGCTTAGAATGCTAGTGTTAAGCTTAGAACATGTTAGACGACGATTGGGACTAACTTGGAATGATTTTAGTGTGAATAGACTTACGATGCGCCTAAATAGTGACCCATGCGCCCAACAATAAAAACTGCCTAAGTGTTCCCATGCGCCCAAAATCCCATGCGCCCAAATAGTGTCCTGTAAGGCCCCGTTCCCGGGACACTCACAGCTGGTCAATCATAGCACATAAAACATATATTTACATTTAACTTAATTAAACACTGCAGCGGAAACATTCAAAATGTAAGGCCCCGTTCCCGGGACGCTTACAGCTGGTCAATCATTGCACATAAAACATATAATTTTATCATTTTACATAAAAACGTTGAAGCGAAAACATTAAAAACAACATTTTCATTTCATTAAAATGCTTTTGCAATATAATACAACCGTTCATTACACAATATCATTTGTTCGCATTACAATGAAAAAACATTAAACAAAGAATGCCATCCAAAAGAGCTGAGTAGCTGCCCCGCGCCATCCTCAGCAACATACCTGCCAATTGGAAACACATCAAAGTCAGCGTTGCTGAGTGAGTTCTAGTTTTATAATAAAACATACTTTTGTTAAAACCGTTCTTTACTTTCATGCGATCATACATCATACGTACACATAGATAATATAATTATTATCTTCCATTACATTCATTAACATTCTTCCATTCGTTCGTACGTTCTTACATTCATTCATTTATCATCATACATTACATATCATTCGCTTCATTCGTTCCTAACATCATTAACTCATTCCGGATCAGTGTCATCAGCTATACCCCAAACGTAGGCACACAGCGGGTACTGGGCCGAAGATCATAAAATGACTTCCACACCGCACAAAGCCTGGCACCAGCACCGGGGCAAGCGACAAAGATCCCACTGCTCTATACACCCCCAACATTGTGCATACTCGAATACTGGGCCGAAGATCATAAAATTATTTCCACACTGCACATAGCCTGGCACCAACATCAAGGTGGGTAACACTATAACCACGTATACAACACCCCCACATTATGCATACTCGAGTACTGGGCCGAAGATCATAAAATGACTTCCACACCGCACAAAGCCTGGCACCTACACCGAGGTGGGTAACCACTATAGCCACGTACCATACCGTTGGTCAGTCACAAAGACTGGAACCCCTGCGTGTATCCTTACGGGTTACCTAAACCACACGCAGTTGAGCTTACAACATCATAGAGTCGTGCACCTCTGTACATATTGCTTGCAAGCCTTTCCATACACTCATTCGTTCATTAATGCATGCATTCCATCATTATGTTTCTCTTTCATTATCTTCCACATTACGTTGAATAATACTTTCATTACATTCATTGACATGCCACGGAAGACAAACATACATAATAAGGAACATAACAACATACAACATCAATCACACAAGGCAACATCACACATACATTACGTATAACAGCACACATCACATCAATCATGCGCATCACATCATAAAACCATACGGCATCACCCATCATCATGCATCACATCATCATATCAGCTCGTCATCATACGTCATCTAACAACACAAAGGCTAAAGGTTGATTTACTAGAAACGTACCTGGCACAACATCGGGGTTCGCCCTAGCCTCCTCCTGCATCATCGTGTAGGCGCTGTGTTCGCCCTCTGTCCTCATCCTCCGGTCCTCTTCACTCCCGAACCTTCCGCCCTCGGTTTCTTGCAATCCTTGCTCATGTGGCCTGCTTCACCACAAGAATAACATCTCCTTACACACGTAGTTCTTCGCCACGTGTCCGGTTCTTCCACAGCGGAAATAGACATTGGTCCCCAATCTACATTCCTCGGGGTGTTTGTGTCCACACTTGTCACACCTTCTCGACCCTGCAACGGATGTGACCATACGGCGGTCATCCACACGCGCCTTCTTGTTATTCGTCGGGACACCACCCTGACCGGACTTCTTTCCATCCCAATTTCGGTCGCCATCACCTTTCTCACCGTCTTCAGCCACCATCACTACAGTTCACTCATCGTACAACCTCCCTGCCAAGTCAACTGTCGACCTAAACGTGCTCGGTCGGGCAGCGATCATGTGCCTACGGATATCCGCTGGCAAGCCCTGAATATACCTCTTGATCTTTCGCGAATGAGGTGTCACCTGATCCGGCACCAGCCGTGCCATTTCATTGAATTTGGTGGTGTACTGCTGATGTGTCATTGTTCCCGCCTCCAGTTGCAGGAACTCTCTTTCAACTTTATCCATCTCACGGTGAGGACAGAACTCCTCAATCACCAGCCTTTTCAACTATGACCATCTCATCCTTCCGATAGCCCGACTACCCTAAACTTGGACTATGTTGTCCCACCGGCACAAAGCTGAGTCCACGAAAGAGTGGGCACCAAACTTTACCTTCTGGTCTTCTCGGCACTCGCTGATATTTAGAACAACTTTCATTTCCCTCACCCATCGTTGAGCAGCAGCAGCAGTGCCATTACCATCAAAAGTAGGGGGCTTGCATCGTTGAAACGCCCCATAGTTACAGCCTCGTGCCACCTCCGGCGCAGGCTCTTCCTCTCCTTCTCCCTCTTCGTCATCGGAGAAAACCGTATCAGTCTTGGGCCGTCTCCTTTCGCGCGAAGGTCTACCCCTTTCCTGTCTCTCTCCATCTCTAACAACCTTTATCACTTTGGTCACTACAGACGGTAGGATCGTCTGCATGACCTGATGCACTTCCTCCACAACCGCCTCCTTCACTGAGGCTCTCAGGTTAGCACTCTCATCTCCGCCCTCCAGATGAGGGATCCCAGGTTTTTTATGAACCACTTTCTCAACTCTAGGTCTTCCTCTTGTGACCCGTGGTTCAGCACCACATCCACCACCACCTCCACCACGAGAGGCTTTCGAAGATCTACCACCAGCCATCTTCTAACACACACTGAAAGATTCAAACACCAACACGGTCATTCAAGGGAACAACTCAGTTTATGTCAAGTATAGTAAGTCCCTAATTAAAGTGGCCAGTTGTGATTAGCCACTTACTTTACTCTTCATACCCCAAGCATTACCTGTCCTGACTACATCAATATCCAAATCTACTAGCAACACATAACACATACCATACGCACAAAATACCGGTTAATCATTATGAAAATACCTGATGGCACGCAACTACTCAGACTGGCATCCCTTCCCTTTCCGTCCCATTCTCAATTTAAGTTAAGGTTTATTTTGAAAATTTACCCGTTTCACTTAAACTTTGGCTCTGATACCAACTTGTAAGGCCCCGTTCCTGGGACGCTTACAGCTGGTCAATCATTGCACATAAAACATATAATTTTATCATTTTACATAAAATGTTGCAGCGGAAACATTAAAAACAAAATTTTCATTTCATTAAAATGCTTTTGCAAAATAATACAACCGTTCATTACACAATATCATTTGTTCGCATTACAATTCAAAAACATTAAACAAAGAATGCCATCCAAAAGAGCTGAGTAGCTGCCCCGCACCATCCTCAGCAACATACCTGCCAACTGGAAACACATCAAAGTCAGCGTTGCTGAGTGAGTTCTAGTTTTATAATAAAACATACTTTTGTTGAAACCGTCTTTACTTTCATGTGATCATACATCATACGTACGCATAGATAATATAATTATTATCTTCCATTACATTCGTTAACATTCTTCCATTCGTTCATACGTTCTTACTTTCATTCATTTATCATTGTACGTTACATATCATTCGCTTCATTCGTTCATAACATCATTAACTCATTCCGGATCAGTGTCATAAGCTATACCCCAAAACGTATGCACACAGCGGGTACTGGGCTGAAGATCATAAAATGGACTTCCACCCGCACAAAGCCTGGCACCAGCACCGGGGCAAGCGGACAAAGGTCCCCTACTCTATACACCCCAAACATTATGCATACTCAAATACTGGGCTGAGATCATAAAATGACTTCACACTACACATAGCCTGGCACCAGCATCAAGGTGGGTAACATTATAATCACGTATACAACACCCCCACATTATGCATACTCGAGTACTGGGCCGAAGATCATAAAATGACTTCCACACCACACAAAGCCTGGCACCAGCACCAAGGTGGGTAACCACTACAACCACGTACCATACCGTTGGTCAGTCACAAAGACTGGAACCCCTGCGTGTATCCTTACGGGTTAGCTAAACCACATGTAGTTGAGCTTACGACATCATAGAGTCGTGCACCTCTGTACATATTGCTTGCAAGCCTTCCATACACTCAATTCGTTCATTAATGCATGCATTCATCATTATGTTCCTCTTTCTTATCTTCCACTTACGTTACATAATACTTTCATTACATTCATTGACATGCCACGAGAAGACAAACATATATAATAAGGAACATAACAACATACAACATCAATCACACAAGGCAACATCACACATACATAACGTACAACATCACACATCACATCAATCACGTGCAGCACATCAGAAAACCATACGACATCACCCATCATCATGCATCACATCATCGTCATCAGCTCGTCATCATACGTCATCTAAAATCATCCATGCCCATCACATCATCTACGACCTCAAAGGTCCGAGCCTGTGTTCGCACTTTCCCGAAAGTCAGACAACAAAATACGGTCATTCGAGCGTATGAACCCTATTCGGTCGCATGGTCCTCCATACGTTATGAGAACACTTAGGAGAATGGGAATCCAGTCGCATAGCCTCCAATCGCATGCTTCCCATGCGAATGAAGCTTAGTTGCATGACATCCAGGCGTATGGAGCTCAGTCGCATGGCCTTCATACGGATGGCCCTCAGTCACACACCTTTCGTGCATATGAACCTCAATCGCACGACTCACAGGTGTATGGACTCCATTCGCATGACTTTTAGACGCATGACCTTCATCCGCATTTCCTTCAGTCGCATGACCTTCATCCGCATTTCCTTCAGTCACATAGCCCTCATGCCTAGGACCCTCAGTCGCACCACTCACCCACGGATGAACCTCAGTCGCACTCCTTTCATGCGTATGGACCCAGTCGCCATGCCATTCGGATGCAGGACCTCCAGTCGCATAGCCCTAGCTGAGTGTAGAATAGTTCATCCCGAACTGCAGCTGCCATGTTCGACCTCCAAGTTCTTCCAAACCTCTTTCAAGCTCAAATCAACCATTCTAAACCTTAGGGAAACATACCACGACACCATTCAAGCACAACCAAGCCCAAAATCAAGACCCAAACTAATCATACACATACACATACATACACAAACAGGAATTACACCCAAAATACCCAAAAATTTTTTTCAGATGTGTTCAGCCCCAAAATCATTCGAAAACATGTAAAGGAGGGGTCCTAGAACTCACACAAACAATTCCATCGAGTAGAGCTTCGATTTGACCCGCTACACTTTGATTTTCACGCTCGAATCCACCCGAACCAAGCTTTTCTCCTCTTTTTCTCCTTCTCTTCTCCCTTGGCTGAGTTTTTGGCAAGAATGGGGAGGGTGTGGGCTGCCCTCTTCCTTTTATAACCCCACTCATCCAAGTTTCTTCCCGTTTTGGCAAGTTTGGTCCCTCGACTTTGGGCTTTATTCTTTTCTTCTTTCATCGGCTTCAAATAAAATTTCCGGGAGTTACACAAAAATGACATTCCATTTCATTTTAAAGGCTTTTGCAAAATAATACATCATTATCACATTACAAAATACATGTTGCATTAGATCACAAAAGCATTATAAAAATGGATGCCATCCAAAAAGAAGCCAAGTAGCCGCCCCGTGCCATCCTCAGCAACCTTTACCTGCCAACTGTAAACACATAAAAGTCAGCGTTGCTGAGTGAGTTCTAGTTTTAAAATAAAACATACTTTATCTTTCGTTTGAAACTGTTCCTTACAATCGTATGTGATCATGCATAATACATACACATAGATAATATCATTATTATCTTCATCATTCGTTCGTTCATTCCGTACATTCATCATTAAATCTTTACTTTCATTCGGACCAATTCCATGTGCTTCACCCCACCGTCATGCATAAAGCCAGTACTGGGCCTGAGGTCTTTCATAGACCCCGAACATTGTGCACGAAGCTGACTCCAGTACCTAGGATAAACGGCAAGGGTCCCATACATATGGTCAATCACAAGGATTGGACCCCAGTGTGCATCCTTATGGGGTAATTAACCCGCACACAGTTGAACTAACACCCTTCATTGGGTGTGAACCTCCATACATATGCTTAATCACACGGATCAAGCCCTAGTGTGCATCCTTCTGGGGTAGCTAACCCGCACACGGTTGAGCTAACACCCTTCATTGGGTGTGAACCTCCATACATATGCTTGCAAGCCTTTCATACTTTCATTCGTTCATTAATGCATGCATTCTTTCATTACGTTTCTCTATTCATTATCTTCCACTTTACGTTACATAATACTATTCATTTCATTCATTAACAGTCAACGTAAAGCCACGGGAAAATAATCATACATAACAGGAACATAAACATAAACATACAACACATCTCCATACAAGGCACCATCACACATGCATAACATAAATCAACTTACCATCATACATAAGCATCAATCATACAACAATCATACTATGCCCATCACATCACCATTGACTTCAAAAAGTCAACTTACTATGCCCCCGAGAACATCCCAAGTCAAAGCCTATATTTACCTTTTTCCCCAAAAAGTCAGAAAATATTCTAAGTCTTTAGGCGCATGAACACTATGCAGGCGCATAAGCACTATGTAGGCGCATGACCTCTCAGGCGCATGAGGAACACTTAGGCACATGGGCCATTTTGAGGCGCATCAGCACTATTGGGGCACATGAGTCAACACTTAGTCTATTCTGGGCAGTTCTAGGCGCTTGAGCACTATGCAGGTGCATGAGTGCCTAGGCGCATGAGCTTTCTGGACGCATGAACACTTAGTAAAATTTTGCCTATTTCAAGGCGCATGACCACTATATGGGCGCATGAGATTTCGGGCGCATGGGAACACTTAAGCAGCTTTACATACTAGGCGCATGAACCCTATTTGGGCGCATGGGAACACTTAAGCAGCTTTACATACTAGGCGCATGAACCCTATTTGGGCGCATGAGCAGCCTATTTCACACTTAAAAATCATAATTTAGTTCCCAATCATTCTCAAACTTATTCTAAGCTTAAATCATGCGTTCTAAGCCATAGAAACATACACATAACATCATCTAACATAAACATAGCCCAAAATCATACCCCACCCGTAACATACACACATACACATATACGGGTATAAAACCCAACTTTTATAAAAAGTTCATACATGCATTTCCAGCCCCAACGCAGTTTAAAACGAGTAAATAGGGGGTCCTAGAACTCACCTTAGCTGCATTTGGTTATGACTTCTTCAAAATCCATTTGCAAGTTGAGTTCAACCGCCTAGAAACCTACTAAAAACATACCCGAACACATACAAACATACATAAGCACAAAACCGAGAATATAACCGGTTAAGAACACACAAAAACCATGAATTCTTACCTTGAATTCTCACTTCTGCACTTCTTCTTCTTCAAAAAACCTGAAAGCTTTCTCTCTTCTTCTTTCTCTCTCTAAAATCCGATCTTCAAAATGTGAAAAGTAGCATGAAATGGGCGGCTATGCTAATTTTGTACAAAAATAAATAAATTTTGTACCTTTTTATACTTTTAGTCCCTCTACTTGGGCTTTATATCTTTTGTAACTTTTTTCTTCTTTCTTTGGTTAAAATAACCGGGTGTTGCATGTCCATGCGCCTAGAATTAGGCAGAAATTGACTAAGTGTCCAGACACCCAAAATTCCCATGCGCCTAGGCACTCATGCGTCTGCATAGTGCCCATGCGCCTAGAAATGTGCCCAAAACGCCTAAGTGTTGGCCATGCGCCCCAATAGTGCCCATGCGCACTGAAGTTTCCCATGCGCCTAAGTGTTCCCCATGCGCCTGAAAGGCCATGCGCCTGCATAGTGGCCATGCGCCTAAGACTTAGAATATTTTCTGATTTTTAGGGAAAAATGTTAAGTGTAGGCTTTGACTTGGGGTAGTCCCAGGGGTGAAGTAAGTTGACTTTTGATGATGAATGGGATATGTTATGGCATGTATGATGGTGCCTTGTATGGTGATGTATTGTATGTTTATATTTATGTTCATGTTACTTATTATGTATGTTTAGTTTCCATGGATTTACGTTGAATGTTTATGAATGAAATGAAAAGTATTATGTAACGTAAAGTGGACGATAATGAAAAGAGGAACGTAAAGAAAGAATGCATGCATTAATGAATGAACGATAAGTAAGAAAGTCTTGCAACCATAGTAAGGAGGTTCACACCCAATGAAGGGTGTTAGCACAACAGTGTGTGGGTTAGCTACCCCGGAAGGATGCACACTGGAGCCTAATCCTTGTGATTGACCAAACGTATGGGATCCTTGCCGCTTGCCCCAGGTACTGGAGTCAGCTTCGTGCACAACAGTGTACTCAGGCCCAGTAACCAGCTTCGTGCATAATGTTCGGGGTATAACATATAGCATTGGTCCGGAACAAAAGAGAAATAATAGTGATAAGTGTACTTGCCTCAGGTACTGGAGTCAGCTTCATGCACAATGTTCGGGGTATTGTACACGTCATCGGAAGTAAAATGAACGAAAGATAAGTAAGGAAGATTATGAATGAAAGTGAATGACAATGATGATGTACGATGAATGAACGAATGTTAAAGAACGAATAATGAAGATAGTAGTGATATTATCTATGTGTACGTATGATGCTTGATTGTGTAAGAATGTAATGAATGGTTTTGAAAGAGAGTAAAGTATATTTATTTTAAAACTAGAACTCACTCAGCAAAGCTGACTTTTATGTGTTTTTCCAGTTGGCAGGTAGTTGCTGAGGATGGCACGATGCGACTACTTGGCTTATATAATATCTAGTAGAGCATAACTAGCATGAGAAAATGAATCTGAGCACTGAATATTAACAAGTTGTATGACTTATTAATAGCCACCCGGACTTACGTTTTG
>CM046031.1:64626588-64854088 GCA_025215565.1 Flaveria ramosissima | reverse complement strand
ACAATTTCCTAAAAATTGACACCCACCAATGGTAGATCTCTGTCCAAGTTACATCCTACATAATCAATGTATGTGTAAGCAAATAAATTGAAATTGGAGTTTTTAGGATACCAAAGACCAGGTGTTGATTGACCCTTGAGATACTTAAAAATCTGCTTGACTGCTTTCATGTGGGATTCTTTTGGACTACTTTGATAACGTGCACACTGAGAAACAGGGAACATAATGTACGGCCTACTAGCAGTAAGATACATTAGGGATCTAATCATTGATCTATACATGTGTTGATCAACATCTTCTCCCGTGAAATCTAAAGTCAAAGTAGGACGAGAAGACATAGGAGTTGGAGCAATATTGGATTCTTGAAACTTGTACTTATCAAGAATAATATGAACATACTTTTCATGATGAATCAGTATTCCTGTAACATCTTGCTTGACTTAGATGCCCAAGAAAAATGACATATCTCCAAGAGAGCACATCTAAAATTTCTTCTTCATCACTGTCTTAAATTCCTTACATAATTTATCATTTGTAGATCCAAAAATGATATCATCAAAGTAAACTTGAACAAGAATAAGATCATTATCAGTCTTCCTTTTAAACAATGTTTGATTAATAGCATCTCTTTAATAACCATTTGTAAGCAAATGTTCTGTCAAAGTAGCATACCAAGCACGCGGTTCTTGATGTAAGCCATAAAGTGCTTTGTCTAACTTGTATACATATTCCAGATGAACGGGATCTTCATAACTAGTGGTTGACAAACATAGGTTTCTTCTTTCATTTCTGCATACAAAAAGGCTGTTTTGACATCCATTTGATAAATTGTAAAGTTCTTGTATGAAACATAAGCCATAAAAATACGTATAGATTCTAGTCTTGTGACAAAAGCATATACTTCTTCATAATCAAGTCCTTCAATTTGATAGAATCCTTGAATAATAAGTCTGGCCTTGTTGTAGACAATCACATCCTTTTCACCCGTCTTGTTCTTAAATATCCATTTTGTTCCAATTGGCAGCTTTCCTTTTGGAAGTTTACACAGATGCCAGACATTGAGCTTTTTGAATTGCATCAGTTCGTCCTACATGGCCTCTACCCAACTGTTCTCCTTTAATGCCATCTCAACATTCTTTGACACAATCTGAGAGATGAAACATGAATATAGACAAGTTTTTATTACACTAGACTTGCTCCAAGTTTGAACTCCTTGTGACAATGGACCGATAATAGATTCTGTTGGATGATTTCTATGAACTCTTAACTGTGGGATAACTTTTTCAGAAATGCCCTCTTCTAAACTAGAAATATGACACACTGTTTCTTCAATAATATGTCCCCCTTCTGGTTAATAAACTATATCTTCCTCTAGATGAGAATCATTATTAGACGATAAATCCTCAAATGGAACTTCAATTGTATTAATTAGATCGTTTTGAGTAGAAGAAGAACTATCATCAGAAACTTGTGGAACTTGTTTAACAGTAGGCTCAGAAGATGTTTTGATAGATGCAGAAATAGGTGGAACAACTGAACTATTTGAAAAAGAAGAAGAAGGGACATCAGAAGCTGTCATCTTTGGTTGAGATGAAATAATGCCAACATCATCATTGATGCAAGATCAATGTTTGTCACTAACACTTTGTTTTTCTCTCAAACTCAATTAATCACACACGGTTTAGATGAAGCAGAATCTCTTCTAAGAGTTGATAATAATATAGTAAGTAGCAAAGAACACAAGGAAAATATTAAGGTACTTGTATATATTACTTCTCAACTCAAAGTACTACAAGAGTCTTACAAGCATGTTACAAGAGTAACAATGAGAAACTATATAACTATCACCTACAGCCGGATATACTTTGATACCAGTTCGAATCCTATAACTAAAGCAAATACTACAAAGCTAAAGTTAAGGTATCTTAGATAATGTCATATCTAAGATTTGATAGTCATGAAATGTTCATGACTTACCTTTTATCACCAACTAAAGTTGGCAATTGTACTAGCTGATAAAGGAGAATATTGGAATAAAGTGTGGTCACTACATGGGCTTTTTATAAAACTTCATGCAGTATATCAGAGGTCTGCAAAAGAGTGTCAAAAGGACCATACTTATATCCAGTGGTTTATAGCAGTGTCTTCTGAAGGTTAATTAGCTTCGAAAGAACAAGTTCTTTTGAGGCCACTTATACTTCAGAAGAGACTGCTTCTTCTGAGGCTTGAGGACTTCTACTTCGAAAGTCAAAAAAATAATGGTAATTTGGTTGCTGATAACACAACGATACTGAACATAACACGCAGTGTTAACAGCCTCAGCCCAAAAAAATAATGGTAATTTGGTTGCTGATAACATTGTCCTGACAACTTCAATTAGAGTTTTGTTTCATCTTTCTACAACTGCATTTTGTTGTGGAGTTCCTACAATACTAAATTGTCTAGCTATCCCCTTTGAATCATAAAATTCATTTAATGTTCGGTTCCAAAACTCAGTTTCATTATTGCTTCGGATGCACTTTATTATTTTGTTAGTCTGATTCTCTACCAGTGTCATGAATTTTATCAACAAATGATTAGTCTCATCTTCGGTTGCTAAATAGAAACCCATGTAAATCTAGAGAAATCATTAGTAATGACTAAACAATAAGCATGATGTCCTAAACTCAAACACTTACTAGATCAAATAAATCCATGCGTAATAGTTAAAATGAAATCAAGTTTTGTATGAGCAACTGGTTATGAGAAAGTTTGTGTTGTTTGGCTTTTGAACATGACAGACAATGTTCAGATAATTGAAATTCATTTAATGATAGACCTACAACATGATTCCCTCTAACCAATTTGTTCATGATTTTAGTATTAACATGACCAAGATGAGGATGCCATAGCAATGTGTCACTCTTAGAGGCTTTAGATAACAAACACGATGCAGTCACGAAGGAATGAAATCCATTCATATCTAGCACATATGTGTCTTTATCTCTTGGTGTTCTCAACAAAATCCATTCCTCCTCAGGAATAACAAATCTTGTTTTAATATCCAACATTCTTTATATTTGAAGTGTGTGGAATATTGTTTGTCACAAATTTGTGAGACACTTAACAAGTTATGTTTAAGTTCCTCAACAAGTTGACATCCTCAAAGCTTAACACTCCATTTGACACGTACTTTCCTTTCTTTGTTATCTTACCCTCTTTGTCTCCAGCAAAAATAACATAACCTCCATTATATGGTTTTATGTTTTACAATAGAGATATGTTACCAGTCATATGCCTTGAACATCCAATGTCAACGTACCAAACACTGTTTAGGATGTTCCTAAACAATTTATTAGTTTTAGGAACCCAAGCCATGGTTGACCTGAGCACACCTTTTTCATGCAAATATGATACTGATTTTAGTGTCATAACTCTTTTATCATTGAAGATATAATCTTCAATAATTTCAGGTTCTAATATAACTGTTTTTATTTTCCATTCTTGAATTGGTTAATCAATTTCTTGATAGTGTTTTTTATGGAAGATAAATTGTTACCTTTGACATGTAAATCCCTTTTAATGGATTTATCCTTTTGCAAATCTGTGTTCCGTTGAACATTTCAGTTGTCAACAAATGTGTTTGACTGTATTAAGTTCCTTTTAATTTTAGCATGCAAAAAGAATTATTTCTATTATTTGCAATGGAATTATGAAATCTTTGTTTACTTGTCAAAGAACGTTGAAAATGACAATTTCTAGCCATGTGATTTGGCTTTCCACACACATAACAATTTTTATTATGATACATATTTTATAATCAAATTGGTTTTTTAGACTGTTGATAATAACATCCTTTGTTATCATAGAATCTTGCTTTATAAATTTCTTTGGCCAACGGATTTTTGTACGCTCTCTAGTAATCCCTTTTCAGTTTGATTTGTGTCAATTGTACACGAGGCGTTAAATGTTTCTTTATTCTTGAGTATTGAATAAAGTAGAGAAGGACCAGTTTTTTTGTACCTCAGCAAGACAAATCTTCTTTCACTTGATTAGCAATAATAGAAGACTTATTTTTTAATGCAACTTTCATTTGTTTCTTTAAAAATATAATCTTCTTTATCAATGTTGCCTTTAGAAACAAATATGTTCTTGAAATCAGTTTTAAAGTCAGATAAAGATGGTGAATTTCTTTTCTTTTCATTTATTTTGAAATTAATTTTGGAGATTAATTTTCTTTCCTTGTTTGAAATTAAAGAGCAATCAGTTGAAACGTTCCAAACGCACATTTTTTCTTTAATCAAAACCGATGAACTGCATTGAGATTTCTCATTACAATTTTTATTATCAAAATCTAAATCATCATTAATCCACTCTTCAACCAACCCATCCTTCTTCAAATTTTCTGCACAAAAAGTGTTATGATTAATTTTAACTTCAATCTTTATAATAGGATCAACAGTCAATGGAACACTGACTAAAGATGTTAAATCAAATTTTGGTTGAAAGCCTAAACCATAGGCCTTTTCATCAGTGGTGTTAACTAATGAAGGTAATGAAGTATAATCATAATTAATCGGTGGTGCAATGTAAGAGTAACCAACTCCTCCATTTCCGCTACTGATTTTCTGTGTCCTTTGAGACTTAAGTATACATTCAACCATATTTGAAGACAATTCAAAATTTTCAACAATTTGTTTCGAATATAAGAGTTCAATATGTAATTTGTTAATTTCCAAAGCAAGTTCATTATTATGATTTGTCAAATCTTTTATGTTACAGTCTTTATAATAAAGATTTAATTTTGACTAATAAATTGATTTGTTTAAACCATCTATTTTATCTTTGAAAATTCTCCCATTAGTTTCATATTTTTGGGTTTGATATTAAAGTTTTTCACCTTCAACAATTATTCGTTCATTGTGAGCTCTATGTCTTTGAATCTTTTCTATACAATCAATTGAACAGAGACTAAAATATACCTTTTTTGTTTCTGTTTTCTTCTCTGTCTCTTCATGGACCACATTAACCATGAAGGCCTTTTGGTTGATCTTTAGTGCT
The DNA here is from genome assembly GCA_025215565.1 of Flaveria ramosissima. Classification (NCBI taxonomy): domain Eukaryota; kingdom Viridiplantae; phylum Streptophyta; class Magnoliopsida; order Asterales; family Asteraceae; genus Flaveria; species Flaveria ramosissima. The sequence continues at coordinate 64,849,048 of CM046031.1, read as the reverse complement.
TCAGTTGCTGAAGTAGTCTCAATAGCAGTTCCTTGAATATCACATGCAGTAGCTGGAGTAATCTCAATAACTTTTTCTTCTTTCACCACCTCTTTAGCTGGAGTAGTCTCAACAGCTTTTTCTTTAATAGATTCAGGCATATCTTTATTTATCACTTCAACCTCCTTAGCAACTTTATCATTCACCTTCTCAACATCAAATTCCTGTTCCTCAGCAAACACTCCACTCAACATATCTTCAGAGAGAAATTATAAAAACAGATTCTATTTAGCAATTTCTTCTTCATTCTGAATTTCTGCTAATAGAGTAGTGGACAACTTGATATCCAAAGCTTCCATTTGTTCTGACCAATCAAAGTCCTCATTCATTTGAGACAAAAGAGCCTTGGTTTTTTATGTACTAGCTTGGTCTTGCTTTGTCTATACTTCCACTATAACCATCCTTTTACCTTGATCACCTTGATTATTTCTAGCTTCAGTACACTCGCTTGCAAATGACTAGGTTTATCATAGTTATAACATCTTAGGTTTGACATGTCAAAACCTATTTTGCTTGAATTGTTCAACCCAAAACCCTTTCTCCCAATTCTTCTAGCAAGATTCATAGCCTTGTAAACCACCATAGACATATGATATTTTATGTCATTTTCTTCAACATCATCCGGGTTGACTTGTTGCAAATCATCACCAGGACAATGGGTGGACTAGTTCTTCCTACTGAAAAGGCTTCACAGCTGTTCATGAATGAATTGAAAAGAGCCAGATGCTCTAAGCCATTTGAATGGTTTGTTTAGTTGGTTGAGACTTCACAACAAAGGCATGTTGAATTGATTGATTGGTTTGGGTTGGTGTGTAAGTTTGATTGTATGGTTAGGGTTGTGTTTGGACATAAGCATTTTGGTGAGTGATTGGATAATGAGGTAAGGACTGATGTGTGGATTGGTCTTTCACATTGGATTGAGCTGGAGTAGATGACTATTGTAACTAACATAGATGTGAGTAGCTAACATAGTAATTTGGATTACTTGCCATCTTTGCATACATTGTTGTTGCTTCTGCTCCCATGGTGTTGAGGTAATTAGCCCCCTTTTGCTTATCATCCATGTCATAGGATTTGATTGCAAAAATGAGATCACTAAAAGACAAGGTAAACAGATTCTTTGTCCTTTTGATGGTAGTGCAGTTGTTGTTCTAGCTGTAAGGTAGAGAGTTCAATATCTTTTTGTTTACAACTATGTTCTTTAAAGTTATCCTTGCACTCTTCATTCTGGTGATCAATTTCACAAACCTTGTGTAAGGCCCTGTTCCCAGAATGCTCACAGCTGGTCAATCATTGCACAAAAAACATACCTATAATTTCAAACATCAATAAAAACATTACAGGGGAATTAACTTAAAACATTTCTTTTATATATATATATATATATATATATATAATCTCTTTTGCAAAATAATACAACATTGTTAACAATTACAAAACATCACTTGTTCGCATTACAATGCAAAAACATTATAGTTATACAAAATGGATTCCATCCAAAATGAGCCAAGTAGCTACCTCGTGCCATCCTCAGCAACCATTACCTGCCAAATGGAAACACATAAAAGTCAGCGTTGCTAAGTGAGTTCTAGTTTTTAAATAAAATATACTTTACTTTCTTTCAAAACAATTCTTTACATTCTTATGTGATCAAACATCATACGTACACATAGATAATATTATTATTATTTTTATACATCATTTGTTCGTTAACTTTCGTTCATACATCGTACATCATCGTTATCATGCACTTTCATTCATAATCTTCCTTACTTATCTTTCGTATATTCCTTACTTCCGATGACATGTCTAGTACCTCGAACATTGTGCACGAAGCTGACTCATGTACCTAGGGCAAGCAACAAGGATCCCATACATATGGTCAATCACAAAGATTAGACCCCAGTGTGCATCCTTCCAGGGTAGCTAACCCGCATACAGTTGAGCTAACACCCTTCATTGGGTGTGAACCTCCATACATTGCTTGCAAGAATTTCTTACTTTCATTCATTCATTAATGCATGAATTCTTTCTTTACATTCCTCTTTTCGTTATCTTCCACTTTACGTTACATAATACTTTACATTTCATTCATAAACATTCAACGTAAATCCATGGAAAATAAACATACATAATAAGAAACATAAACATAAACATACAAATCATCACCGTGCCATCCTAAGCAACCATTACCTGCCAAAAGAAACACATAAAAGTCAGTGTTGCTGAGTGAGTTCTAGTTTTAAAATAAAATATACTTTACTTTCTGTCAAAAGCATTCTTTACATTCTTACGCGATCAAGCATCATACGTACACATAGATAATATTATTATTATCTTCATCATTCGTTCGTTAACTTTCGTTCATTCATCATACATCCTCCTTATCATTCACTTTCATTCATAATCTTCCATACTTATCTTTCATATATTCCTTACTTCTGATGACATGTACAACACCCAAACATTATGCATAATGTTGGTTACTAGGACTGAGGTCTATCATAGACCTTGAACATTATGCACGAAGCTGACTTCAGTACCTAGGGCAAGTACACTCGTCACTATTGTTTCTCTTTCATTTCGGACCAATGCCATATGCTATACCCCGAACATTGTGCACGAAGCTGGTTACTAGGCCTGAGGTTTTTCATAGACCTCGAACATAGTGCACAAAGCTGACTCTAGTACCTAGGGCAAGCGGCAAGGATCCCATACTTATAGTCAATCACAAATATTAGACCCCAGTGTACATCCTTCCGGGGTAGCTAACCCGCACACAGTTGAGCTAACACCCTTCATTGGGTGTGAACCTCCATACATTGCTTGCAAGACTTTCTTACTTTCATTCATTTATTAATGCATGCATTCTTTCTTTACATTCCTCGTTTCATTACCTTCCACTTTACGTTACATAATACTTTACATTCCATTCATAAACATTCAACGTAAAGCCATGGAAAATAAACATACATAATAAGTAACATAAACATGAACATACAAATCATCACCATACATAGCACCATCATACGTGACATAACAATCATCATACATGCCATAACATACCTCATTCATCATCAAAAGTCAACATACTTCACCCCCGGGAACATCCCATGTCAAAGCCTACATTACACATTTTTCTCAAAATTTCAGAATATTTTCTAAGGCATAGGCGCATGGACACTATGTAAGCGCATGGCCTTTTAGGCACATGGGAAACTTTCAGGCGCATGAGCACTATTGGGCGCATGTGTAACACCCGGAAATTTATTATTTTGAAGCCGACGAAGAAAGAAAAGAAATAAAGTTCAAAGTCGAGGGACCAAACTCGCCAACGAGAAAAAGTTGGGTAAGGTGGTGATATGTGTAGGGAGAGGGCAGCCCACTCTCCCCACACTTCACATATTTCAGATTTGAGAGGAGGAGAAGAGAGAAAGAAGAGAAAAAGGAAGAAAAGTGGTGTTTCGGGTGATTCGAGTGTCCAAATCCGTCGAGTAGCAAGCCAAATCGAAGCTCTTGACTTTGTGCTCGATTGTGTGAGTTCTAGGACCCCTCTTTTACTTGTTTTCAACTGATTTTGGGGCTGGAAGATGTTAAAAACCCGTTTTTATGAGTGTGTGTGTTTGACCCATTTGGGTGTGATGTGTATGATGTGTTTAGAGTATGATTTCGGGCTTGTGTGTGTTTGTATGGTGTTAAGGTATGCATTCCTAAGGTCCAGGAGGGTTGATTTAGGCTTAGAATGGGTTTGGATGAGCTTGGAGGCCGAAAATGGCAGATTGGGTTCGGGATGAACTCCATTCTGCATCAGCTAGGGCTAGGCGACCGAATGAAGGCCATACGGCCGAATGAGGGCGATTGAAGGTCATTCGCACGATTGGGATTCAGTCGCACGACTGGGAGTCCAGTCGCATGAGAATGGCGCGACTGAGGGTTCAGTCGCATAGATGCTTAGTCGCATGAGTCCATTTGCATGAGGTTAGTCGCATAGGTGCCCATTCGCAGTAATCCCATTCGCACAAGGTCCATACGCACGATTGGATGTTCATTCGCATAGATGTTCATCCGCATGAGTTCAGTCGCATGATGTTCAGTCGCATGGAGGCCATGCGACTGAAGAGTGTCCATACGCCCGAACAAGGCTGTTGCACTCGAAGGAATGTGTAGTTTGACTTCTGGCCTTCGGGGAAAGGTGCAGATGTAAGTGTTGACGTAAAGTAACCCGTAAGAGCACGTAAGATGATGGTTATGGCCTAGAGAGCATGTAGGGCATGATGATGATGATGTTGCATGTTTATCCATATTATGAATGTATGATGTTGCCCTGTATGATGATGAATGTGTATGATATGTTCCTTATTATGATGGATGCTCATCTTTCTTGTGGCTTTACATGTCATGCTAATGAATGAATGAATGAATTAATGAATGAAGTATTATGTAATGTAAAGCGAAAGATAATGAAAGAGGAACATGAAGTAAGAATGCATGCATTAATGAATGATGAATGAATGAAAGAAAGGCTTGCAAGCATATTTATTGGGGTGAGCGACTTTGTGTTGCAAAAGAATCGGATGAAGTGCAATCATTTAGATTGCCTATGAGGTGAGCAACCTCGCCGTTGCAAAAGACTCGAGTAAGAGCTATCGTGATGTTGCCTTGGGGTGAGCAACCTTGTTGTTGCAAAAGACTCGGATAGCTTGCTATCGTGATGGGCAATTGGGGTGAGCAACCTTAGGGGTGCAAAAGACTCGGATAGCGAGCAATCATTGAGATTGCCATTGAGGTGAGCGACCATGTTGTCGCAAAAGACTCGGAAGACAGAATGAACGAAAGGAATGGAAGATAATGAATGAGATGAAAGATAATAATGAAATTATCTGTGTTTACGTATGTTGAATGATCGCATGATAAAGGAATGGTTTTTAATGAAAGTAAAGTATATTTATTTTGTAAAACTAGAACTCACTCAGCAACGCTGACTTTTATTGCATTTTCCAGTTGGCAGGTAAATGATTGCTGAGGATGGCACGGCGAAGCTACTCAGCTCTTTTGGGATGGCATCCAATTATATAACTTTTGTGATGTAATGCAAACATGTATTTTGAAATCAGATAATGATGTATTATTTGGCAAAAGTATTTATATTGAAATGTGATGTCATTTTTTAAATGTTTCCGCTGCAATGTTTTCTTAATGTAATGTAATTATATGTTTTATGTGCAATGAATGACCAACTGTAAGCGTCCCGGGAACGGGGCCTTACAAGTTGGTATCAGAGCCGAAGTTTAAGTGAAATGGGTAAATTTTCAAAATAAACCTTAACTTAAACTGAGAATGGGACGGAAAGGGAATGGGATGCCAAACTGAGTAGCTGCGTGCCATCAGGTATTTTCTTAAAGTTAACCGGTTTATGTGCGCATGGTATATGTTATGTGTTGTATGTAGATTTGAATACTGATGTAGTCAGGACAGGTAATACTTGGGGTATGAAGAGTACAGTAAGTGGCTAATCACAACTGGCCACTGTAATTAGGGACTTACTATACTTGACATAAACTGAGTTGTTTCCTTGAATGACCGTGTTGGTGTTTGAATCTTTCAGTGTGTTAGAGAATGGCTGGTGGTAGATCTTCTAGAGCTTCTAGGGGTGGAGGCCGTGATGGCCTTGTTGCTGAACCACGCCCTAAGAGAGGAAGGCCTAGAGCTGAGAAAGAGGTTCCTGCAAAACCTGAGACTCCTCATCCTGAAGCTGGGGATGAGAGTGCGAACTTAAGGGCCTCGGTAAAGGAGGCTGTTGTGGAGGAAGTACATCAGGTAATGCAGACAATCCTACCGTCTGTGGTGACCAAAGTCATCAAGGCCGTGAAGGAAGGGGAAAGGAAGGAGAGAAACCGGGCCTCGGGGGAGCAACCGGAGCCTGAAACGATTTTCTCCGATAATGAGGAGGAAGAGGAAGAGGAGCCTGTGCGGGAGGTGGCACGAGGCTGTAACTACGGGGTGTTTATGCGATGCAAGCCCCCTACTTTTGACGGAAATGGTAATGCGGCTGCTGCTCACCGATGGGTGAGAGAAATGGAGGCTGTTCTCGACATCAGCGAGTGCCGAGAAGATCAGAAAGTCAAGTTTGCCACCCACTCCTTCGTGGACTCGGCACTATGCTGGTGGGACAACATTGTCCAAGCAGAGGGTAATCGGGCGATCGGGCGAATGAGGTGGCCTGAACTGAAGAAGATGGTGATCGAGGAGTTTTGTCCTCACCGGGAAATGGATAAGGTTGAAAGGGAGTTTCTGCAACTGGAGGCGGGAACCATGACACACCAACAGTACACCACGAAGTTCAACGAGATGGCACGTCTGGTGCCGGATCAAGTGACGCCTCTGTCCCGAAAGATCAAGAGGTATATACAGGGTTTGCCGGCGGATATTCGCAGGCACATGATCGCCGCCCGGCCGAGCACGTTTAGGTCGGCGGTAGATTTGGCGGGAAGATTGTATGATGAAAGAGCGGTGGTGGTGACTGATGGTGGCAGGAAAAGCGGTGGTGAACGAGGCTGGCAGGGGAAGAGATTTGGTCGGGGCAATGCCTCGATGGGTAATAAGAAGGCACGGGTGGATGATCGCCGTGTGGTTATGTCAGGTGCGGGATCGAGAAGGTGTGGTAAATGTGGACGGGAGCATAGCGGGGAGTGCAGGTTTGGGTCGAACTTGTGCTTCAGGTGTGGAAAGGCGGGGCACATGGCAAAGGACTGTCGTGCGGTCCGATGCTTTAACTGTGGTGAAGAGGGTCACGTGCTCAAAGATTGTAAGAAGCCGAGGGCTGAGAGTTCAGGGGCAAAGAGGACGGGAGGTGATGGACCGAGGGCAAGCGCCAGGGCATTCACCATGACACAGGAGGAAGCTAGAACGGACCCTGACGTCGTGTCCGGTACGTTTTTGGTGAACCAAACTTTAGCTTCTGTGTTATTTGATTCGGGTGCTAGTAAGAGTTTTATTTCTGCTGCTTTCTGTGCTAAGCTGCCTGTTAGTAGTAGATGTGTTGATGCGCCCTTCGATGTAGAAACTGCCATAGGTAAGTCTACCAGGATTTCTGAGATGATAGAGAATTGTGATGTGGAACTCGAGGGTCATAAGTTTCCTGTTAGACCGTTTGTGATGACCTTAGGTGGTTTTGACTTGGTTCTTGGGATGGATTGGTTAGCGGACTTGAGGCGAACATTGTGTGTCGCAAGAAGATGATTCGGTTGTTGGCGCCTGACGGTAGTTCAGTGACGGTGTATGGTGATCGGGTTACTACGATTCCGAAAGTGATCTCGATGGCGGTGGCGGGAAAGTGTATGAGGCGTGGATGTAGTGCCTACTTGGCCTATGTAAAGGATGTGGATACGCCAACACCACAACTAGCCGATGTACCGGTTGTGTGTGACTTTCTAGATGTGTTTCCAGAAGATTTATCAGGAGTGCCACCTGACAGAGAGATCGAGTTTCAAATTGATCTGATACCGGGTGCCCAACCTGTTGCCAAGGCACCGTATCGGTTGGCTCCGACCGAGATGAAAGAGTTGATGGAGCAGTTGCAAGAGCTGCTTGATAAGGGGTTCATTAGACTGAGTATCTCTCTTTGGGGTGCTCCGGTCCTGTTTGTAAAGAAGAAGGACGGTAGTATGAGGATGTGCATCGACTACCGCGAGCTGAACAAATTGACAGTGAAGAATCGATACCCCTTACCAAGGATAGATGATTTGTTCGATCAGCTTCAGGGTGCCAGTTGGTTTTCAAGAATAGATCTTCGATCTGGTTACCATCAGTTGAAGGTGAAGGAGCAGGATATTCCTAAAACAGCTTTTCGTACGCGCTATGGTCACTACGAGTTTCTTGTCATGTCCTTTGGCTTGACCAACGCGCCAGCTGCTTTTATGGATTTGATGAACCGTGTGTGTCGGCCTATGTTGGATAAATCAGTGATTGTGTTTATTGATGATATCCTGATTTACTCGAGGAGCGAAGCAGAGCATGCCGGTCACGTTCGGGAAGTTCTGGAGACGTTAAGAAGGGAGAAGTTGTATGCTAAATTCTCCAAGTGCGCGTTCTGGTTGCGCGAAGTTTAGTTCTTGGTCACGTGGTGAATCCCGATGGGATTATGGTGGACCCGGCAAAAGTGGAGGCGGTTATGCAATGGAAGTCGCCAAAGACGCCATCCGAGATTTGTAGCTTCTTGGGTTTGGCGGGTTACTATAGAAGGTTCATCCAAGACTTCTCCAAGATTGCTTCTCCACTAACCAAGTTGACCCGAAAAGATGTGAAGTTCGTATGGGGTCAAGCTCAAGAGAAGGCGTTTGAAGAGCTGAAGGCGAGATTGACTCAAGCTCCTGTTCTGTCGTTGCCCGATGGAAGTGAAGATCTGGTGGTTTATTCCGATGCTTCTTACTCGGGGTTGGGGTGTGTGTTAATGCAGAGAGGAAAGGTTATAGCCTATGCATCCCGACAGTTGAAGGTTCATGAGGTCAATTATCCTACTCATGACTTGGAGCTAGCAGCTGTGGTCTTTGCATTGAAGATTTGGAGGCACTATCTGTACGGGAAAGTGCACCATTTTCACTGACCACAAGAGTCTGAAGTACTTCTTCGAGCAGAAGGATTTGAACATGAGGCAGAGGCGGTGGTTGGAACTTATAAAGGATTATGATTGTGAGATCCACTACCATCCGGGCAAGGCCAACGTGGTGGCTGATGCCCTTAGCCGGAAGGAGAGGCCCGAGCCGATTCGGGTGAAAGCCTATCAGTTGATCATGACCTCTGATGTAATGAAGCAGGTTAAAGAGTTTCAAGATGAGGCACTGAAAGAAGATCATCTTAACTCTGAAGGGATGAGAGGTCTGGTTGGAGAATTGGGTGAAAACACGCTCGGTGATAGAACCCGATTTGATCGTGTGTGGATTCCTCGTTTTGGGGATCTACGGGGGAAGATAATGGATGAAGCTCACAAGACACGGTACTCCATTCATCCCGGAGCCACGAAGATGTACCATGATATGAAGAAAGATTATTGGTGGCCGGGTATGAAGCGCGATGTGGTGGAGTACGTGAGTAAGTGCCTTACTTGCTTACAGGTGAAGGGCGAGCATCAAAAGCCGTATGGGAAGATACAACCTTTGGATATACCGGAATGGAAGTGGGAGCACATCACCATGGATTTCATTACCAAGTTGCCGCGTACTCCGAAAGGGTACGATGCCATATGGGTGATAGTTGATCGTTTGACGAAGAGTGCTCACTTCCTACCGATCCGCGGGACATATTCATCTGAGAGGTTGGCTGATCTGTTCATCAAGGAGATTGTGACTCGTCATGGTGTGCCGGTGTCTATTGTATCGGATCGCGACACTCGGTTTACATCTAAATTCTGGAAGAAGTTCCACGATGCTATGGGGACGAGGTTACATATCAGCACGGCTTATCATCCCCAGACTGATGGTCAGTCAGAAAGGACCATTCAGACGTTGGAAGACATGCTTCGGGCATGTGTGATTGATTTTGGTGGAAGTTGGGATGACCACCTACCGTTAGCTGAATTCTCATACAACAACAGTTTCATGCCAGCATTGGTATGCCTCCATATGAGATGCTATACGGTAGGAGATGCAGAACGCCCGTTTGTTGGGGTGATATTGGTCAGAAGGAATTGGGAAGCGTCGAGGTAATCGAGGCTACGACTGAGAAGCTTGAGAAGATCAAGGCCTTCATGAAGGCAGCCAAAGACAGACAGAAGTCGTATGCTGACAAAAGGCGCAGGCCGATTGAGTTCCAGGTGGGTGACCGGGTTATGTTGAAGGTCTCACCTTGGAAGGGTATCATTCGCTTCCGAAAGCGGGGCAAGTTGAGCCCAAGATATATAGGCCCTTTCTGAATTATTGCTCGAGTAGGAGAGGTGGCCTATAGACTGGAGTTACCGGATGAGTTAAGTGGAATTCACCCGACATTCCATGTATCTCATCTAAGGAAGTGCTTAGCTGATGAAGATATGATTGTTCCACCGGAGGATATCGAGGTAGACGAACGGCTCAATTATGTGGAGCAACCAGTGGCAATCATCGACCGAAAGGAGAAAAGGTTAAGGAATAAAGTGGTTCCTCTAGTGCGTGTACAGTGGAAGCACAGGAAGGGATCCGAGTCGACGTGGGAGACTGAGGAAGAAATGAGACAGCATTATCCACGTTTGTTCGAGGAATAACAGGTTTCGGGGACGAAACCTAGTTAAGGGGGGTGGACTTGTAACACCCGGAAATTTATTATTTTTAAGCCGACGAAGAAAGAAAAGAAATAAAGTTCAAAGTCGAGGGACCAAACTCGCCAACGAGAAAAATATGTGTAGGGAGAGGGCAGCCCACTCTCCCCACACTTCACATATTTCAGATTTGAGAGGAGGAGAAGAGAGAAAGAAGAGAAAAAGGAAGAAAAGTGGTGTTTCGGGTGATTCGAGTGTCCAAATCCGTCGAGTAGCAAGCCAAATCGAAGCTCTTGACTTTGTGCTCGATTGTGTGAGTTCTAGGACCCCTCTTTTACTTGTTTTCAACTGATTTTGGGGCTGGAAGATGTTAAAAACCCGTTTTTATGAGTGTGTGTGTTTGACCCATTTGGGTGTGATGTGTATGATGTGTTTAGAGTATGATTTCGGGCTTGTGTGTGTTTGTATGGTGTTAAGGTATGCATTCCTAAGGTCCAGGAGGGTTGATTTAGGCTTAGAATGGGTTTGGATGAGCTTGGAGGCCGAAAATGGCAGATTGGGTTCGGGATGAACTCCATTCTGCATCAGCTAGGGCTAGGCGACCGAATGAAGGCCATACGGCCGAATGAGGGCGATTGAAGGTCATTCGCACGATTGGGATTCAGTCGCACGACTGGGAGTCCAGTCGCATGAGAATGGCGCGACTGAGGGTTCAGTCGCATAGATGCTTAGTCGCATGAGTCCATTTGCATGAGGTTAGTCGCATAGGTGCCCATTCGCAGTAATCCCATTCGCACAAGGTCCATACGCACGATTGGATGTTCATTCGCATAGATGTTCATCCGCATGAGTTCAGTCGCATGATGTTCAGTCGCATGGAGGCCATGCGACTGAAGAGTGTCCATACGCCCGAACAAGGCTGTTGCACTCGAAGGAATGTGTAGTTTGACTTCTGGCCTTCGGGGAAAGGTGCAGATGTAAGTGTTGACGTAAAGTAACCCGTAAGAGCACGTAAGATGATGGTTATGGCCTAGAGAGCATGTAGGGCATGATGATGATGATGTTGCATGTTTATCCATATTATGAATGTATGATGTTGCCCTGTATGATGATGAATGTGTATGATATGTTCCTTATTATGATGGATGCTCATCTTTCTTGTGGCTTTACATGTCATGCTAATGAATGAATGAATGAATTAATGAATGAAGTATTATGTAATGTAAAGCGAAAGATAATGAAAGAGGAACATGAAGTAAGAATGCATGCATTAATGAATGATGAATGAATGAAAGAAAGGCTTGCAAGCATATTTATTGGGGTGAGCGACTTTGTGTTGCAAAAGAATCGGATGAAGTGCAATCATTTAGATTGCCTATGAGGTGAGCAACCTCGCCGTTGCAAAAGACTCGAGTAAGAGCTATCGTGATGTTGCCTTGGGGTGAGCAACCTTGTTGTTGCAAAAGACTCGGATAGCTTGCTATCGTGATGGGCAATTGGGGTGAGCAACCTTAGGGGTGCAAAAGACTCGGATAGCGAGCAATCATTGAGATTGCCATTGAGGTGAGCGACCATGTTGTCGCAAAAGACTCGGAAGACAGAATGAACGAAAGGAATGGAAGATAATGAATGAGATGAAAGATAATAATGAAATTATCTGTGTTTACGTATGTTGAATGATCGCATGATAAAGGAATGGTTTTTAATGAAAGTAAAGTATATTTATTTTGTAAAACTAGAACTCACTCAGCAACGCTGACTTTTATTGCATTTTCCAGTTGGCAGGTAAATGATTGCTGAGGATGGCACGGCGAAGCTACTCAGCTCTTTTGGGATGGCATCCAATTATATAACTTTTGTGATGTAATGCAAACATGTATTTTGAAATCAGAAAATGATGTATTATTTGGCAAAAGTATTTATATTGAAATGTGATGTCATTTTTTAAATGTTTCCGCTGCAATGTTTTCTTAATGTAATGTAATTATATGTTTTATGTGCGATGAATGACCAACTGTAAGCGTCCCGGGAACGGGGCCTTACAGCATGGCCAACACTTTGTCATTCTGGGCAATTTCTAGGCGCATGGGCACTATGCATGCGCATGAGTGCCTAGGTGCATGGGCTTTCAGGGAGTCTTAACACTTAGTCAAATTCAGCCTAATTCTAGGTGCATGGAGACTATTTGGGCGCATGAACTTTGGGCGCATGGTAACACTTAGGCAGTTTATACCGTTGGGTGCATAGGCCACTATTTAGGCGCATGGGCAACCAATTTACACTTAAATAACATAATTCAGTCCCTAATTCATCATCTAACATGTTCTAAGCTTAAATCTTATATTCTAAGCAACAACACAAGACCATGGTAACATCAAAGCATCATAATTCACCCAAAATCAAACCCACGTGCATTCATACACACACATACATACGGGTACAACACCCATAATTTTAAAAACATTTAAACATGCATTTCCAGCCCCAAAATTAGTTAAAACAAGTAAAAAGGGGGTTCTAGAACTCACCTTAGCAGCCTTTGGGTATGACTTCTTCAAAACCCGTTTGCTAAAAGCTCAAACACCTAAAACCCACCAAAAACACACACACCCGAACACACACAATCAAATAACTGAGGCATAGGCCGGTCAAGAACAACTTATCATGATGAATTCTTACCTTAAATTTGGATTCCCTGCTCTTCTTCTTGCACAAACCTGAAGCTCTTCCCTTTCTCTCTCTAAAACCCGATTGAAAAAGATGTTGTGTGACAACATAGGCGGCCATACTACCTTTATTCACCAACTTTTGAAACTTTTGTCCTTTTGGACACTTTTTTCCCCTCAACTTGGGTTTTATTAAGTTTCTTTCTTTTTCTTCACTTTATTCTTTCGTTCTTGCCTTGTAAAAATAACCGGGTATTACACCTTGACATCTGAGCCTCTAATGTATCACCAAGAATATGATTAAACATATTGAATTCTTGATTGAGCATATCCTTCCTGCTATCTCTCGTATCGTTATTCCCCATAATCTGTTCCTCTATAGCATCCCACAAATCCTTTCCTTTTTTATAGTCCTTAAACTTTTGAGCAATCTTAGTTGTGAGTGCCATAGTGATTGATGCTTAAGCTTTCTCATCAAGCTCCATTCTTTTAAGATCATCTTCATCCCAAAGATATTTGTGTTTAGTAATACATTCCTCTTTCTCATTCTTATACAAAGGAATGTATGGACCTTGCTTGATAGAACGCTTCATCCAGGGTTCACTGTAAATGACATGATTCAGAAAACGATACGCCCAGTTTGGATATTCTTCTTCATTCAAAATACGTGGAGGCTTTTTGCTTGTGCCTATTTCATTGTCGAGATTCAAAGTAGCTATGATATTCTTCAGATTTGCCATAGTAACTTCTTCAAAACAATACTTTGAATTTAGAAAGAAAATCAAAGTTCTCGCACGAGACTTCAAAAACCTTTTGCGTGGAAAGTTCAACCTCAGAAACTGTGCAAAATGTTCAAGTTATCGCACCTGTAACAAACTTTGTAGATGCCTCGTGCGAATAACCAGGTTTTCGCGCTAAATAAGAATTTTCGTATGAAAAACAGAAGTTTTTGACTGAATCAATTTCACCAAATCAGAACTTTTCACTTTCAGCTGTAGTCTAAATTGAGTAGATTTTGATTAATTAACTGTTCAATTAGTGAATTAAGTTCAAATTTGATCCTAATAGTCCCTAATTGATTCAATTAAGAAAGTTTAAGCTCAAGAACTGTCACACCCTCAAAATCCACGTGCAGGGTTTTACCGCGAGGCGTGTGAACAAACCAGGATCACAGTCAGTAGTTACATAGAACGACTCTATATGCCACAAGTAAAATAAAACAACCAAAGATTTAGTTTGAAACAGTGCGGAAGCGTTTTGAAAACAACTCAAATAAATAAAAGTATAAATATGGCAAAACATGTGCCAACCCAAAAGAGTAAACCATAATCATTAAAATGCTAATGTCTTGAAAACCGAGTCTTAGTATGCAAGTGAACCGTGGAGTGCTCCTAGAGGCAAGCAGCTAATGACCTGAGAAAAGCATACTAAAATGTCAACACAACGGTTGGTGAGTTCAAGAGTTTGAGTTCAATAAACATATAAACAGTTGTGATATACATAAGCAGTGTATTGTAATAGATAGCTAGTCTATTAACAGCAAATATTAATACATAGTGATTTCACAATTAAAGCTGACTGTGATAGTTGTTGCCTCCTGTCACGACTTACCATGTCGTGACAATGTGCAATAGGACAAATTGCACCCGGTTGACCTCGAGTCACACAGGTGGGGCTCGTCAGACCCAGTAGTACTACCCAAGTTTCCCCGCTATTAAATATTAACAATTCGAAAGTGTGAGGACTTTTCCCATGGTAAACAGCACTATATTAATATTATACACAACTTAAATATTAAAAGCGTTCGTAAAATACCAGTATGCTATCTCCCCCAGAAGAGATTAGGTAAAGAGTGGGGCATGAACTCACCTGATGTATGCAAAGAGTACTTAGGGTTTATTTGAGAAACGAGAGGATAGCCAACCTTCAAAGGTTACCTAGATCATGTGAGTACATAAGTACGTGTAAATGAAAGACATGTGAAACCCTAAGCATACCAAAACCAAAGACTCAAGCTTTCAGAAAAATAGACACGTTTGACCTAGTTGACCCGTTTGACCCGTTGGTGACATTATGAGTTATAATTCAAATAAAGCCAATGAGCACATATCACATACATGATTAACATTCAAATAGTATCATACACACGCTACATTATCCATACATAACACTTAAATCATAGCCATGCCCATAGCATACAACATACACCATAATCATTACTCACCAAACCCAAACATGATATCCTAGCAACTAATCAACACCAACATCATACATGATCACCAAAGTCCAAATATCACCCATGATTATCCAAGCATGCCATACAACTAATTTAACACGTTCTATCACACTAGAATTTATCCTTGAACATACTAGCATGCTCCCATCATCCCAAACATGTTCATATCATCATACTTCAAACTTTACACAAATAAAGTTTCCCTTTTGGGAAAGAACATCCCAAAATCTATCACACATCCAAAGCATACATGAATTCATCAATAATATACCAATTCAAGCACATATTAACACCTAAGCATGATCAACCACATCCAAACATCATAACTCATCAATTCATATCCAAAAGTTACTCTCTTTAGTAATGTATGAACTATAACATATGTTCTTGAATTCCCAATGATCACAACATCAATCTAACATCTAATCATCACCATGAACACATCCATAACATCAATTCACCAATAATTCAATATTACATGCAAAATAAAGTTAATATTCTTAGTAAGCTATGAACATCAACACCAAATCATCAATTTCTTGCAAGATCCATGATTCCTAACATTCATACAACTTACTAATCATCACACATTCATCAAACAATGATCATCCATACAAAATCATACTAAAATTCGAATTAGGGTTTGACTAGAATCAAAACCCATGATTAAACCACTAAAAACATGTAATTCATCCATGATCAACGTTAACTAACATGTATTCAACCTAACTAACATATAAACATCATCAATTGATCAAAACTCAACACCAAGAACACCGATTTTGTGATTTAAGGTTCGGCCATAATGAAGAACATCACAAAAACATGATAATCTAACCTTTAAACGTGTAATGTAACAAAATTGAGACTTGTAATGCGTTGTATGCCTTGAGATCGATCAAATCCAATGCACAATGATAGTTTCTTGATCAAAATCGCAAAGAGAGGGGAAGAGTGAGGGTTTGCGGCTGATTTGGGTTTGGGGGATTAGGGTTGGTTAATTTTGTTAAGTTTTAGTTTTAGGTAATTACACTTAACCCCTTTTATTTTATATTTTATAAAAACTATTCTTTTAAACACTTTTGAAAGGTTTTAACTTAATAATACCAACATTATTAATCAACAATAATAATGTTTACATTATTTTCACAAGTCACAAAATAGGCAATTTAAATATACGCGTTTCCACGTTACGCGATAAAATTCACCGTTAACATTTAAATTGTGTAAACACATAAGCATAACACAATAATCACATAATCAATTAGATTATCAATAATGTAACATTATTAATTATTATTAGGTCACCAACGTTAAACGACAACTAGTGTGTGCTCACGACACGTGTATGCAAGACTTAACGAAACTAACGGAGTTTGGTAACGGAAATTTACCGGATGTCACATTATCCCCATGTTGAAAGAATTTTCGTCCCGAAAATTGCGTTACATGGTGAGAGTGTTCCATCACTGGTCTACTGCATTGGCACACAGAAATCGAAATCGAGTGAGTTTTGGATGAGTTGTCACATCATCCCCATGTTGAAAGAAATTTCGTCCCGAAATTTAAATCAATACCTTCGTCTGCAGACATCGTCTTCTCGAATAGATGAGGGTACTTAAGCTTCATTTGATCTTCCCGTTCCCATGTGAATTCCGGTCCACGTCGCGAATTCCAACGGATTTTGACTATAGGTATCTTGCTTTGCTTAAGTGTTTTCACCTCACGATCCATCACCTCAACTGGTTCTTCAATAAAACGTAGTTGCTCATCCACTTGAACCTCTTCTAGTGGTACGACCATCGTTTCATCAGTTATGCATTTCTTTAAGTTTGATACGTGAAATACATCATGGATTCACTTAGCGAATCAGGTAGGGCTAGACGATAGGCCACTGGACCTATTCTTTCCACTATTTCAAATGGTCCAACGTACCTCGGGTTTAGCTTCCCTCGCTTGCCAAACCGAACTACGCCTTTCCATGGTGAAACTTTCAACAAAACCTTGTCACCAACCTGAAACTCTAAAGGTTTCCGTCTCCTGTCAGCATAACTCTTCTGCCTGTCGCGTGCTGCCGCCATACGGTTACGTATCTGTACAATCTTCTCAGTTGTTTCATGGATTAACTCGGGACCAGTCAGTTGACTATCGCCAATTTCCGCCCAGCAAACAGGTGATCTACATTTTCTCCCATACAAAGCCTCGAAAGGTGCTGCTTGTATGCTAGTATGATAACTGTTGTTATAAGAAAATTCCACCAATGGCAGGTGAATTTCCCAGTTATTCCCGAAATCAATTACACAAGCACGTAACATATCTTCCAACGTCTGTATGGTACGCTCACTCTGGCTATCCGTTTGCGGGTGATAAGCAGTACTCATATCTAATCGTGTACCCAAAGATTTCTGCAATGATTGCCAGAAGTGTGACGTGAAACGAGCGTCGCGGTCCGAGATAATTGAGATCGGTACACCGTGTCTGGAAACGATCTCCTTGAGGTACAGGCGGGTTAATTTTTCCATCTTGTCAGTTTCCTTTATTGCAAGAAAATGAGCAGATTTTGTCAATCGATCCACAATAACCCATATCGTATCACAACCAGTACTAGTCCTGGGCAGCTTGGTAATAAAATCCATGGAGATTTGTTCCCATTTCCACATCGGTATCTCGGGTTGCTGCAATAGTCCGGATGGTTTTTGATATTCCACCTTTACCTTCGAGCAGGTCAAGCACTTGCTCACATATGTAGCCACATCCGCTTTCATATTAGGCCACCAATAGTGCGCCTTCAGATCATGATACATTTTATCGGATCCAGGATGTATAGAATACTTAGATTTGTGTGCCTCACTCATAACCAGGTCTCTCAGATTTCCATAGGCAGGCACCCAAAGTCTATCCATGAAATACCGAATTCCATCCTCCTTCATCACCAGCTGTTTATCCATTCCTCTCAACGACTCAGAACCAATATTTTCTGCTTTTAAAGCTTCTATCTGTGCCTCCTTAACTTGTTCAGGCAGTTGCGTACTGATAGTAAGCTGTAAATCTGGGTTTAGCTGTTTCCTTCCGGCTTAAGGCATCAGCAACCACATTCGCCTTTCCCGGATGGTATTTAATAGCGCAATCATAGTCGTTTAGCAGTTCCACCCAACGTCGTTGCCTCATATTCAATTCCTTTTGCTCAAAGATATGTTGAAGACTCTTGTGATCGGTGTAGATAGTGCACTTGGTACCGTACAAGTAATGTCTCCAAATCTTTAAGGCAAAGACTACTGCACCCAACTCTAAGTCATGAGTAGTATAGTTCTTCTCATGAACTTTTAGTTGTCTCGAGGCGTAAGCTATCACCTTGTCTCGCTGCATTAAGACACAACCCAATCCTTGAATGGATGCATCACAATACACCACGAAGTCATCCGTCCCCTCTGGCAGTGCTAGTATCGGCGCGGTACATAGTTTCTGCTTTAACGATTGAAAAGCCGATTCTTGGCTTTCACCCCATTTGTATGTAGTCCCTTTGTGAGTCAAAGCTGTGAGAGGTTGTGCGATCTTAGAGAATCCCTCTATGAATCGTCGATAGTAACCTGCTAATCCCAAGAATTGTCTTATTTCACTCGGCGTTTTAGGTGTGGTCCAATTCTTGATCGCCTCAATTTTGGCAGGATCAACATGTATCCCTTTCTCATTAACAATATGACCTAGGAATTGTACTTCTCGTATCCAAAAGTCACACTTCGAGAATTTGGCGTACAGCTGTTCCTTTTTCAGCAGCTCTAAGATCATTCGCAAATGCTCCTCATGGTCTTCCTTCGTCCTGGAATATATCAGTATATCATCGATAAACACAATGACAAACTGATCGAGGTAGGGTTTGCACACACGGTTCATGAGGTCCATGAACACAGCAGGTGCATTTGTCAACCCAAAAGGCATGACCAAGAACTCATAATGACCGTAGCGGGTACGAAACGCGGTTTTGGAAATGTCTTCTTCGCGGACTCTGAGTTGATGATAGCCAGATCTCAAGTCAATCTTCGAATAGTAACTTGATCCCTGGAGTTGGTCAAACAAGTCATCGATACGGGGTAGAGGGTATCGGTTCTTGACTGTTACTTTATTTAGCTCCCTATAGTCAATACACATCCGAAACGTGCCATCCTTCTTCTTAACAAACAGGACAGGGGCTCCCCAGGGTGATGTACTAGGGCGAATAAAGCCCTTATCTAATAGCTCCTGGAGTTGTGACGACAACTCCTGTAGTTCGTTCGGTGCTAATCGATAAGGTGCTCTAGCAATCGGGGCTGCGCCGGGAGTTAGCTCAATTTGGAATTCCACTTGACGATGAGGTGGTAATCCAGGAAGATCCTCTGGAAACACCTCTGGAAAGTCGCGCACTATGGGAATATCCTCCATTCTCCTTTCCTTCGCTTGCTTATCAGTTACAAGTGCTAGAATAGCCACACGACCCTTTCGTAGTAACTTTTGGGCTTTCATGAACGAGATGATGCCTATCACAGCACCACTTCTATCACCTCGGACTGTCAGAATTGTGTCATCAACAGGAATTCGTATGATCTTCTCATGACATATAACTTCTGCTTGCTTGCTAGAAAGCCAATCCATGCCTATCACAACATCAAAACTCCCCAGCGTAACAGGCATAAGATCTATAGCGAAAGTATGACCAGCAAGCTCTATCTTACAGTCTTTAAGGATATGCGTTACGTGAATCTGTTTACCGTCAGCCAACTCTACGGTGTATTTAGATTCTAGGGCGGAGGGTATATCACTTAAAAGACTACAGAATTTTAAGGACACGAAACTCCTATCAGCTCCAGTATCGAATAGTACCGTAGCAAAGCAACCATTAACAGAGAATCTACCAGTAACAGTTGTAGGATCATTTAGAGCCTCACCTGAGCCAATGACGAAGGCTCTCCCTTTTGCTCCATCCTTATTACCGCCATTACCATTGCCATTTCCACCGTTGTTGTTACCATTGTTGTTGTTGTTATTGTTGTTGTTGTTGTGTCCATTTCCATTGTTGCCATTTCCATTTCTCCTTAGTTGTGGGCAATTTCGCTTGTAGTGCCCCTCTTTTCCACATTCAAAACAACCCTTAGGAGTTTCCTGAGGTTGTTGTGTCCTCCTAACCAGCTCACCACGGCAATCCTTCGCGGCGTGTCCAATTTTACCACAACGCTGACATTTGAAGCTATCACATCGTCCCACATGATGATAGTTG
Source organism: Flaveria ramosissima (assembly GCA_025215565.1). Taxonomy (NCBI): domain Eukaryota; kingdom Viridiplantae; phylum Streptophyta; class Magnoliopsida; order Asterales; family Asteraceae; genus Flaveria; species Flaveria ramosissima. The sequence continues at coordinate 64,828,634 of CM046031.1, read as the reverse complement.
CACCGGTTGCACTTCGGGTGTCTACCACCATAACCACTGGGTCCTTGATTAGTTGCAGTCGTTTGGTGGAAGTTACGATTGTTGTCGAACCTCCGTTGTTGTTGGACCGGTTGTTGTTGCTGCTGAGGTTGAGGTTGACCGCCAGAAGATGATGATGCTTTGGTGTTGCTAGTACTATCCCACTTTCTTTTGTTATCGGGCACGCTTGCCACGGCGCCCCGCTTGGGTAGACGTCCTTGTTCCACGGCTTGGTCAGTTAGCTTATGGGCTAACTGAATGGCTTGCTGTATGGTGGTTGGATTAGAAGCAGTTACCATACTCTGAATTTCGGGTACAAGTCCCCGTATGTAATGCTCGATCCTTTTATGCATCTCATTTACCATTCCCGGGCATAGTGTTGCTAGCTCGTGAGTTCTAGTGGTGTAAGCCTCGATTTCTGAGCCCTGCATTTTCAGTTGCCAGAACTCTATCTCCAACTTCTGCACCTCATTGCGAGGACAGTACTCCTCGGTCATCATGGTTTTGAACTCAGCCCACGGCAGTCCATTAGCCAGTGCTTGCCCCAACATCTGGACTTGTGCATTCCACCAGGATAAGGCGGCACCCTCCAGGGTCCCGGTGGCATATTTCACCTGATCAGCAGGTGGACAGTTGCACTTGGAGAATACGGACTCCGTCTTCTCGAACCAGCGTACTAGTCCCACAGCACCTTCAGTACCGCTGTAGGTATGGGGCTTACAGTCCATGAAGGACTTATAAGTACATGCTGGTGGTCCTGCTTTGACACAACAAATATTGATCAGACCACCTATACGGTTATACAGGATATTCGGTTTAACTTTCAATCATTGTTTACCTGCTGGCTGTCCCGCTTGGGCAGCAGCCACCGCCGCCTGAATCAGGGCAGCTAACTCAGCAGGGGTCATATTAACGGCACCAGCGCCATGATCTCCGGCGCCATGGTCTCCGGCGCCACGTCCACGACCGCGCCCACGGCCACGTCCACGACCACGTCCACGTGCGTCCATTGTTCACTTTACATCCACAAATACAATAATGAGTAACATCAAACACATTTATCTCATTGAAGTACAGTAAACAATAAAGGAATAATAAATCATCACAACCACAACATTCATAACAAAAATAATAACCAAAGTAAATAAATTGCAAATGAGTCACAATGTATTCATCAATGTCAAAATTTAAGTTTGTCGTTCGAGTGGGGAAACAACCCTTCCCACATAGGTTTCAAAGAAAACACTACGTAGTCTAAGTCATGTAAGAAAATCAATCGACAATATCAGATCCATCACTCTCATCCTCCTCCTCCTCGGGTTCCTCCTCCTCAGGTTCCTCCTCCTCAGGTTCCTCCTCCTCAGGTTCCTCCTCCTCAGGTTCGACTGCAGGAGCAGGAGCTATAGCAATCTGGAGTGCTGCTAGCTGTGCCTCCAAAGTAGCAATCCTATCATCAACCACAGCATCCCTCTGCTCGCGAGCAGCCACGCGTCCACTGAGTGCTACGATCCCATCTTCCATTTGGTAACACCCGTCTAGGGTCTTTCCATGGCGCCCCTCGAGTTCATCCACCTTATGCCTTAGGTTGTACACCTCGGTCTGTAGTGTACAAACGTCGCTAATGAGTCGCCTGACTCGATGCTGTTCTGTATCTAGTGCTGCCACCAATGCAGCAATCAACTGCTCGTTGGACTGCACCGTCCGGGGAAGTGAAGGCACTGCTTGATCAGAGTTACCTCTCGTTCTGGGTCTCGGCTCGGGCACGCGTTCCCTATACATGATGTGATTGACAAACCTAGGATAAAAACTCCAGTCCCTTGGGGGGTCACGCTTCATCAACGCGAAAGGTTGATCCCAGTCAAACTCCCCTCGAGGATAATCTAAACGAGGCCAGTCGAGTCCATCATCGGGTACAGGTGCGGGAGGTGGGGACTCGGATCGTGCAGGTGATGCAGGTCGTTTACCAGAAGCTCTTGATGACGATGCCATGCTGCAGATAGTGTGACGTGTATGCCAATGAGTATACAGTAGATGAAAATAAAGTACAGGTAACTAACTAACTGTGTGCGGTTATAGTCTAGTGTGTATGCAACCTAGTTCCCTATAACCAATGGCTCTGATACCAATCTGTCACACCCTCAAAATCCACGTGCGGGGTTTTACCGCGAGGCGTGTGAACAAACCAGGATCACAGTCAGTAGTTACATAGAACGACTCTATATGCCACAAGTAAAATAAAACAACCAAAGATTTAGTTTGAAACAGTGCGGAAGCGTTTTGAAAACAACTCAAATAAATAAAAGTATAAATATGGCAAAACATGTGCCAACCCAAAAGAGTAAACCATAATCATTAAAATGCTAATGTCTTGAAAACCGAGTCTTAGTATGCAAGTGAACCGTGGAGTGCTCCTAGAGGCAAGCAGCTAATGACCTGAGAAAAGCATACTAAAATGTCAACAAAAGGTTGGTGAGTTCAAGAGTTTGAGTTCAATAAACATATAAACAGTTGTGATATACATAAGCAGTGTATTGTAATAGATAGCTAGTCTATTAACAGCAAATATTAATACATAGTGATTTCGCAATTGAAGCTGACTGTGATAGTTGTGCCTCCTGTCACGACTTACCATGTCGTGACAATGTTCAATAGGACAAATTGCACCCGGTTGACCTCGAGTCACACAGGTGGGGCTCGTCAGACCCAGTAGTACTACCCAAGTTTCCCCGCTATTAAATATTAACAATTCGAAAGTGTGAGGACTTTTCCCATGGTAAACAGCACTATATTAATATTATACACAACTTAAATATTAAAAGCGTTCGTAAAATACCAGTATGCTATCTCCCCCAAAAGAGATTAGGTAAAGAGTGGGGCATGAACTCACCTGATGTATGCAAAGAGTACTTAGGATTTATTTGAGAAACGAGAGGATAGCCAACCTTGAAAGGTTACCTAGATCATGTGAGTACATAAGTACGTGTAAATGAAAGACATGTGAAACCCTAAGCATACCAAAACCAAAGACTCAAGCTTTCAGAAAAATAGACACGTTTGACCTAGTTGACCCGTTTGACCCGTTGGTGACATTATGAGTTATAATTCAAATAAAGCCAATGAGCACATATAACATACATGATTAACATTCAAATAGTATCATACACACGCTACATTATCCATACATAACACTTAAATCATAGCCATGCCCATAGCATACAACATACACCATAATCATTACTCACCAAACCCAAACATGATATCCTAGCAACTAATCAACACCAACATCATACATGATCACCAAAGTCCAAATATCACCCATGATTATCCAAGCATGCCATACAACTAATTTAACACGTTCTATCACACTAGAATTTATCCTTGAACATACTAGCATGCTCCCATCATCCCAAACATGTTCATATCATCATACTTCAAACTTTACACAAATAAAGTTTCCTTTTTGGGAAAGAACATCCCAAAATCTATCACACATCCAAAGCATACATGAATTCATCAATAATATACCAATTCAAGCTCATATTAACACCTAAGCATGATCAACCACATCCAAACATCATAACTCATCAATTCATATCCAAAAAGTTACTCTCTTTAGTAATGTATGAAATATAACATATGTTCTTGAATTCCCAATGATCACAACATCAATCTAACATCTAATCATCACCATGAACACATCCATAACATCAGTTCACCAATAATTCAACATTACATGCAAAATAAAGTTACTATTCTTAGTAAGCTATGAACATCAACACCAAATCATCAATTTCTTGCAAGATCCATGATTCCTAACATTCATACAACTTACTAATCATCACACATTCATCAAACAATGATCATCCATACAAAATCATACTAAAATTCGAATTAGGGTTTGACTAGAATCAAAACCCATGATTAAACCACTAAAAACATGTAATTCATCCATGATCAACGTTAACTAACATGTATTCAACCTAACTAACATATAAACATCATCAATTGATCAAAACTCAACACCAAGAACACCGATTTTGTGATTTAAGGTTCGGCCATAATGAAGAACATCACAAAAACATGATAATCTAACCTTTAAACGTGTAATGTAACAAAATTGAGACTTGTAATGCGTTGTATGCCTTGAGATCGATCAAATCCAATGCACAATGATAGTTTCTTGATCAAAATCGCAAAGAGAGGGGAAGAGTGAGGGTTTGCGGCCGATTTGGGGTTTGGGGGGATTAGGGTTGGTTAATTTTGTTAAGTTTTAGTTTTAGGTAATTACACTTAACCCCCTTTATTTTATATTTTATAAAAACTATTCTTTTAAACACTTTTTGAAAGGTTTTAACTTAATAATACCAACATTATTAATCAACAATAATAATGTTTACATTATTTTCACAAGTCACAAAATAGGCAATTTAAATATACGCGTTTCCACGTTACGCGATAAAATTCACCGTTAACATTTAAATTGTGTAAACACATAAGCATAACACAATAATCACATAATCAATTAGATTATCAATAATGTAACATTATTAATTATTATTAGGTCACCAACGTTAAACGACAACTAGTGTGTGCTCACGACACGTGTATGCAAGACTTAACGAAACTAACGGAGTTTGGCAACGGAAATTTACCGGATGTCACAAGAACATCATCAAACTTCCAATCGTCAAAGTTAATAGCTTCATCATCTTCAAAGTTGATCAAAATTCAACTGAAGCAACTTATATTTTTGAGAAACAAGCAAACCAATGATCACAAACTCTTCAAATCAAACATTTCAACCTCAATTCAATCGATTTAGAACACACAAGCTCTCATACCAATTGTAAGGATCATCATAATAATCAAATCGATCTCGTAATTGCAAATACAAAATGTAAACAATTACGGATTGAGAAGTAGAAGAAATTAAATAAAGAACACAATGTAAATAACTTCACTTGATTGATCTCTGAATTTTGAAGATTACACTTCAGTTATAAAATTCAGGAAATGGACAAATGCTTAACTAATAACTAAACAAACTAGCTATTTATACTAAGCTAGTATGTTCTCGTGCGAAAACAATCTTTCACACGAGAACTAGTTTTCACGCGACAACAACCTATCACGTGGAAAGTTCTAGTTTTCACTTGACTTGAACTTCTTCATTTTGATTTGATTTCCCGAGCCTCTAGGTTCCACCCCTACAATTATATCTTATATCTTAAAAACAATTCAACTATCTATAACATTATATCTTAAACTATTAAATTATCATTCAACCAAAATAATTCAATTATACATTATATGATATAAATCTAACAACCTACGACTATATTCTATCAAAATAATACAATTAAACATTATATATTAAACTATAACATTATCATTCAAAAAAAACAATCTAATTAAACTATGTATCTTAACCTATAACATTATCATTTAACAAAAACAATCCAAATAAACTTTATATCTTAACCTATAACATTATGATTCAACCAAAACAATCCAAATGTACTTTATATATTAACCTATAATATTATCATTCAGCAAAAACAATCCAATTAAACTTTATACCTTAATCTATAACATTATCATTCAACAAAAATAATCCAAATTGACTTTATATCTTAACCTATAACATTATCATTCAACCAAAAGAATCTAAATATACTTAATGTATTAACTTATAACATTATCATTCAACAAAAACAATCCAATTAAACTTTATATCTTAACCTATAAGATTACCATTGAACAAAAACAATCCAAATAAACTTTATGTCTTAACCTATAACATTATGATTCAACCAAAACAATCCAAATATACTTTATATATTAACCTATAATATTATCATTCAACAAAAACAATCCAATTAAACTTTATATCTTAACCTATAACATTATCATTCAACAAAAACAATCCAAATAAAATTTATATCTTAACCTATAACATTATATTTCAACCAAAACAATCCAAACTTACTTTATATCATATAAATCTAAGAACCTACAACTACATTCCACAAAAATAATACAATTAAACTTTTATCTTATAAATCTAACATCCAACAACATTATCAAAATTATAAAAACGAAAATATTAACTACTTTGTAACAACTATGTATACTGACCTTGAATTTAATATTTTGAACAAAACAATGATGGTGGCCGGAACCCTAAAACCTCTTGTACGACGGCAAACAGTGACTAACACGTAGTGGCGGTGGTTAATTTGGTGGTTGGTCGCGGTGGTGGGTGACGGGGATGAAGGTCACGTTTGTGGGTGATGCGGATGAAGGCTGTGGTGGTGCGATTGGAGGAGGGTGGGTGAAAGAGGGCTTCAGTTTTGCGGTTTGAAGAGGTTATGGTGGCTTGAAATGGTGTGAGAGGGCTTTAATTTCGGGTCTTGGGTAAAGGGGACGAAGTTGTTAGGTGTGGATAGGGTAAGAGTAAAGCAGAATACGATCTGTGGTTTATATCAATCTGCACCTTATCGCAACGACATGTCGTGGCGATAGGTCGATTTAAAAAAAAATTTGGAAAATAATTAGGAAGGTGTGCGCGGGATATGAAAATCTTATGGTGACAACATGTCGTCCCCATAAGGTGCACACCATTTTTGTTTTTTTACGTATGATCTAAAATAAATCCAAATTAAAATAAAATAACCTATAGCGACTAAATTTGGCAATGACTTTCGTGTCGTCACGATAGGTTGCACCCTAAGGTGACAAAATGACGTCACCGTAGCTCTGCAGTAGCCAAAAATCAAACTAGCTTTATAACAACGACTTATCGTCGCGATTGGGTGACCTATAGCGACAACACCATGTCGTCACCATAGACTGTTTTTATTGTAGTGAGTTCCCATAAGGTTCTCGCAAGCCTCGATGGACAACTTAAATCTTTTAAAGTGCATGTTTGATCTTATAGTAATACACCAACAAAAAGAATATTATATGTATTTTTAGTGTTAAGATAAAGTGAAAAACAAAGAATTAACAGTAAACTAAGTAAAGCTCACATGTGAAAAGTTAAAAAGCTAAAATAAAAATTCAAAGTTAGTTATCACGGTAAAGCACGATTGTTTAAAGCATTAAGTATGGTAAAGAAGTGTTACAAGCATAGATGTCTTGAAGTATTTCAAGCCTTGACATAGCGTAACGGCAAGCGACTAGAGTTTTGCATTCATTGCAAGTGTGACCGAAGTCTTGCTTAATGGTAATAGATAGTGAAGTTGTGTATATTACATGAGAAATATCTAAAGGAGGTTTGTACAAAGTACAAATTTATAATAAAGTAAAGTTAAAGAGTTGTATTAGAGAATGAACATAGTAAATGCTAATGAAGTCTTACCAAAATGTAAGAACATCGATAAGGTTTGATAAAGACTAAAGTTGTAAGGCCCCGTTCCCGGGACGCCTACAGTTGGTCATTCATCGCACTCAAAACATATAATTACATTTTTCCTTTCATAAATAGTTGCAGCGGAAACATTAAAAACACAATTTCATTCCATCAAAATACTTTTTCACAATAATACAATCGTTCCTCTAACAATATTATGTTACATTTATTACAAAAGTATTAAACATAAAGACGCCATCCAAAATACGCTGAGTAGCCGCCCCGTGCCATCCTCAGCAACATACCTACCAACTGGAAACACATCAAAGTCAGTGTTGCCGAGTGAGTTCTAGTTTTATAATAAAACTTACTTTTCTTTTGTAAAACCGTTCTTTGCTTTCTTTATAAAAACATTTATTACATACATGCGATCACACATCATACGTACATACAAATAATATCATTATTATCTTCATCATTACGTTCGTTACATTCATCATTAATCGCACATTATTATCTTTCACTTCTTTCTAGATCCTGTCAGCCTTCACCCTCTTCGTGGCACTCAGCCACGATTACTGAGGTCAAGTGACAAGGATCCCATTTCATACATTATTAGGATATTTCGTTAACGTTCATTTCATACATTCGTCCTTTTCATCATTACCTTTCTCATTCATTAACTCACGCCATACTCCCGACTTGTGTCCGGAGACTGGTACTGTGTCGGGGTCTGTACACAAACCCCCGACTCATGTCCTAAGACTGACACAGTACCTGAGTACCCCGACAAGGACCTCTATCGAGTCTGTTGCGACACAGAGTCGCTCACCTCATAGGCAATCTCAACGATTGCACGCTATCCGAGTCTGATGCAACAACAGGGTTGCTCACCTCATGCATATGCTTGGCTTTATGCTACACCCCCGAAGTTATGCGTAACTCGGGTAACCATCCCATATTTCACCCCCATCAACATGGGTACTACACCCCCACCGAAATGGGTACATCACCCCATCAACATGGGTACTACACCCCCATTGAAATGGGTACATCACCCCCATCAACATGGGTACTACATCGAAGGTCAGCCACAAAGACTGGAACCCTTGCGTGCACATTATAGAATTAGCTGAACCTCACGCGGTTGAGCTTAAGGCATTTAGAGCCGTGCACTTCACTACACTTCACTTGCAAGCCTCACACGATTTCATTCATTCATTAATGCATGCATTCATTCATTACGTTCCTCTTTTCATTATCTTACACTTTACATTTACATAATACTTTCATTTCATTCATTAACGCGACACGCAAACCCATGGAAAGATAAACATACATAATAAGGAACATACACATAATCATAAACATACATCATCACTATACAGGCATCATCATACATACTTAACACACATCAGACATACAATACATCACACGCACCGCGAGGCATACATCACACATAAAATCATACACATCATCGTTGTCAACTCATCATCATACATCGTCTTGCATTATCCATGCCCATCTATGTCACACCCCGGGCCCAGATAGGGTGGGACGTCACAGACTAGCAACAACATATGGCAGCGGAAACAAACCATTATAAGAGCTCAAAGGAGAGAATATCACATGGCATTAAAGTTTTAAAAAGGTAACGGGGTTAGTAACATCAAGCCCCCAATTAAGTTTTATCAATCAACCATAAAAATGAAATTGTACTTGTTTAAAACAAAATATAAATTGGTCAATGTTTCATCAAGGAATAAGCCAATGCCATGTCACGGGGATAAGTCTAGGTCTTCAAACAGCTAGGGATTCTTCAAACATTACCTGGAAAATGATCAAAAGAAATTGTGTCAACTATAAAGTTGGTGAATTCAAGTGCTTAAAGTTTAAAATCAAAAGACTTAATAAATCCTTCTTTGATTAAAAGAAAAATCATCATTGTTTATCATCGTGGGAGAAATAAAATCATAATCAACCCTGCACTCAGTCCCGGTTAGCCTCTTCTAAAGTTGTGTTTTACCGGATATTCCCGAAGGAAGAAACTGAGCCCCATACCAGTGAACCCTACCTGCCCGGATGGTTCACCATAGAATCTTAAAAAAACTTGTTTACATGCCACAACGATCCCTCAGGATCTCAGTGGGGTAACCTTCCTGGAACGGAAGCCACTGTGTGTGGGGATTCCCAAATAGATCTATCCATATAAATCAAGCGGTTCACGAAAGAATTAATGATCATGATATAAGAATAGCAGGTAACCACAATCCCACATAGTATCATCAAATAAAGCACAATCATAGTTCATAAAAGTAGAGCATGTTCCATCCCAAAACAGTAGTAAAAAGGGGATCACTAGAACTCACCTTAGATATCAAGCAAAAAGAAATTCTTCGCGTGCCGGGAATGTCTCAATGTCTAGCACCCTAACATAAGTATATTAAGTGATTAGCTACTGCTCTAAACCTATTTAAGGAGCAACAATAGTGCCTAAGACTAAATGGACGGGTTCGGCTTTGATTCAGTTAGGGTTTGTATAAAAGGTTCCTTTTATGGAAAGTCATCATGGTTTTTCATGAAATCAAAGGTTTCTACATTACTAAACCAGAATATATAGTAATTATGCCATTTAAGGGGGCAAATGAACTTATGGGATCGGTTATGAAGTTTTGCAAAATTTACAGTTTTGCCCCTGAAGTTCAAAATTGACATTTTCTACCCTTAAGATTAGTTTCTTGCATTAAGTGACCTCTATACTTAAAAATCAGGTTCAAGACCTTAATTCAACTTAGTTTAAGATTTTATAACCAAAATTTCAGTTTATGGCTCGTTTGCAAATTACGCGTTTAACGTTGCCGGTTACGGTAAAACCGAACGGTTTAAAAATGGTTATCTATGAGTTTTCGCCTTTTTGAGTCTAAAACAGTCAGTAGATAACTTTTTAAAGTCATTTTAATAAGTTTCCAACCTTTTAAATCACAAATTTTTCCCCTAGTAGTTGAAAGACCCGTTTTTACGTTTTAAACCGTTAAAAATGCGTTTTTAGTCGGGTTTGACCATTTTAAAAGCTTGTTTGACCAACCATTTTACTTTTGAGGTTATTTATCTTTTAACCTACTGGAAAATCATGATATATTTATAATTTGTAACATTTAACCCATTTATCGTATATTTTTCCTTAAAAACGCCTCTCGGTTTACACCCGGTTTCACTTAAGATCCATTAAAATACCATTTGACCACTAAAAATTCTCATTAGCTCCAGAACACTTTATTAATCCTTAATGAACCTGGAATTCTTTTAAAAAGTTTATAGTTCAAGATTTCTTGTTTTTAAGTCATTTTAACACGTTTTCAGGTCCCGAAAGTGACCAAAATGGGCCTAAACACATTATGTCTTTTGTTCCAGATGTCAAACCATGTTATTAAACTTAATATGCACTAAAACTTACTGAAATAACAGTCCCAACATGTTGCCTAAAGGTTCTACACATACAAGGTTTCAAGAGGTGAAAATATGCCATAACCGGCCATTACACATGTGTGATTCATGGTAACTTAAGTTTAATCATTGCCAAAACTTTCTAACTTAAAAATCAGATTATTGGGGTGTCTTAAAAGTCATTTGAGCAGGTTACACGTTTTGTTTTGAAGGGTTACAAGATACACAAGTTTGATAGTGCCAACAACACCAAAATAGGGTTTTCAAGGGGTAAATCGGGTTCTACCCCTTAGATTGACCATTATATCATGTGATATACCTTCAAGAACGTTGGGAACTCTTCAAGAACAAGGTGAGGGTGAGAGGTTTCTGTTACAACAAGAAAAAAGTAAGGTTTTAGGTGAACAATGAAGTTAAACTTGAGAAATGACCAAAACCGAACATAGTGAGCTTACACTTGATGTATCTCACGGTTTAGAAGGTGTGGATGGTCGTGAATGGATGAAATCTCCTTGGATGAGGCTGGAGAATCTCGAACAAAAGCTGGAACCTCAAGTATTGCACGTTCCAAGCCTCAAAACATCACCAAAAGTCACCTTTCTTGCGGTATGCTGCTGGCCGATGGTTGTATGCTTGTTTTCACGATTTTGGAGCTGGAAAGGAGGCTGAAATGGAGATAATTTGAGAGGTAGAGATGGGTTCAGCTGATGGTTTTCGAAATGAGAGAGAGGGAATGAGAGGAGTGTGTCTTGCAATTGCATGTAGGGGAATGGATGATAGGAAGGTGTGTGTAGTGGTGGACAAGGGTGATGATTGGTGGCAAGGGGGCGGCCGATTCTGGCTTTTAGTGAGGCATTTTGATTTAATTTTTATTGTAGAAATAATAATATTATGGGGTATTAATTTGAAATGTAGTGTAGTATTTAAAATTGTTAGTTAGTAAATTGTCTTATGCATGATAATGCATGCTAGAACGAAATTTAAGTGTGTGGGTGTGTACACATATTTTTAATTGATTCAATTGATATTCTTAATTCTAGCTAGGGTGACTAATCATATTCCCGGGCACGAATTTTTAAAAAGGTAGAAACCTAAATTGGTTAAAAATCAAAAGTAAAAATCACATGAAATCATAATTTACATCAAATAGCAAGAATTGATTCCAATTTCATATTAGGGTTGTATAGTTTCAATTATTAGTACTCATAGCATGGATAATGATGCAAGTAATCTAGGGTTAGGGTAACAACCTGGAGGTCGGTTGTCACATTCTCCCACCGTTTAGGAAATTTCGTCCCGAAATTTAACTCTGATTAGGGACTGAACGGGTGGGTTTGAAGAGGTGTGGATAGTTCTTCCTCATTTCATCTTCACGCTCCCAAGTAAATTCAGGTCCTCGCTTGGAGTTCCATCTAACTTTAACCTTGGGTATGCGACTTCGTCTGAGTTGCTTAACCAAGCGGTCCGTGATCTCTATAGGTTCTTCCACAAAGTTCAGTTTGTCGCTTATCCTTGCTTCTTTTAATGGTAGTTCCAGGGTTTTGTCTACCATGCTCTTCTTCAAGTTTGACACATGAAAAGTGTCGTGTATGTGACTCAATCCCGGGGGTAGTTTCAACTTATATGCTACTGGGCCAATTCTTGCCATTATCTCAAATGGTCCAATGTATCTTGGGCTTAGTTTTCCTCTTTTTCCGAATCTCACTGTTCCTTTCCACGGTGCTACTTTTAGCATCACTCTGTCGCCCACTTGGAACTCTAGAGGTTTCCGCCTCCTGTCGGCGTACTTCTTCTGTCGGTCTCTAGCTGCTCTCAGTCGTTCCTTTATCTTATAGATCTTATCGGTGGTTTCCAACACTATGTCGGGTCCCATCACTTGGCTGTCACCAATCTCATTCCAACTCAAGGGTGATCGGCATTTCCTGCCATAAAGGACCTCGTACGGAGCGGCTTTGATACTCGCGTGGTAACTGTTGTTATAGGCGAATTCCACCAAAGGAAGATGGTTATCCCAGTTTCCGCCAAAGTCCATCACGCAAGCTCTCAACATGTCTTCCATCGTTTGAATAGTTCTTTCGCTCTGTCCGTCGGTCTGAGGGTGGTAAGCCGTGCTAAGATCTAAACGGGTTCCTAAAGCTTGCTGGAACGATTTCCAGAAACGAGAGGTGAAACGGCTATCACGGTCTGAGATGATCGACAGAGGCACTCCATGCCTTGTTACAATCTCGTCGACATAAAGTTGGGCCAGTTTCGTCATATCGTAGTCTTCTCTAATTGGCAAGAAGTGAGCTGATTTGGTTAATCTATCCACTATTACCCAAATAGCATCGTGACCTTTAAACGTTCTAGGCAGCTTGGTAACGAAATCCATCGTAACATTATCCCATTTCCATTCGGGAATCTCAGGTTGCTGCAACGTTCCCGATGGTTTTTGGTTCTCAGCTTTTACCATGGCACAAGTTAAACATTTCCCCACATAAACAGCGATTGATCTCTTAATTCCTGGCCACCAGAAAGTGTCTTTAAATCCTGGTACATCTTATCACTTCCAGGATGAATTGAATACCTAGACTTGTGTGCTTCATCGAGGATTACTTCTCGAATTCCTCCGTGTTTTGGCACCCAAGTCCTTCCACCATATCTATATGTACCATCGTCCCCTATCTCCAACTGCTTTTCCATTCCAGTCAATCCTTCTTCTTTCAATTTTTCTTCCTTTAATGCCTCGCCTTGAGCTTCCTTCAATTTTGCTATAAGGTTGGTATACACACTCATTCTTAAGGCTCGTACTCGAAGAGGTTTCTCTCTTTCCTTTCGACTTAACGCATCCGCCACAACATTGGCCTTACCAGGGTGGTAGCGGATCTCGCACTCGTAATCGTTCAATAGCTCAACCCATCTTCTCTGACGCATGTTGAGCATCTTTTGGTCAAGGATATGCTGCAAGCTTCTATGGTCAGTGTAGATAATGCACTTTGTGCCATAAAGGTAATGCCTCCACATCTTAAGGGCAAACACCACGGCACCCAACTCCAGATCGTGCGTCGTGTAGTTCTTCTCATGATCATTCAGCAGTCTCGATGCGTAAGCAATCACCTTATTGCGTTGCATCAATACACATCCTAGTCCTTGACGCGAAGCGTCACAATAGACCACGAAGTCTTCTACTCCTTCTGGAAGAGCAAGTATAGGCGCACTGCATAATTTCTCTTTAAGCGTTTCAAACGCCTCATTCTGCTCTCGCTCCCACACAAAGGTTGTGTTTTTCTTGGTTAGTGCGGTCAAAGGTTGCACTATACGCGAGAAGTCTTTTATAAATCTTCGGTAATAGCCAGCCAGTCCTAAGAATTGCCTTATCTCCGTAGGAGTCTCAGGAATCTTCCAATTCTTTATGGCCTCAATCTTGGAAGGGTCAACTTGAATCCCATCCTTATTCACCACATGACCTAAGAATTGGATCTGGCGCATCCAGAATTCACATTTCGAGAACTTGGCATATAGTTGCTCATTCTTGAGCAATTCAAGGATTAGCCTGAGATGCTTCTCGTGCTCGTCTTTAGTTTGAGAATAGATCAGTATGTCGTCGATAAACACGATCACAAACTTGTCGAGGTAAGGGCGGCAAACGCGATTCATGAGGTCCATGAATGCTGCTGGAGCATTAGTCAGTCCAAAGGGCATGACCAAATACTCATAGTGTCCATACCTAGTTCGGAAGGCAGTTTTGGGTATATCTTCTTCTCTTATCTTCAGCTGGTGGTATCCTGACCTCAAGTCTATTTTGGAGAAGTAACTTGCTCCCTGCAATTGATCAAATAAGTCGTCTATTCTCGGGAGAGGGTAACGGTTCTTTATGGTCAGCTTGTTCAACTCCCTGTAATCAATACACATTCGCAGCGTTCCGTCCTTCTTTTTCACGAATAGCACCGGGGCACCCCATGGAGAGACACTCGGACGTATAAATCCCTTGTCCATTAGTTCTTGAATTTGTACCATTAGCTCCTTCATCTCAGGTGGGGCGAGCCGGTACGGTGCCTTGGCTACTGGTGCAGCACCAGGCATCAAGTCTATCTGGAATTCCACTTGTCGATTCGGAGGAAGTCCTGGTAGTTCTTCCGGAAACACCTCTGGGTATTCCGAAACTACGGGAATCTCTTCGATTTTCTTCTCCTTTTGGGTTTTCATCACATAGACTATAAAAGCTGGACATCCCCTCTTCAAGCTCTTGGTAGCTTTCAAGTGAGATATCATAGGGTATAGAGTGTTACTCCTTCTCCTCCTTCTACCACTAACACTTCTTCGACGCTCAATGGTATCTTGAGCAGTCGCTCATCGCATACGATTTCAACTTTATGCTTCGCTAACCAGTCCATACCCACGACCACATCAAATCCTCCTAACTTAATGGGCATCAAGTCAATCTTAAACACATTCCCTTTTAGATTCAGGGGGCAATCCCTAATGATTTCGTTAGCTTCTAAAATATTACCGTCAGCTAATTCTACGGTAAATGTATCAGTCAAGGTGCACGCGTCTAAGTTAATCAATTGCCTAAAGGTACTAGAGATAAAACTAGCAGTCGCTCCAGTATCAAACAGTACAGTAGCGGGATGATTATTTACAAGGAACGTACCGTTGACAACGTCGGGTTCCTTACGAGCTCCTGCTGGGTCCATAACGAAAGCTCTTCCCTTAGGCTTATTGGGCTTGGCATCCTTGTCTCTACCCAGCTTAGGACACTTGTTCCTCATATGCCCTGGGTCTCCACACTCGTAGCATTGTTTCCCCGGTACATAAGTACAGTCTTTAATTAGATGGCCTGTTCTCTTGCACCTAAAACAGGGCATCGGGTTACATTCTCCTTGATGATGTAACTTGCACTTGCTGCAGAGTGGGCTTGTCCCCGTATACAATCTCCGGTTTTTGCTTCCTTGATCATCACGTCTCACTCCTTCAGAACCCTTCTACTCGACCCACTGCTACTTCCAATCGCTCTTTTTGCTTCAAACCACTTCCTCTTGTCTCCAACAAACTTCTTCTTCTCATCAGCCCTTCCTTGATCGGTCCATCCAGCCCTAATAAGATCGTCAGTCAGACTGCTGGTAAGGTCGACAGCAGCTTGTAGGGTCACAGGCTGAGAGGCACGAACCATACCCCTAACTCTTGGGTGTAGTCCCCAGATGAACCGTGCTACACCTTTGGCTTCTGGCGTCACCAAATGTGGCACAAGTCGGGACAGGGCTAAGAAACGATTGATGTATTCGGTGTAGTTGGGTCCCTTCATCTCCAAGCTTAAAAATTCTGTCTCCAGCTTCTCGAGTTGATTGATGGGGCAATATTTGTTGGTCATTAACTCTCGGAATTCAGTCCAACCCATTCGATTTGCCACGTTTCTTCCACGGCTCTGGTAATGGACTTCCACCATTCAAGAGCTGATCCCTTGAGAGATTGTGATGCAAATCTCACCATGTGCTCCATCTTGCACTCGCTGATGTCTAAGACGGCTTCCATTTCGTCGATCCACCTGTAAGTCTCTATAGCACCCTCGGTGCCATAGAAGTCCTTGGGCTTGCAGGCCATAAAGGTCTTGTAAGAGCACCCATTCCTTAACTCCTCAGCTTCATCATCGTGGCTCTCATCGTTTATCGGCCGTTCATTCCCAGTAGTGTTATCCCGGTCTGCATTTATCTGAGCAATGATAGTCGGAATGGCGTTGGCCAGTTGCTGAGCTACGAGGTTAGCAATCCTTTCGTCACTCTCTTGATTAGTATTCTCCCCGTGGGGAGTCCCTGGTGGAGTAGGTTGGGTTCCATAGGCCTTGCTCCCTCATGGCGGCCCCTGGTGGCTCCACGTCGACCAAAACGTGTTCCTCTGCGAGTCGGCATTCTGATAGTATCACAAATAGATTCGTTTAGCATCTCATAAATTTTGTTTCGGATAGCCTAGGCATCATTATCCTATCACACCATGCCTCGGAAGAGGAATCATGGCATGCACATACATGTATTTACAACCCACTAAAGAACCTTAAATGTCCAATTCAAAACATGATATAATAGTTGGGCAACAATTAGAAAAGGCACAGACAATCTCAAAGCACAACAAAACATATAGCAGTTTAATACAGACAGTTTAAAAGTTTTTAGCATCTCAAAAGCAGTCAACATAGTATCATCCAAACGAGTAGAATCAGAGTCATGCTCTTACAATTTGGAAGGTGCCATCACCCCCATAATAATAAAATAATAGTCTCAAACAAGAATTCAAATAGTTTCCTTCTACTGTCCACAGACAGATAAATCCCACTGAGTACTCCAGTCCTCACATCCACTTCCTCTTTAACCATCCAAACCACCCTGTACCCTTCTTCCTCTGCTCCTGCTCCAGACTTCACTCCCTGTGTAGCCATCATCGCCTGAAATTGAGCCGACTGAGAGGTTCGAGTGGCGTGCTGAACAGTCAGCTCATGACGGCGAACAGTCCTCAAAATCTCATCTAGTGTCGCATCGGAGGGTCCTACATCACTCGCCCGGCGACTCGACTGGGAGTACCTATCACCAGCCAGTACAGTGGGGCCGTCATACATACTATGTCTCGGCGGCATCAGGCGCTCGTCGCGAGGGTCAAACAGTGGGGGTACCGATGTCGGAATCCTAACAGGCGGGGGAGGAGGAGGAGGCATCCTAAAGGATACGGAGGATCCTGGTCTAACGCTTTTGCGAGGTCGGGTGACAGTACGCGCACCCCTATTCCCAATAGGTGGGATGGGTGAGAGGGTCGGAGCAGCTACTTGAGGAGAGTGGGATCGCGTTCGGTTAGGCTTCGGAAGGTGATGTGGAGGAAGAGTCCTCGGAAGCCTCAGTGTCTTCGGACGTGACGGATATCCACCCTGGATGTCCGCATCTCCGGAGGTACGCCTCATACTCCGTCTGGGGTTTCTCTCTCCTTAGGTGTCCGGTAGGAGCGGTCTCAGCGTCGGGGTGAACAGGCGCCTTTCCTTTATCAGCCATTGTCGTTATCCTGTAAGAAATACATCATGAGTAATTTGGTTTCTCATAGCTCATGATTTACATAATAGTACTAATAATAGTAGTGATGGCAATAGTATCTGTTATTCCAACATATAGCTGTCTGTTTTGCCCAGATCAATAGTTTCTTCAAGTAGTATCGGATAACATAGTTCATCATAAAAATCATTTAAATCCCCTTTTTAAAATTAGTTTCAAATCATCAATATAAACCAGAAAAAGTCCAACCATAACCTAAAGATCAGTGATGGAAATTACGCGTCCGGTAAATTCATGATTACGTTGATCAAGTGTAATCATCAATTTACCCAACCCGATCATTCCAACACTTCCCACAAGGACAGTCCTAGGGTATCAGGGTTGTAGCCTAGGGTCTACTAAGGCATTCCCGACTTCTCTACAACCTTTGGCTCTGATACCAATCTGTCACACCCCGGGCCCAGATAGGGTGGGACGTCACAGACTAGCAACAACATATGGCAGCGGAAACAAACCATTATAAGAGCTCAAAGGAGAGAATATCACATGGCATTAAAGTTTTAAAAAGGTAACGGGGCTAGATACACATCAAGCCCCCAATTAAGTTTTACAATCAACCATAAAAATAAAATTGTACTTGTTCAACACAAAATATAAATTGTTCAAATGTTTCATCAAGGAAATAAGCCAATGCCATGTCACGGGGATAAGTCTAGGTCTTCAAACAGCTAGGATCTCTTCAAACATTACCTGAAACATGCTCAAAAGAAAATTGTGTCAACTATAAAGTTGGTGAATTCAAGTGCTTAAAGTTTAAAAAAAAGGACTTAATAAATCCTTCTTTGATTAAAAGAAAAATAATCATTGTTTATCATCGTGGGAGAAATAAAATCATAATCAACCCTGCACTCAGTCCCGGTTAGCCTCTTCTAAAGTTGTGTTTTACCGGATATTCCCGAAGGAAGAAACTGAGCCCCATACCAGTGAACCCTACCTGCCCGGATGGTTCACCATAGAATCTTAACAAAACTTGTTACATGCCACAACGATCCCTCAGGATCTCAGTGGGGTAACCTTCCTGGAACGGAAGCCACTGTGTGTGGGGGATTCCCCAAATAGATCTATCCATATAAATCAAGCGGTTCACGAAAAATTAATGATCATGATATAAGAATTAGCAGGTAACCACAATCCCACATAGTATCATCAAATAAAGCACAATCATAGTTCATAAAAGTAGAGCATGTTCCATCCCAAAACAGTAGTAAAAAGGGGATCACTAGAACTCACCTTAGATATCAAGCAAAAAGAAATTCTTCGCGTGCCGGGAATGTCTCAAGTCTAGCACCCTAACATAAGTATATTAAGTGATTAGCTACTGCTCTAAACCTATTTAAGGAGCAACAATAGTGCCTAAGACTTAAATGGACGGGTTCGGCTTTGATTCAGTTAGGGTTTGTATAAAA
Organism: Flaveria ramosissima; assembly: GCA_025215565.1. Lineage (NCBI taxonomy): Eukaryota > Viridiplantae > Streptophyta > Magnoliopsida > Asterales > Asteraceae > Flaveria > Flaveria ramosissima. The sequence continues at coordinate 64,809,345 of CM046031.1, read as the reverse complement.
GGTTCCTTTTATGGAAAGTCATGGTTTTTCATGAAATCAAAGGTTTCTACATTACTAAACCAAGAATATATAGTAATTATGCCATTTAAGGGGGCAAATGAACTTATGGGAGTCGGTTATGAAGTTTTGCAAAATTTACAGTTTTGCCCCTGAAGTTTCAAAATTGACATTTTCTACCCTTAAGATTAGTTTCTTGCATTAAGTGACCTCTATACTTAAAAATCAGGTTCAAGACCTTAATTCAACTTAGTTTTAAGAATTTATAACCAAAATTTCAGTTTATGGTCTCGGTTTGCAAATTACGCGTTTAACGTTGCCGGTTACGGTAAAACCGAACGGTTTAAAAATGGTTATCTATGAGTTTTCGCCTTTTTGAGTCTAAAACCAGTAGATAACTTTTTAAAGTCATTTTAATAAGTTTCCAACCTTTTAAATCACAAATTTTCCCCTAGTAGTCGAAAGACCCGTTTTTACGTTTAAACCGTTAAAATGCGTTTTTAGTCGGGTTTGACCATTTTAAAAGCTTGTTTGACCAACCATTTTACTTTTGAGGTTATTTTATCTTTTAACCTACTGGAAAATCATGATTTTTATAATTTGTAACATTTAACCCATTTATCGTATATTTTTCCTTAAAAACGCCTCTCGGTTTACACCCGGTTTCACTTAAATCCATTTAAAATACCATTTGACCACTAAAAATCTCATTAGCTCCAGAACACTTTATTAATCCTTAATGAACCTGGAATTCTTTTTAAAAAGTTTATAGTTCAAGATTTCTTGTTTTTAAATCATTTTAACACGTTTTCGGATCCCGAAAGTGACCAAAATGGGCCTAAACACATTATGTCTTTTGTTCCAGATGTCAAACCATGTTATTAAACTTAATATGCACTAAAACTTACTGAAATAACAGTCCCAACACGTTGCCTTAAGGTTCTACACATACAAAGGTTTCAAGAGGTGAAAATATGCCATAACCGGCCATTACACATGTGTGATTCATGGTAACTTAAGTTTAATCATTGCCAAAACTTCGTCTAACTTAAAAATCAGATTATTGGGGTGTCTTAAAAGTCATTTTGAGCAGGTTACACGTTTTGTTTTGAAGGGTTACAAGATACACAAGTTTGATAGTGCCAACAACACCAAAATAGGGTTTTCAAGGGGTAAATCGGGTTCTACCCCTTAGATTGACCATTATATCATGTGATATACCTTCAAGAACGTTGGGAACTCTTCAAGAACAAGGTGAGGGTGAGAGGTTTCTGTTACAACAAGAAAAAATAAGGTTTTTAGGTGAACAATGAAGTTAAACTTGAGAAATGACCAAAACCGAACATAGTGAGCTTACACTTGATGTATCTCACGGTTTAGAAGGTGTGGATGGTCGTGAATGGATGAAATCTCCTTGGATGAGGCTGGAGAATCTCGAACAAAAGCTGGAACCTCAAGTATTGCACGTTCCAAGCCTCAAAACATCACCAAAAGTCACCTTTCTTGCGGTATGCTACTGGCCGATGGTTGTATGCTTGTTGTTCACGATTTTGGAGCTGGAAAGGAGGCTGAAATGGAGAGAATTTTGAGAGGTAGAGATGGGTTCAGCTGATGGTTTTCGAAAATGAGAGAGAGGGAATGAGAGGAGTGTGTCTTGCAATTGCATGTAAGGGGAATGGATGATAGGAAGGTGGTGTGTAGTGGTGGACAAGGGTGATGATTGGTGGCAAGGGGGGCGGCCGATTCTTGGCCTTTAGTGAGGCATTTTGATTTAATTTTATTGTAGAAATAATAATATTATGGGGTATTAATTTGAAATGTAGTGTAGTATTTAAAATTGTTAGTTAGTAAATTGTCTTATGCATGATAATGCATGCTAGAATCGAAATTTCAAGTGTGTGGGTGTGTACACATATTTTCAATTGATTCAATTGATATTCTTAATTCTAGCTAGGGTGACTAATCAATATTCCCGGGCACGAATTTTTAAAAAGGTAGAAACCTAAATTGGTTAAAAATCAAAAGTAAAAATCACATGAAATCATAATTTACATCAAATAGCAAGAATTGATTCCAATTTCATATTAGGGTTGTATAGTTTCAATTATTAGTACTCATAGCATGGATAATGATGCAAGTAATCTAGGGTTAGGGTAACAACCTGGAGGTCGGTTGTCACAATCTACAACCCCGAGGGTCCGAGTCTAAGTCTGCCCTTTCCGAAAGTCGGACAATACTACGGTCATTTGGGCGTATGGACACCCTTCAGTCGCCTGGCCTCCATGCGACTGGCCTTTCATCCGGGCGACTGGCCCTCCGTTCGGGCGACTGGACCTTCATTCGGGTGACTGGCCTTCAGTCTCCCTCCATTCGGTTGACTGGCCTTCAGTCTCCCTCCATTCGGGTGACTGGCCTTCAGTCTCCCTCCATTCGGGAGACTGGCCTTCAGTCTCCCTCCATTCGGGTAACTGGCCTCCAATCTCCCCCTATTCGGGTGACTAGCCTTCAGTCTCCCTCCATTCGGGTGACTGGCCTCCAGTCTCCCTCCATTCGGGTGACTGGCCTCCAATCTCCCTCCATTCGGGTGACTGGCCTCCGGTCTCCCTCCATTCGGGTGACTGGCCTCCGGTCTCCCTCCATTCGGGTGACTGGCCTCCGGTCTCCCTCCTTCGGGTGACTTGCCTCCCGTCTCCCTCCATTCGGGTGACTGGCCTCCAGTCTCCCTCCATTTGGGTGACTGGCCTCCAGTCTCCCTCCATTCGGCCGAATGGCCATAGCTGATGCCGAATGCAGTTCATCCCGACTGCAGCCGAGGGTTTTCGGCCTCCAAACTCATCTAAACCCATTTTGAGCCCAAATCGACCATCCTAAGCCTTAGGGAAACATACCACGACCTCATTCGAGCATAACCACACATGAAATCAAGCTCCAAACGCATCATACACATACACAAATGCATAAAAATGGGTTTACACCCAAAAACTCGAAAAAGGGTTTTCAGATGTGTTCCAGCCCTAAAATCATTCAAAATCATGTAAAAGAGGGGTCCTAGAACTCACCTTAACGATCTCGACGAGTAGAGCTTCGATTTGACTCGCTCCTTAATGATTTTGGCTACTCGAACCAACCCGAGCCAATACTTCTTCTCTTTTCTCTTCTTGATGGCTGAAAAAAATGAGAAGGGTTGGGGTGTCTCCCTTATTTTATACTCCCACTCATCAAGGTTCTCTCGTTGGCGAGTTTGGTCCCTCGACTTTGGACTTTATTTCTTTTTCTTCTTTCGTCGGCTTCAAAGGTAATTTCCGGGTGTTACAAGTCCACCCCCCTTATATAGGTTTCGTCCCCGAAACCTGTTATTTCTAAAACCGTCGCGAGCAATTCTGTCTCATCTCTTTTCCAGTCTCCCACCTGGAGTTCAATCGGTCTACGTCGTTTATGCACACACGACTTCTTATCTATCTTTGGCTAGCTTCATCAATGCTTTAATCCTTTCGAGCTTCTCGATCGTGGCCTCGATCACCTCATTACTTTCTATACGGCATTTGGTGCTCGGCCTTCACTTGTAAACAAGTAAGACATTTAATCTCGTACTCCACCATATCGCGCTTCATGCACCTTCCCGCCACTGTCATCGAAATCACATTCGGAATCGTCGTGACTCAATCACCTTAAACCATCACCGTGATCCCCTCGGGCGCTGTCAATCGTATCATCTTTTTGCAACACATAGTGTTCGCTCCGTAGCCCGCCAAACAATCCACTCTTAGGGCTATATCGAATGGCGTATCTATATTCTTACCACTGACAGGCAATTTAGCACAGAAAGCAGTAGGAATAAAACTTTTACTAACGCCAGCATTGAATAACACAAGGCTAAGGATCTATTTACTAGGAACATACCTGACACAACATCGAAGTCCGTCCTAGCTTCCTCCGACCTTCTTCACTCCCGAACCTTCAGCCTTTTGCTTCTTACAGTCCCTGCTCTTATGACCTTCCTCACCACAAGAATAACACCTCCCCATACCGCAGTTCTTCGCCACATGCCCGGTCCTTCCACAACGGAAACAGACATTAGTCCCCAATTTACATTCTCCGGGGTGCTTGTGTCCACACTTGTCACACCTTTCCGACCCCGCATCAGTTATGACCACACGCTGGTCATCCACCCGCGCGCCTTTGTTACCTGGAGCGGCTCCGCCACGTCCCAATCGCTTCCCGTTCCAATCCCGATCACCATCTCCTTTCTTCCTAACCTCTGTCACCACCACCAATCTTTCATCGTATAATCTCCCCGCCAAATCAACCGCCGACCTAAAAGTGCTCGGTCGGGCAGCAATCATGTGCCTACGGATGTCTGCTGGCAAGCCATGAATATACCTCTTGATCTTTCGTGAGAGGGGTGTCACCTGATCCGGCACCAGCCGTGCCATTTCGTTGAACTTGGTGGTGTATTGCTGATGCGTCATTGTTCCCGCCTCCAGCTGCAGGAACTCTCTTTCATCTTTATCCATCTCACGGTGAGGACAGAACTCCTCAATCACCAGCCTTTTCAATTCTGACCATCTCATCCTCCCGATAGCCCGACTACCCTCAACTTGGACTATGTTATCCTACCAGCACAAAGCTGAGTCCACGAAAGAGTGGGTAGCAAAATTTACTTTATGATCTTCTCGGCACTCGCTGATATTTAAAACAGCTTCCATTTCCCTCACCCATAGGTGAGCAGCAGCAGCAATGCCATTACCATCAAAAGTAGGGGGCTTGCATCACTGAAAAGCGCCATAGTTACAGCCTTGTGCCGCCTCCGGCGTAGGCTCTTCTTCTTCTTCTTCATCATCGGAGAAAAACGTTTCCATCTCGGGCCGTCTCCTTTCGCCCGAAGGTCTACCCCTTTCCTTTCTCTCCTCATCTCTAACAGTCTTTATCACTTCTGTCACTACAGACGGTAGGATCGTCTGCAAGACCTGATGCACTTCCTCCACGACCGCCTCTCTCATTGAGGCCCTCAGATTAGCATTCTCATCACCGCCCTCAGGATGTGGGGTCTCAGGTTCTTGGTGAACTACTCTTTCAGCCCTAGACCTTCCTCTTGTGACCCGTGGTTCAGCACCACATCCACCACCACCTCCACCACAAGAAGCTTTCGAAGATCTTCCACCGGCCATTCTCTAAACACACTGAAAGATTCAAACACTAACACGGTCATTCAAGGAACAGCTCAGTTTATGTCAAGTATAGTAAGTCCCTAATTACAGTGGCCAGTTGTGATTAGCCACTTACTTTACTCTTCATACTCCGAGCATTACCTGTCCTGACTACATCGGCATCTAAATCTACAAGCAACACATAAACCATATAACATGCGCACGTAATACCGGTTAACATTACGAAAATACCTGATGGCACGCAGCTACTCAGATTGACATCCCATTCCCCTTTCCGTTCCATTCTCAGTTTAAGATCAGGTTTTTGAAAATATTTACCCAATTCACTTAAACTTTGGCTCTGATACCAACTTGTAAGGTCCCGTTCCCGGGACGCCTACAGTTGGCCAGTCATCGCACTCAAAACATATAATTACATTTTTCCTTTCATAAATAGTTGCAGCGGAAACATTAAAAACACAATTTCATTCCATCAAAATACTTTTGCACAATAATACAATCATTCCTTTAACAATATTATGTTACATTTATTACAAAAGCATTAAACATAAAGATGCCATCCAAAATACGCTGAGTAGCCGCCCCGTGCCATCCTCAGCAACATACCTGCCAACTGGAAACACATCAAAGTCAGCATTGCTGAGTGAGTTCTAGTTTTATAATAAAACTTACTTTTCTTTCGTAAAACCGTTCTTTGCTTTCTTTATAAAAACATTCGTTACATACATGCGATTATACATCATACGTACATACAGATAATATCATTATTATCTTCATCATTACGTTCGTTACATTCATCATTCATCGTACATTATTACCTTTCTGTAACACCCGGAAATTTATTATTTCGAAGCCGGCGAAGAAAGAAAAGAAAATAAAGTCCAAAGTCGAGGGACCAAACTCGCCAACGAAGAAAAGTTGGGGAATGTGGTGATATGTGTAGGGAGAGGGCAGCCCACTCTCCCCACACACCACAATTTCAGCCATCTAGAGAGAGAAAGAAAGAAAGGAGAAGAGAAAAGGAGAAAAAGGGGTGTTTTGGGTGATTCGGGTGTCCAAATTCGTCGAGTAACAAGCCAAATCGAAGCCCTTGACGTTGTGCTCGATTGTGTGAGTTCTAGGACCCCACTTTTACTTGTTTTCAACTGATTTTGGGGCTGGAAAATGTTCAAAACCCGTTTTTGTATGTGTGTGTGTTTGACCCATTTGGGTGTGATGTGTATGATGTGTTTAGAGTATGATTTCGGGCTTGTGTGTGTTTGTATGGTGTTATGGTATGCATTCCTAAGGTCCAGGAGGGTTAATTTAGGCTTAGAATGGGTTTAGATGAGCTTGGAGGCCGAAAATGGCAGATTGGGTTCGGGATAAACTCCATTCTGCATCAGCTAGGGCTAGGCGACCGAATGAAGGCCATACGGCCGAATGAGGGGCGATTGAGGGTCATTCGCACGATTGGGATTCATTCGCACGATTGAGGGTTCAATCGCACGACTAAGGTTTCAGTCGCACGACTGGGAGTCCAGTCGCATGGGGATTGCACGACTGAGGGTTCAGTCGCATAGATGCTTAGTCGCATGAGTCCATTCGCATGAGGTCAGTCGCATAGGTGCCCATTCGCAGTAATCCCATTCGCACAAGGTCCATACGCACGATTGGATGTTCATTCGCATAGATGTTCATCCGCATGAGTCCAGTCGCATGATGTTCAGTCGCATGGAGGCCATGCGACTGAAGGGTGTCCATACGCCCGAATAGGGCTGTTGCACTCGAAGGAATGTGTAGTTTGACTTCTGGTCTTCGGGGAAAGGTGCAGATGTAAGTTTTGATGTAAAGTTCTCGTAAGAGCATGTAAGATGACTGTTATGGCCTTAGAGAGCATGTAGGGCATGAGGATGATAATGTTGCATGTTTATGCATATTATGAATGTATTATTTTGCCCTGTATGATGATGATGAATATGTATGATATGTTCCTTGTTATGATGTATGCTTATCTTTCTTGTGGCTTTACATGTCATGCTAATGAATGAATGAATGAATGAAGTATTATGTAATGTAAAGCGAAAGATAATGAAAGAGGAACATGAAGTAAGAATGCATGCATTAATGAATGATGAATGAACGAAAGAAAGGCTTGCAAGCATATATATTGGGGTGAGCGACTTTGTGTTGCAAAATACTCGGATGAAGTGCAATCATTTAGATTGCCTATGAGGTGAGGAACCTTGTCGTTGCAAAAGACTCGAGTAATGTGCTATCGTGATGTTGCCTTGGGGTGAGCAACCTTGTTGTTGCAAAAGACTCGGATAGCTTGCTATCGTGATGGGCAATGAGGTGAGCAACCTTAGGGGTGCAAAAGACTCGGATAGCGTGCATTCATTGAGATTGCCATTGAGGTGAGCGACTATGTTGTCACAAAAGACTCGGAAGAAAGAATGAATGAAAAGAATGGAAGATAATGAATGAGATGAAAGATAATAATGATATTATCTGTGTATACGTATGTTGAATGATCGCATGATAAAGGAATAGTTTTCAATGAAAGTAAAGTATGTTTATTTTATAAAACTAGAACTCACTCAGCAACGCTGACTTTTTATACGTTTTCCAGTTGGCAGGTAAATGATTGCTGAGGATGGCACGGCAAGGCTACTCGGCTCTTTTGGGATGGCATCCATTTATAAAGCTTTTGTGATGTAATGCAACATGTATTTTGTAACCGGATAATGATGTATTATTTGGCAAAAGTAATTATAATGAAACGTGATGTCATTTTTGAATGTTTCCGCTGCAATGTTTTCTTAATGTAAATGTAATTATATGTTTTATGTGCGATGAATGACCAACTGTAGGCGTCCCAGAAACGGGGCCTTACAAGTTGGTATCAGAGCCCAAGTTTAAGTGAAATGGGTAAATTTTCAAAATAAACCTTAACTTAAACTGAAAATGGGACGAATGGGGAATGGGATGCCAAACTGAGTAGCTGCGTGCCATCAGGTATTTTCTTAAAGTTAACCGGTTTTATGTGCGCATGGTATATGTTATGTGTTGTATGTAGATTTGAATACTGATGTAGTCAGGACAGGTAATACTTGGGCTATGAAGAGTACAGCTGCGTGCCATCAGGTATTTTCTTAAAGTTAACCGGTTTTATGTGCGCATGGTATATGTTATGTGTTGTATGTAGATTTGAATACTGATGTAGTCAGGACAGGTAATACTTGGGCTATGAAGAGTACAGTAAGTGGGTAATCACAACTGGCCACTGTAATTAGGGACTTACTATACTTGACATAAACTGAGTTGTTTCCTTGATTGACCGTGTTGGTGTTTGAATATTTCAGTGTGATAGAGAATGGTTGGTGGTAGATCTTCTAGAGCTTCTTGGGGTGGAGGCCGTGGTGGCCCTGATGCTGAACCACGCCCTAAAAGAGGAAGGCCTAGAGCTGAGAAAGAGGTTCCTACAGAACCTGAGACTCCTCATCCAGAAGCAGGGGATGAGAGTGCGAACCTGAGGGCCTCGGTAAAGGAGGCTGTTGTTGAGGAAGTACATCAGGTCATGCAGACAATCTTACCGTCTGTGGTGACCGAAGTCATCAAGGCTGTGAAGGAAGGGGAAAGAAAGGAGAGAAATAGGGCCTCGGGGGAGCAACCGGAGCCTGAAACGATTTTCTCCGATAATGAGGATGAAGAGGAAGAGGAGCCTGTGCGAGAGGTGGCACGAGGCTGTAACTACGGGGTGTTTATGAGATGCAAGCCCCCTACTTTTGACGGTAATGGCAATGCTGCTGTTGCTCACCGACGGGTGAGAGAAATGGAGGCTGTTCTCGACATCAGCGAGTGCCGGAAAGATCAAAAAGTAAAGTTTGCCACCCACTCCTTTGTGGACTCGGCACTATGCTGGTGGGACAACATTGTCCAAGCGGAGGGTAATCGGGCAATCGGGAGAATGAGTTGGCCCGAACTGAAGAAGATGGTGATCGAGGAGTTTTGTCCTCATCGAGAAATGGATAAGGTTGAAAGGGAGTTTCTGCAACTGGAGGCGGGAACCATGACACACCAACAGTACACCACGAAGTTCAACGAGATGGAACGTCTGGTGCCGGATCAAGTGACGCCTCTATCCCGAAAGATCAAGAGGTATATACAGGGTTTGCCGGCGGATATTCGAAGGCACATGATCGCCGCCCGGCCGAGCACGTTTAGGTCGGCGGTGGATTTAGCGGGAAGATTGTACGATGAGAGGACGGTGGTGGTGACTGATGGTGGCAGGAAGAGCGGTGGTGATCGAAACTGGCAGAGGAAGAGGTTTGGACGGGGTGATGCCTCGTCGGGTAATAAGAAGGCACGGGTGGATGATCGCCGTGTGGGCATGTCGGGTGCGGGATCGAGAAGGTGTGGTAAATGTGGACGGGAGCATAGCGAGGAATGCAGGTTTGGGTCGAACTTGTGCTTCAGGTGTGGAAAGGCGGGGCACATGGCAAAGGACTGTCACACGGTCCGGTGCTTTAACTGTGGTGAAGAGGGTCACATGCTCAAAGATTGTAAGAAGCCGAGGGCTGAGAGTTCAGGAGCAAAGAGGACGGGAGGTAATGGACCGAGGGCGAGCGCCAGGGCATTCACCATGACACAGGAGGAAGCTAGAACGGACCCTGATGTCGTGTCCGGTACGTTTTTGGTGAACCAAACTTTAGCTTCTGTGTTATTTGATTCTGGTGCGAGTAAGAGTTTTATTTCTACTGCTTTCTGTGCTAAGCTGCCTGTTAGTAGTAGACGTGTTGACGCGCCCTTTGATGTAGAAACTGCCATAGGTAAGTCTACCAAGATTTCTGAGATGATAGAGAATTGTGATGTGGAACTCGAGGGTCATAAGTTTCCTGTTAGACCGTTCGTGATGACCTTAGGTGGTTTTGATTTGGTTCTTGGGATGGATTGGTTAGCGGACTTCGAGGCGAACATTGTGTGTCGCAAGAAGATGATTCGGTTGTCGGCGCCTGACGGTAGTACAGTGACGGTTTATGGTGATCGGGTTACTACGATTCCGAAAGTGATCTCGATGGCGGTGGCGGGAAAGTGTATGAGGCGTGGATGTAGTGCCTACTTGGCCTATGTAAAGGATGTGGATACGCCACACCACAACTAGCCGATGTACCGGTGGTGTGTGACTTTCCAGATGTGTTCCCAGAAGACTTATCAGGAGTGCCACCTGACAGAGAGATTGAGTTTCAGATTGGCCTGATACCGGGTGCCCAACCTGTCGCCAAGGCACCGTATCGGTTGGCTCCGACCGAGATGAAAGAGTTGATGGAACAGTTGCAAGAGTTGCTTGATAAGGGGTTCATTAGACCGAGTATCTCTCCTTGGGGTGCTCCGGTCCTGTTTGTAAAGAAGAAGGACGGTAGTATGAGGATGTGCATCGACTACCGCGAGCTGAATAAGTTGACAGTGAAGAACCGATACCCCTTACCGAGGATAGATGATTTGTTCGATCAGCTCCAGGGTGCCAGTTGGTTTTCAAGGATAGATCTTCGATCTGGTTACCATCAGTTGAAGGTGAAGGAGCAGGATATTCCTAAAACAGCTTTCCGTACGCGCTATGGTCACTACGAGTTTCTTGTCATGTCTTTTGGCTTGACCAACGCACCAGCTGCTTTTATGGATTTGATGAACCGTGTGTGTCGGCCTATGTTGGATAAATCAGTGATTGTGTTTATTGATGATATCCTGATTTATTCGAGGAGCGAAGCAGAACATGCCGGTCACATTCGGGAAGTTCTAGAGACGTTGAGAAGGGAGAAGTTGTATGCTAAATTCTCCAAGTGCGCGTTCTGGTTGCGCGAAGTACAGTTCTTGGGTCACGTGGTGAATCCTGATGGGATTATGGTGGACCCGACGAAAGTGGAGGCGGTTATGCAATGGAAGTCACCAAAGACGCCATCTGAGATTCGTAGCTTCTTGGGTTTGGCGGGCTACTACAGAAGATTTATCCAAGACTTCTCTAAGATTGCTTCTCCACTAACTAAGTTGACCCGAAAAGAGGTGAAGTTCGTATGGGGTCAAGCTCAAGAGAAGGCGTTTGAAGAATTGAAGGCGAGATTGACTCAAGCTCCTGTTCTGTCATTACCCGATGGAAGTGAAGATCTGGTGGTTTATTCCGATGCTTCTTACTCGGGGTTGGGCTGTGTGTTAATGCAGAGAGGAAAGGTTATAGCCTATGCATCCCGACAGTTGAAGGTTCATGAGGTCAATTATCCTACTCATGACATGGAGCTAGCAGCCATGGTCTTTGCGTTAAAGATATGGAGGCACTACCTCTACGGGACAAAGTGCACCATATTCACCGACCACAAGAGTCTGAAGTACTTCTTTGAGCAGAAGGATCTGAACATGAGGCAGCGACGGTGGTTGGAACTGATAAAGGATAATGACTGTGAAATCCACTACCATCCGGGCAAGGCCAACGTGGTGGCTGATGCCCTTAGCCGGAAGGAGAGGCCCGAGCCGATTCGGGTGAAAGCCTATCAGTTGATCATGACCTCCGATGTGATGAAGCAGGTTAAAGAGTTTCAAGATGAGGCACTGAAAGAAGATCATCTTAACTCTGAAAGAATGAGAGGTTTGGTTGGAGAATTGGGTGAAAACACGCTCGGTGTTAGAACCCGATTCGATCGTGTGTGGATTCCTCGTTTTGGGGATCTACAGGGGAGGATAATGGATGAAGCTCACAAGACTCGGTACTCCATTTATCCTAGTGCCACGAAGATGTACCATGATATGAAGAAAGATTATTGGTGGCCGGGTATGAAGCGCGATGTGGTGGAGTACGTGAGTAAGTTCCTTACTTGCTTACAGGTGAAGGCCGAGCATCAAAAGCCATATGGGAAGATACAACCTCTGGATATACCGAAATGGAAGTGGGAGCACATCACCATGGATTTCATTACCAAGCTGCCGCGTACCCCGAAAGGGTACGATGCCATATGGGTGATAGTTGATCGTTTGACGAAGAGTGCTCACTTCCTACCGATCCGCGAGACATATTCATCTGAGAGGTCGGCTGATCTATTCATCAAGGAGATTGTGACTCGTCATGGTGTGCCGGTGTCTATTGTGTCGGATCGCGACACCCGGTTTACATCTAAATTCTGGAAGAAGTTCCACGATGCTATGGGGACGAGGTTACATATTAGCACGGCTTATCATCCCCAGACTGATGGTCAGTCAGAAAGGACCATTCAGACGCTGGAAGACATGCTTCGGGCATGTGTGATTGATTTTGGTGGAAGTTGGGATGACCACCTATCGTTAGCCGAATTCTCATACAACAACAGTTATCATGCCAGCATTGGTATGCCTCCATATGAGATGCTATACGGTAGGAGATGCAGAACGCCCGTTTGTTGGGATGATATTGGTCAAAAGGAATTGGGAAGTGTCGAGGTAATTGAGGCTACGACTGAGAAGCTTGAGAAGATTAAAGCCTTCATGAAGGCAGCCAAAGACAGACAGAAGTCGTATGCTGATAAACGACGCAGGCCGATTGAGTTCCAGGTGGGTGACCGGGTTATGTTGAAGGTCTCACCTTGGAAGGGTATTATTCGCTTCCGAAAGCGGGGCAAGCTGAGCCCCAGGTATATAGGCCCTTTCCGAATCATTGCTCGAGTAGGAGAGGTGGCCTATAGGCTGGAGTTACCGGATGAGTTAAATGGAATTCACCCGACATTTCATGTATCTCATCTAAGGAAGTGCTTAGCTGATGAAGATATGATTGTTCCACTGGAGGATATCAAGGTAGACGAACGACTCAAATATGTGGAGCAACCAGTGCCATCGACCGAAAGGAGAAAAGGCTAAGGAATAAAGTGGTTCCTCTTGTGCGTGTACAGTGGAAGCACAGGAAGGGATCTGAGTCAACGTGGGAGACTGAGGAAGAAATGAGACAGCATTATCCACGTTTGTTCGAGGAATAACAGGTTTCGGGGACGAAACCTATTTAAGGGGGGTGGACTTGTAACACCCGGAAATTTATTATTTTGAAGCCGACGAAGAAAGAAAAGAAAATAAAGTCCAAAGTCGAGGGACCAAACTCGCCAACAAAGAAAAGTTGGGGAATGTGGTGATATGTGTAGGGAGAGGGCAGCCCACTCTCCCCACACACCACAATTTCAGCCATCTAGAGAGAGAAAGAAAGAAAGGAGAAGAGAAAAGGAGAAAAAGGGGTGTTTTGGGTGATTCGGGTGTCCAAATTCGTCGAGTAGCAAGGCAAATCGAAGCCCTTGACGTTGTGCTCGATTGTGTGAGTTCTAGGACCCCACTTTTACTTGTTTTCAACTGATTTTGGGGTTGGAAAATGTTCAAAACCCGTTTTTGTATGTGTGTGTGTTTGACCCATTTGGGTGTGATGTGTATAATGTGTTTAGAGTATGATTTCGGGCTTGTGTGTGTTTGTATGGTGTTATGGTATGCATTCCTAAGGTCCAGGAGGGTTAATTTAGGCTTAGAATGGGTTTGGATGAGCTTGCAGGCCGAAAATGGCAGATTGGGTTCGGGATGAACTCCATTCTGCATCAGCTAGGGCTAGGCGACCGAATGAAGAAAATACGGCCGAATGAGGGGCGATTGAGGGTCATTCGCACGATTGGGATTCATTCGCACGATTGAGGGTTCAATCGCACGACTAAGGTTTCACTCGCACGACTGGGAGTCCAGTCGCATGGGGATTGCACGACTGAGGGTTCAGTCGCATAGATGCTTAGTCGCATGAGTCCATTCGCATGAGGTCAGTCGCATAGATGCCCATTCGCAGTAATCCCATTCGCACAAGGTCCATACGCACGATTGGATGTTCATTCGCATAGATGTTCATCCGCATGAGTCCAGTCGCATGATGTTCAGTCGCATGGAGGCCATGCGACTGAAGGGTGTCCATACGCCCGAATAGGGCTGTTGCACTCGAAGGAATATGTAGTTTGACTTCTGGTCTTCGGGGAAAGGTGCAGATGTAAGTTTTGACGTAAAGTTCTCGTAAGAGCATGTAAGATGATTGTTATGGCCTTAGAGAGCATGTAGGGCATGAGGATGATAATGTTGCATGTTTATGTATATTATGAATGTATGATGTTGCCCTGTATGATGATGATGAATGTGTATGATATGTTCCTTGTTATGATGTATGCTTATCTTTCTTGTGGCTTTACATGTCATGCTAATGAATGAATGAATAAATGAATGAAGTATTATGTAATGTAAAGCGAAAGATAATGAAAGAGGAACATGAAGTAAGAATGCATGCATTAATGAATGATGAATGAACGAAAGAAAGGCTTGCAAGCATATATATTGGGGTGAGCGAGTTTGTGTTGCAAAAGACTCGGATGATGTGCAATCATTTAGATTGCCTATGAGGTGAGCAACCTTGTCGTTGCAAAAGACTCGAGTAATGTGCTATCGTGATGTTGCCTTGGGGTGAGCAACCTTGTTGCTGCAAAAGACTCGGATAGCTTGCTATCGTGATCGGCAATGAGGTGAGCAACCTTAGGGGTGCAAAAGACTCGGATAGCGTGCAATCATTGAGATTGACATTGAGGTGAGCGACTATGTTGTCGTAAAAGACTCGGAAGAAAGAATGAATGAAAAGAATGGAAGATAATGAATGAGATGATATTATCTGTGTATACGTATGTTGAATGATCGCATGATAAAGGAATAGTTTTCAATAAAAGTAAAGTATGTTTATTTTATATAACTAGAACTCACTCAGCAACGCTGACTTTTTATACGTTTTCCAGTTGGCAGGTAAATGATTGCTGAGGATGGCACGGCAAGGCTACTCGGCTCTTTTGGGATGGCATCCATTTATAAAGCTTTTGTGATGTAATGCAACATGTATTTTGTAACCGGATAATGATGTATTATTTGGCAAAAGTAATTATAATGAAACGTGATGTCATTTTTGAATGTTTCCGCTGCAATGTTTTCTTAATGTAAATGTAATTATATGTTTTATGTGCGATGAATGACCAACTGTAGGCGTCCCGGAAACGGGGCCTTACACTTTCACTTCTTTCTAGATCCTGTCAGCCTTTACCCTCTTCGTGGCACTCAGCCACGATTACTGAGGTCGAGTGACAAGGATCCCATTTCATACATTATTAGGATATTTCGTTAACGTTCATTTCATACATTCATCCTTTTCATCATTACCTTTCTCATTCATTAACTCACGCCATACTCCCGACTCATTTCCGGAGACTGGTACTGTGCCGGGGTCTGTACACAAACCCCCGACTCATGTCCTAAGACTGACATAGTACCTGAGTACGCGACAAGGACCTCTATCGAGTCTGTTGCGACACAGAGTCGCTCACCTCATAGGAAATCTCAACGATTGCACACTATCCGAGTCTGTTGCAACAACAGGGTTGCTCGCCTCATGCATATGCTTGGCTTTATGCTACACCCCCGAAGTTATGTGTAACTCGGGTAACAATCACATATTTCACCCCCATCAACATGGGTACTACACCCCTACCGAAATGGGTACATCACCCCTATCAACATGGGTACTACACCCCCACCGAAATGGGTACTTTCCCCCATCAACATGGGTACTACATCGAAGGTCAGCCACAAAGACTGGAACCCTTGCGTGCACACTATACAATTAGATGAACCTCACGCGGTTGAGCTTAAGGCATTTAGAGCCGTGCACTTCACTACACTTCACTTGCAAGCCTCTCACGATTTCATTCATTCATTAATGCATGCATTCATTCATTACGTTCCTCTTTTCATTATCTTCCACTTTACGTTTACATAATACTTTCATTTCATTCATTAACGCAACACGCAAAGCCATGGAAAGATAAACATACATAATAAGGAACATACACATAATCATAAGCATACATCATCCCTATACAGGCATCATCATACATACTTAACACACATCAGACATACAATACATCACACGCACCGCGAGGCATACATCACACATAACATCATACACATCATCGTCGTCAACTCATCATCATACATCATCTTGCATCATCCATGCCCATCTACAACCCCGAGGGTCCGAGTCTAAGTCCGCACTTTCCGAAAGTCGGATAATACTACGGTAATTCGGGCGTATGGACACCCTTAAGTCGCCTGGCCTCCATGCGACCGACCTTTCATCCGGGCGACTGGCCCTCCGTTCGGGCGACTAGACCTTCATTCGGGTGACTGGCCTTAAGTCTCCCTCCATTCGGGTGACTGGCCTTCGGTCTCCCTCCATTCGGGTGACTGGCCTTCGGTCTCCCTCTATTCAGGTGACTGGCCTTCGATCTCCCTCCATTCGGGTGACTGGCCTCCAATCTCCCTCCATTCGAGTGACTGGCCTCCAGTCTCTTTCCATTCGGCCGAATGGCCTTAGCTGATGCAAAATGCAGTTCATCCCGACTGCAGCCGAGGGTTTTTGGCCTCCAAACTCATCTAAACCCATTTTGAGCCCAAATCGACCATCCTAAGCCTTAGGGAAACATACCACGACCTCATTCGAACATAACCACTCATGAAATCAAGCTCCAAACGCATCATA
Source organism: Flaveria ramosissima (assembly GCA_025215565.1). Lineage (NCBI taxonomy): Eukaryota > Viridiplantae > Streptophyta > Magnoliopsida > Asterales > Asteraceae > Flaveria > Flaveria ramosissima. The sequence continues at coordinate 64,792,599 of CM046031.1, read as the reverse complement.
CACATACACAAATGCATAAAAACGGGTTTACACCCAAAAACTCGAAAAAGTGTTTTCAGACGTGTTCCAGCCCCAAAATCATTCAAAATCATGTAAAAGAGGGGTCCTAGAATTCACCTTAACGATCCCGACGAGTAGAGCTTCGATTTGACTCGCTCCTCAACGATTTTGGCTACTCGAACCAACCCGAGCCAACACTTCTTCTTTTTTTTCTTCTTGATGGCTGAAAAAAATGAGAAGGGTTGGGGTGTCTCCCCCATTTTATACTCCCACTCATCAAGTTTCTCTCGTTGACGAGTTTGGTACCTCGACTTTGGACTTTATTTTTTTTTCTTCTTTCGTCGGCTTCAAAGGAAATTTCCGGGTGTTACAAAAGTAAAGTATATAGTAAAGTATGATCTAAAGGCTAAAGTTTAATGCAGGGTTTTATATGATAAACATTAACATTTAAGGATAAAGTTTGGTTAAAGTATTTTATTAAAGAAAAATTTAAACTCATATAACAACACTGACTTTTGAATAAATATTAGTTTAACATATATATTAAAAATAAAAAAAGGAACGTAAGACCTAAGCAATTGTCTAGATGGGTGGATGGGTGGGAGGGGGGCTGCCTTGCTCGAACTCATGCCACTATGAATGGAGAAATGCGTAGCCTAACACTATCAACAACAAGTTGTGATGTGGCAGTGTTTAATTGTTGCGAATTAAGGTTCAAAACAATTCATTTGAGCTTGAGATAAACAAGAAATTAGGTCAGTGTGACGTGGCGCACTTGCGCACTTTTTTTAAATGTATTAAAGTAGCGATATTAGAATTGTTAATTAAATACATAAAATAAATCAATGAAGTTGTGATTCTGTTTTAGGGATCGAGTCATAGATATATACGGTTATATATTGATGTTTTTCGGCAGATATCGGCTTTACTCTTCATGGTACCAACATGTAATTCTCGGTCAATATAAAGTATTGTACTCAAAGATATACTTTTTTGACTACAACATTGTTTTTAACAAAAAAATTGTAGGAAAATAAATAATAAACACAGCCACAAAAAAAATTTTCAAAAATAAGTTAAGGAACGAAAGTCATTAAAAAAATTTGAAGTAGTAAATATTAAATTGGTTAAGATTGTATATTATATATAACATAGAAGTAAACTTGAAACAATAAAATTTGAGGGCTAATTTTTATACTATTATAAATAAAGTGGATATTTTGGTAAAAACATGACCGACCGTTGTAATTGTGGAAAAGTATAATGACCAGCAACAATAAGATCACTACTACGAATTACATATTGATTGGTACGGCAAAGTAAACGATTGGAGTTACATATCCATTATTTTCAACAAAAGATACTATTGTTAAATCATCAAATCCATCATGTTCACTCTATTATATAGGAATCGACAACATTCAACAAAATTAATCTAGGGATATTGATGAAATTTTAAATTGGATTAATACCCTAGAAATAAACACAATAATTCAATCGATTCCTTCGTGAAGGAAAATATTGCATTCTATGGCGCGGGATCAAACACGCTTCCAAGAACATGAAGAGGAGATGGGAGTGGGCAGCGGTGGTGGTTATGGTAATAAGAGAGGGGATCGAGCCAGGAAATGGTAGGTCAGAGTTATAGTATTATGATGGATGACAATAATCAGGAAAAAAAAAAGGAATTAAATGTAAGCCCAACGAAAATAGAAGTTTGAGAGGGGAGGGTTTTACTTTGTGACAAAAATTACAATTGATATTGATATTGAATTAATTTTATGTAATAGATCACAAGTTCGACCATTATTTTCATATTCAAAAATAAGCAAATAGGAGAGCATGATACAAACATCAATTATATGCATCAATAGTAATTGGAGAGGAAAGAAAATTAAAACCAAATTAACTCAAAAACACATGATAAATATTTATGTACGTTCAAAACTATCAATACAATGTTTTTCAAATCACTGCAAAAGACTTGTGTGTGACATCAAACACGAACAACTGCGAAACAAAGTTTTCGATCAACCCGAAATGACAAGACCTGGATCTTCACATTTTCTTTCAACCTATTTGTGTGCACAAGTTTCTTCCAATTGGTTTTAAGCACATAGTTCTCGTTTTTCATCTTCCATTGCGCAAGATTCAACGTTAATTTACGCCTTTGTGGATCAAACACCTCCACGCTTATAGACATTTTCCTTCGCAGTCGAGTCTTCTCATCTATGGTCAAGAAACTATGATTCTTTACTTGCAACACTGGCATCAACAGCCGCCCTTGGTTTCCGTCGCAATCTGATTTTGTGAGCGTCTTCTCAATCACCAACTCAGCTTCGGACCCACCTATACTCCTTATAAAATCCTTTATATCCATATTATCACCATTCTTTAACTCCATGGCATCATCTTCATTGTCATTGCTTTTCTTTACCATCTGCAGCCGATTTTCTTCAAAACATATACCAGCATCATTGATCGTGCTAGAATTATGGTCTTCAGACGAGAGGTTACTTGAATCGATATCCATATGATCATTATGACCCTCAGCTTTGGTTTGTTCTTGAATCCGATGCCGTCTTTGACGCATGATCTGTTCAGTAGCAGCAGGGTTATCATCATGAATACGCATTAACCGCAATAACCTGGCGATTTTCATCCTGTCTATTTTTTCCCTTAATGTTTTGATGTTCATTCTTGCCATTGATTAATGAATAAGAAGGAAGATGTGTGAGTAGAGATTTATATAGTTTGATATGAAACCCTGAAACCAACCTAGTAGAAGATAAAGATAATAGATTATGACTTTGTAGATAATTATGAAGTTGTAAGCTTAAAATGCGGAAGATTATTTATATTTTAGGAATTTCTTCGTTTATTTCTACACTATCCTGTAAGTATTAGAGTACGTAATTATCTTGTACGGATAACTTTTTTTACTATCTTTTCTCCGATACAATATGTATTCTTATATAATTATTTGTTAGAAGATTAGAATTCCGCTTGTCACGACTAAATAATAACCGCTTAAATTTAAACTTGAAAACTAATATTTCTTTGATTTCTTCATAGTGTTTACTATAATATTAGGAATTTCGAAGATTGTAAACCTAAATCCTGAGATTCTTTAAAAGAAATCTAGTGCTTTATTTTTTTCAGTGGTATAAAATTGATTCAAACTAAATTTATATCATAGATATAGAATGCAATATATACAAAATACCGAGAAAAGAATTACGAAACTAATTTCCTATAAAGACGGAATCTAAATCAACTAGTGTCTATAAAATATTCTACAAATAATTTTACATCTAATACACCCCAACGGTCGAAGTCGAAGACTATCGTAGGTATAGACAAGTCCAGAATCGAGTAACAAGTGGGCAAAGAAGTCCTTGGTGAAGATGTTAGCATACTGAAAATCAGTTGGAACATGTAGAACTTCAATTGCCTCGAGTCGAACTTTTTCCCACACGAAGTGAATATCAAGCTCTACATGTTTAGTTCGTTCATGCTGCATCGGGTTTTTTGAGAGTTAAGCGGTAGAATCATTATTGTAATAAACAAGCATTACTTTAGTGGTTGGAAAATGTAACTCAAGAAAGAGATTGTGTAGCCAACTTGTTTCTACAAAAGCACTAGCAACACCCATATATTCGGCATCGATGTAGGATCGAGAGACTATTGCTAGTCAATTTGAGGACCACGAAATGAGATCATTCCCCAGGAATGCACAATAACCAGACGTTGAACACCCAGACACCCTCCCCAATTTGCATCGGATTAAGCAACTAGGTGTTGTAACCGAGAGGGTGAGATACATAAGCCAAGGCCGATGTTGTGTTAGACATAATGCATGACACGTTTTAGAAACTAAAAGTGAGAGTCACAATAGGTGCATGAAGAGACAAATTTGTTGCACCGCATATGTTAAATCTGGTCGGGTAATAGTTAGGTATTGTAATCCACCTGCGAGTTGTCGGTATAGAGTACCATCCGGTAATTATTTGCTGCTTGTTGCACTGAGTTTAGAATGTGTATTAACTAGAGTGGCCAAAGGCTTACAATCAGACATATTAGTTTGTTATAGGATCTCACTAGCATAAGTACTTTGAGACAAAAATAGGCCCACGTTGCGTCTCGTGACCATCGTTTGAGGCAATGATGTTTTGAAGTAAACCATCGCTTGAGGCAGCCAACACAATATATATATATATATATATATATATACATATATATATATATATATATACATATATATATATATATATATATATATATACATATATATATATATACATACATACATATATATATATATATATATATATATATATATATATATATATATATATATATATATATATATATATATATATATATATATATAGGGGAGGGTTCCAATGAAAACCAAATTATAATTGAAAACCATAAAAACCACTTTATAACCCTTGATTTTTTTTATCTATGGCTAGGATTGAATAGTGGCATGATTGTAATTAAATGATATTTAAGGGATTTAATTAAAAGCTTTAAAGGGTATTTTAGGAAGACTAAAATTGGTTTAACTTTAGAAAATGCTAGATGATTAACAATCTCCTAAAAATATGTATTCTCTCTCATATCTCACCTCCACTTCTTAATTTTCCATCATTTTTTTTGCCCCATTAATAAATTAGAAGACAAAAAGGTCAAAAATAAAAATAACAAACAAGAGATCTAATAGTCGATCACCTATTTGCAAATACTTGAGATATTTTTACATTTAATTAATAGACATGCTTACATATATGTAAGCATACATATAAATAAGAAAAATGATAATAGAACTACTAAGATACATACATGTAACGGCGAAAGCTACATATAAAAAGAAAAAACTATTGGTTTTTTACATTATGTATCTCTAGTATGTTCTTAATGTTCTTGATCTCTTTCTCTCTCTTCCTCCATCATCCTCATTTCACTATAAAATATTTAATCATAACTTGCATATTTATGTAACCTGTTACATACTAGTTACATATTCCAAACCACATGCGTACGTATATGTAAACATAGGGTTACATATGCATAAATGTGATGTTTAATTATATGTAAACATAATTTGAACAAAAGAACTAAGAAAGAAAAGACGAGGAAGAAGGGTTGAGAACTTTGGACCTGAAAATCATTTGATTACATATATATAACTATGAGTTACATATGTAAAACTATGGTTACGTATATGTAGCTCGATATAACCTATATTTTTTCATATGTAACTCACAGTTACATATACGTAGCCTAAAATAGAAAGAATACAACTTGTATCATAATCATCGATTCCTTTAGAATATGACTTTTGTTTCTGTTACGTATACGGAACTCATACAGAAACTTTCTAGGGTTTCCAAATTTTCATCTTCTTCTTCATGAATGTTAAGAACACACACTAGTGTGTGTTTTTACATATGTAAAAAAAATTCATGATTTTATCTATATCTTGATGTGATTTATTATAAATCATCATCACAACAAATATGAAAATCATAAAATCATGACTTGGATTCGTATATCTCATAAACGAATACGAAAAATATTAAATCATGGTATTGAAGCTGAAGAAGATTAAGATGAATCAGATAACTTCCATTGATGACCTTACTTATTACTTGATGTTTTTTGCTTTATAAGGACGCCAAATCGGTTTGATTAACAAAGATAATGACTTGAAATCAAGAATGCTGACATGAGAATATGTATCTGAATAAAAACATTAAACATGTTTGCTTCATATGAACTCTTGTTGGATTGAATTAGAGAGAAAGAATGAGAGAGAAATAGTTTCTTTGATAAACCCTTGAATCAATTGATTTAGAGAGAGGATGACAGAAGAATAACTAAATGATAGAGAGATTTAAGGAATATTTAAGAACAATAGATAACTACCAAAATTAAAGGGTGTTAAAATTACTTAATTAGCCTTTTAAATTAATAAAAATGTCATAATTTTAAAAATTCTATGATTGGTTGAACTTGGTTTTCTTAGTTTTCTTTTAAAATGATGGTTTTCATTTGATCTCTCGCCTATATACATATATATATATATATATATATATATATATATACATACATACATATATATATATATATATATATATATATATATATATATATATATATATATATATATATATATATATATATATATATATATGTATCCACATACATACATATATATAAAGGTTTGTAAAATATAATATTTATAATGCATATTCAAATATATGTTCTATAAAATATATTTCTAATTTATAACATTTTGATACGTATACATATATATATATATCTATATATTACATTTGTATGTATTTTCATATAAAATAACACTTTGAATATGTACTCGTTCAAAATTTATCTAATAAGATATATTTTGGATAGCCCCATGTTTGGGACTGCATTCTAAGTATTTAATCTTATTAGGATAAGTATATATTTTAACGAGTGACTATTTAAGAAAAAAATTAGCTTTATTTCCCTTTTAACTCCTCCGAGTTTGCGGTCTATTCGCATACTTGGGGAGTTAAAGGGAAATGCTGCCATTTTTTTCTTAAATAGTCATCTGTTAAAATGTATACATATGAGATAAAATACTCAAAATGTGGGTTAGGATTTACCGCCTTAGAGTACCTAAACATGTATATATATAACTGCATCACTTATTTGATTATTTTAATTTTTAGATGGAAGGTAGAGAATATTGGATGTACAAGAGTGGACGTACTACTGAAATATATACGAAAGGCGTTTATAGTTTTATTAAAAATGCTGAAGCTAATCGGATCAATGTTGGCTTTAAATGGATTTAGTGTCTGTAAAAATCTTCAAAGATTTGATAATATTAATGAGATAAAGTATCATTTGTTTATAAATGGTTTTATGCCTAGATACACTTGTTGGTCAAAGCACAGAGAATCACCGGTTGATTATGTCACAACATCTTTTAATATTGACAATGAGAAAAATGACAACTTAAATTATGTCAATGAAAATTCTTGCAATGACGATTTGAATGATGAAAATTTAAATGGAGACAGTTTAAATGACATGTTTAAGGATTTAAAAAACAATCCTTGTGATGACGACAAAGAAAAATTACAAAACCTACTTGACGATGCGGAAAAACCATTATACAATGGTTGTGAGAATTATTCGAAACTTAGTGTTGTATTAAATTGTTTAACTTGAAGGCAAAAAACAGATGGAGTAATAAAAGTTTCTGAGATCTATTAGTCTTTATACATGATATGGTTCCAAAAGATAATGAGCTACCTATTTCATTTAATCAAGCCAAAAACTTGATGTGTCCGATGGGATTAAAAGTTCAAAGAATACATGCATGTCCGAATGATTGTATCCTATATAGAACTAAGTTTGGAAAAAGTCATAAATGTGTTACCCGTGGTGAATCAAGATACAAGAATAAAAGTAAAGATGTGGAATATGATGACAATGTTAACAAAAATGGACCACCGGCTAAATTATTGTGGTATTTCCCTATTATTCTAAGACTAAAATGATTATTCTCAAATGAAAAAGAAGCAAAATTAATACGATGGCATTTTGATGAGCGTAAAAATGATGGAAAACTAAGACATGTGGCAGATTCACTTAAGTGGATATATATTAATAGAAAATTTCCAAAATTCAATAATAATGTTAGAAACATAAGGTTTGGACTTAGTTTTGATGGAATCAATCTTTTCGGAAATGCAAGTAGTCGTCATAGTATGTGGCCGGTTCTTTGCATCTATAATCTTCCACCATAGTTATGCATGAAACGAAAATACATAATGATGTCATTGTTAATTCAGGGCCCAAAACAACCTGGTAATGACATTAAAGTTTATTTATCACCTTTAATTGATAACTTAAAAATTCTATGGTGTGAAGGTGTGAATGTGTATGATGCCTATGAAAAAGAATATTTTATATTGCGAGCCATGATTTTTTGTACAATAAGTGATTTCCTAACATACGGTAATTTGTCTGGATATAGCACAAAGGGTAAGCAAGCTTGTCCAGTTTGTGAAGACGAGACAAGTTCTATGTGGTTAAATAACTGTAGAAAAACTGTATACATGGGACATCAAAAATTCCTTCCACCTGGTCACATTTATCGGAAGAACAAAAAGGACTTTAATGGGAGTACCGAGCACGAAACTATAAGAAAAGAGAACTTGGATGCATTTTTACGAGTTAAAGATCTAAATACAGTTTTAGGAAAGAGAACTCGTGTTGAGAAAGGAGTTGTTTGGAAAAAAAGATTAATCTTTTGGGATTTGCCTTATTGGAAGGATTTACAAGTTAGACATTGTTTAGATGTAATGCATATAGAAAAAATGTATGTGATAGCTTGATAGGTTTATTGTTGGACATTCCCGAGAAAACTTGTAAGGCCTCATTCCCGGGACACTCGCAGCTGGTGAATCATTACACATAAAACATATAATTACATTTAATTTTCATAAAACGTTGCAGCGGAAACATTAAAAACAACATTTTCAATATAAATGCTTTTGCAAAATAATACAATAATTCATTACATATTTTCATTTTTTCGCATTACAATGCAATAACATTAACAAAAGAATGCCATCCAAAATGCCAAGTAGTTGCCCCGCGTCATCCTCAGCAACTTTACATGGCAACCGGAAAAATGCATAAAAAGTCAGCATTGTTGTGTGAGTTCTAGTTTTATAATAAAACATACTTTATCTTTCGTTTAAAACCGTTCTTTACTTTCATTCAATCATAACAGGTTTTAGAATGTGATCACACATCGTACGTACACATAGATAATATTTATTATCTTCATCATCGTTCGTTTCGTACATTATTATCTTTCATTTCCATCTAGGTCCTGTCATGTGTTTAACCCCCCTCTAGAGCACCAAGCAATTCATCTAGGGTTAAGCGACAAGGACCCCATACATATGGTCAATCACAAAGATTGAACCCCTGTGTGCATCCTCATGGGGTATTTAACCCGCACATAGTTGAGCTGACAAACCCTCATTGGGTGTGAACCTCCATACATTTGCTTAATCACACGGATTGAGCTCTAGTGTGCATCCTCATGGGGTAGCTAACCCGCACACGGTTGATCTAACACTCCTCATTGGGTGTGAACCTCCATACATTTGCTTATAAGCCTTACTTTCGTTCGTTCATTCATTAATGCATGTTTCGTTCCTCTCTTCATTATCATCCACTTTATGTTACATAATACTTTCATTTCATTCATTCACAATCAACGTAAAGCCATGGGAAAATAATCATACATAATAATAAGGAACCTCAACATACACAGTCAACATTATCATACCGGGCATCATACATACATTTTTCTCACCTACATCATACATACCATCATGCATAAGCATCAATCATACATCATAACATGCCCAGCATAACATCTATGACCTTAAAAAGTCAACTTACACAGCCCCCGGGAACCTCCCAAGGCAAAGCCTCCATTTCAACTTTTTCCCCAAAAAGTCAGAAAATATTCTAAGTGTTCATCCGCATTTGCCTTTTTGTTCTTCCGCATTTCTTTTTACTCATCCGCATTTGTTCATCTGCATGACTTTACTCATCCGCATTTGTCAATGCTCATCCGCATTTCCTCATCTGCATTTGCTCACACTTAGACTTTCTCATCCGCATTGACTTTACTCATCCGCATTTGTTCATCCGCATTGACTTTACTCATCCGCATTTGTCAATGGTCATCCGCATTTCCTTAGTCGCATGAGTTACTCATCCGCATTTCCTTAGTCGCATGAGTTACTCATCCGCATTTCCTCAGTCGTATGACTTACTCATCCGCATTTCCTCAGTCACATGACTTACTCATCCGCATTAACTGTTCATCCGCATTGACTTTCCATCCGCATTGACTCCATCCGTATTTGCTCATTATTCATCCGCATTTCTCAACACTTAGCAGTTTTTCTAAACTTAGGCGTATGAACTACTGTTTGAGCGTATGAGCAGCCTAGGGCACACTGTTCATCAGATTCAATCCCCAAATCTCATCTTTCATGTTCTAAGCTTAATTCTTACATTCTAAGCCTTAGAAACAAAACTATAACATCATCAAACATGAACATAGACCAAAATCACACCATAACTGCAGTATACACGGATTCATTCATACGGGTATAAAACCCAGTTTTATAAAAACCTAAGTTCATGCATTTCTAGCCCCAAAAATCAGTTAAAACATGTAAAAGAGGGGTTCTAGAACTCACCTTTTGCAGCCGCTTGGGTATGACTTCCTTCAAAACCCGTTTGCTACAGGTTCAACACCTAAAACCCACTAAAAACACACACAACCGAACATACAAACACACATAATCATACAACCAAGGCAAGGCCGGTTAAGAACACTTAAAAACCATGAATTCTTACCTTGAATTCGAATTTTCAGCTTGTTCTTCTTCCCAAAACCGAGAACATTCTGCTACTCTTGCTACTTTCTCTCTCAAAAAAAGCAGATCTGGATGTTGTGAGAGTAGAGTGGGCTGCCATGCCCACTTTACACCCACTTTCAAACCTTTTTGTCTTTTTGACACTTTTTACCCCTTAACTTGGGTAAATTATCTTTTCTTTCTTTTTCTTCACTTTATTCTTCTTTCTTTGACTAAAAAAATAAATAACCGGGTGTTACAAGTCCACCCCCTTTATATAGGTTTCGTCCCCGAAACCTGTTATTCCTCAAACAATTATGGTTAATGTTGTCTCATCTCTTCTTCAGTCTCCCACGTAGACTTGGATCCCTTCATGTGCTTCCACTGTATACGCACAAGAGGAACCACTTTATTCCTCAGCCTCTTCTCTTTTCGATCAATGATCGCCACTGGTTGCTTCACATAATTGAGCCGTTCATCTACCTCGATATCCTCCAGTGGAACAATTATATCCTCGTCTGCTAGACACTTTCTCAGATGAGATACATAGAATGTCCGGTGAATTCCACTTAACTAATCTGGTAACTCCAATATATAGGCCACCTCTCCTACTCTAACAATGATTCGGAAAGGCCCTATGTATCTCGGGCTCAACTTGCCCCGCTTTCTGAACCGAATGATACCCTTCCAAGGTGAGACTTTCAACATAACCCTGTCACCCACCTGGAACTCAATCGGTCTACGTCGTTTATCAACATACGACTTCTGTCTATCTTTTGCTACCTTCATGAAGGACTTGATCTTTTCAAGCTTCTCAGTCGTAGCCTCGATCACCTCGAGGCTTCCTAACTCTTTTTGACCAATATCACCCCAACAGACGGGTGTCCTGCATCTCCTACCGTATAGCATCTCATAAGGGGGCATACCAATGCTAGCATGATAAATGTTGTTATACGAGAACTCAGCTAACGGTAAGTGGTCATCCCAACTTCCTTCGAAATCAGTGACACATGCCCAAACATATCTTCCAATGTCTAAATGGTCCTTTCTGACTGACCATCCGTTTAGGGATGATAAGCCGTGCTAATATGTAACCTTGTCCCCATTGCGTCGTGGAATTTCTTCCGAAATTTAGATGTAACCCGGGTGTCACGATCAGATACAATAGACAACGGCACACCATGACGTGTTACAATTTCCTTGAGGAATAGATCCGCCAACCTTTCGGATGAATATATCTCGCAAATCGGTAGGAAGTGAGCACTCTTCGTCAAACGGTCAACTATCACCCATATGGCATCATACCCTTTCGGGGTACGCGGTTGCTTCGTAATGAAATCCATGGTGATGTGCTCCCACTTCCACTCTGGTATATCCAAAGGTTGGATCTTCTCATATGGCTTTTGGTGCTCGGCCTTCACTTGTTAACAAGTAAGGCATTTACTAACATACTCCACCATATCACGCTTCATACCCGGCCACCAATAATCTTTCTTCGTGTCTTAGTACATCTTTGTAGCACCGGGATGAATAGAGTATCGAGTCTTGTGAGCTTCGTCCATGATCTTCATGCGTAGATCCCCAAAACGAGGAATCCACATCCGTCCAAATCGGGTTCTAAGACCAAGTGTGTTTTCACCCAATTCCGTAATCAGACCTCTCATTCTTTCGGAGTTAAGATGACCTTCTTTCAATGCCTCATCTTGGAACTCTTTGACTTGCTTCATCACATCGGAGGTCATGATTAACTGGTAAGCTTTCACCTGAATCGGTTCGGGTCTCTCTTTCCGGCTAAGGGCATCCACCACCACGTTGTCTTTGCCCGGATGGTAATAGACCTCACAATCATAATCCTTTATGAGCTCCAACCATCGTTTCTACCTCATGTTCAGGTTCTTCTGCTCGAAGAAATACTTCAAGCTCTTGTGGTCAGTGAATATAGTGCACTTCATCCCGTAAAGGTAGTGCCTCCAAATCTTTAACGCAAAGACCACAACTGCTAGCTCCAAGTCATGAGTAGGATAATTGACCTCATGAAGCTTCAACTGTCGGGATGCATAGGCTATAACCCTTCCTCTCTGCATTAACACAAACCCCAACCCCGAGTATGAAGCATCAGAATAAACCACAAGGTCTTCACTTCCATCAGGTAATAATAGAACAGGAGCTTGAGTCAACCTCACCTTTAACTCTTCGAATGCCTTCTCTTGAGCTTGACCCCATACAAACTTTACATCTTTCCAGGTCAACTTGGTTAGTGGAGAAGCGATCTTAGAGAAGTCTTGAATGAATATTCTGTAATAGCCCGGCAAACCCAAGAAGCTACGAATCTTGGATGGCGTCTTTGGAGACTTCCATTGCATCACCGCCTCTACCTTTTCCGGATCCACCATAATCCCCTCGGGATTCACTACATGACCCAAAAACTGAACTTCGGGCAACCAGAACGCGCACTTGGAGAATTTAGCATACAGTTTCTCCCTTCTCAACGTCTCCATCACCTCTCGAATGTGGCTGACATGCTCCTCTTTACTCTTGGAATAAATCAGGATATCATCGATAAACACAATCACTGATTTATCCAACCTCGGTCGACACACTCGATTCATCAAGTCCATAAAAGCAGCTGGCGCGTTGGTCAAACGAAATGACATAACGAGGAACTCGTAGTGACCATAACGCGTGCGAAAAGCTGTTTTAGGAATATCCTTCTCTTTCACCTTTAACTGATGGTAGCCCGATTGAAGATCTATCCTTGAGAACCAACTGGCACCTTGAAGCTGATCAAACAAATCATCAATTCTCGGTAAGAGGTATCGGTTCATTATCGTCAACTTATTCAGCTCACGGTAGTCAATACACATCCTCATACTACCGTCTTTCTTCTTCACGAATAAGAACGGAGCACCCTAAGGAGAGATACTCGGTCTAATAAACCCCTTATCAAGCAGCTCTTGCAACTGCTCCATAAACTCTTTCATCTCAGTCGGAGCCAACCGATACGGTGCCTTGGCAACAGGTTGGGCACCCGGTATCAAATCAATCTAAAACTCGATCTCTCGGTAAGGTGGCTCTCCTTGTAAGTCTTCTGGGAACATGTTTGGAAAGTCACACACAACCGGTACTTCAGACAGTTGTGGTGTTGGTGTATCCACGTCTTTTACATAAGCCAAGTAGGCACTACATTAGCGCCTCATGCACTTTCCCGCCACGGCCATTAAGATTACTTTTGGGATCGTCGTGACTCGATCCCCATAAACCATTACCAAACTCCCATCAAGCGCTGTCAAACGAATCATCTTCTTGCGACACACAATGTTCGCCTCGTAGTCCGCTTACCAATCCATCCCAAGAACCATATCGAAACCACCTAAGGTCATCACGAATGGTCTAACCGGAAACTTATGACCTTCTAGTTCCACATCACAACCCTCTACCATCTTAGAAATCCTGGTAGACTTACCTATGGCAGTTTCTACATCAAAGGGCGCATCTATATTCTTACTACTAACAGGCAATTTGGCACGGAAAGCAGCAGAAATAAAACTTTTACTAGCACCAGAATCGAATAACACAAAGGCTAAAGTTTGTTTTACTAGAAACGTACCTGACACAACATCAGGGTCCGTCCTAGCCTCCTCCTGCGTCATCGTAAACGCTCTGGCGCTCACCCTCGGTCCTTCACCTCCAGTCTTCTTCACCCCAGAACCCTCAGCCCTTGGCTTCTTACAATCCCTACTCATGTGACCACCTTCCCCACAGTTGAAAGACCTCATAACCCCACAATCTCTAGCCATATGACCAGGCTTCCCGCACTTGAAGCAGATGTTTGATCCCCATTTGCATTCCCCCGAATGCTTTTTCCCGCATTTACCACATCTCTTCGACCTCGTACCAAGTGTGACCACACGACGATCGTCCACCCGTGCCTTCTTGTTACTTGTCGAGGCACCACCCCGACCAAACCTTTTCCCATTCCAATTCTGGTCGCCACCACTCTTCTTGTTCACCTCAGCCACCACCTCTCGCTCGTCATACAACCTTCCTACCAAATCAACCGCCGACCTAAACGTGCTCGGTCGGTCAGTGATCATGTGCCTACGGATATCCGCCGGCAAACCCTGAATGTACCTCTTAATCTTTCGTGATAAGGGCGTCGCTTGGTCCGGCACCAGACGTGGCATTTCATTGAACTTGGTGGTGTACTGCTGATGTGTCATCGTCCCCGCCTCCAACTGCAAGAACTTTGTCTCAACCTTATCCATCTCCCTATAAGGACAAAACTCCTCAATCACCAACTTTTTTAGCTCAGACCATCTCATTTTCTCAATAGCCCGACTACCCTCAGCTTGGACAATATTGTCCCACCAGCATAAAGCTGAGTCCACGAAAGAGTGGGCAGCAAACTTCACTTTTTGATCCTCTCGACACTCGTTGATGTTCATAACAGCTTCCATTTCTCTCACCCACCGGTGAGCAGCAGCAGCAGTGCCGTTAGCATTAAAAGTAGGGGGCTTACACCTTTGAAATGCCCAGTAGTTATAGCCTCGCGCCGCCTCCAGCGTAGGCTCTTCTTCTTCTTCTTCTTCTTCGTCATCAGATAGAATCGTCTCAGTCTCAGGCTGTCTTCTTTCGCCCGTAGGTCTACTCCTTTCCTTCCTTTCTCCTTCCCTCACAGACTTGATAACTTTGGTCACCACAGACAGTAAGATTATCTGCATGACCTGATGAACTTCTTCCACAACAACCTCTTTTACTGAGGCTCTCAGATTGGCACTCTCATCACTGCCCTCCGGATGAGGAGTCTCGGGTTCTTCATGAACCACCTTTTCGGCTCTAGGTTCTTCATGATTCAAACACCAACATGGTCATTCAAGGGAACAGCTTAGTTTATGTAAAGTATAGTAAGTCCCTAATTACAGTGGCCAGTTTTGATTAGCCACTTACTTTACTCTTCATACCCCTAGCATTACCTATCCTGACTACATCAGTATCTAAATCTACAAAGAGCATATAACCACATAACATGCGCACGTAATACCGGTTAACATTAAGAAAATACCTCATGGCACGCAGCTACTTTGATTGGCATCCCTTCCCTTTCAGTCCAATTTTCAGTTTAAGTTTAGGTTTATTTTGAAAATTTACACGTTTCACTTAAACTTTGGCTCTGATACCAACTTGTAAGGCCCCGTTCCCGGGACACTCACAGCTGGTCAATCATTGTACATAAAACATATGATTACATTTAACATTCATAAAACGTTGCAGCAGAAACATTAAAAACAATATTTTCAATATAAATGCTTTTTCAAAATAATACAATCATTCATTACACATTTTCATTTGTTTGCATTACAATGCAAAAACATTAACAAAAGAATGCCATCCAAAATGCCAAGTAGCTGCCCCGCGCCATCCTCAGCAACTTTACCTGCCAAATGGAATTAAAAAGTCAGCGTTGCTGAGTGAGTTCTACTTTTATAATAAAACATACTTTATCTTTCGTTTAAAACCGTTTTTTACTTTCATTCAATCATAACAGGTTTTAGAATATGATCACACATCGTACGTATACATAGATAATATTTATTATCTTCATCATCGTTCGTTTCGTACATAATTATCTTTTATTTCAATCTAGGTCTTGTCATGTGCTTAACCCCCCTCTAGAGCACCAAGCAATTCATCTAGGGTTAAGCGACAAGGACCCCACACATATGGTCAATCACAAAGATTGAACCCTTGTGTGCATCCTCATGGGGTACTTAACCCGCACACAGTTGAGCTGACAATCCCTCATTGGGTGTGAACCTCCATACATTTGCTTAATCACACGGATTAAGCCCTAGTGTGCATCCTCATCGGGTAGCTAACCCGCACACAGTTGAGCTAACACTCCTCATTGAGTATGAACCTCCATACATTTGCTTGCAAGCCTTTCTTTTGTTAGTTCATTCATTAATGCATGCATTCTTTCACTTTGTTCCTCTTTTCATTATCTTCCACTTTACGTTACATAGTACTTTCATTTCATTCATTCACATTCAACGTAAAGCCACGGGAAAATAATCATACATAATAATAAGGAACATCAACATACACACTCAACATCATCATACCGGGCATCATACATACATAACATACATCATACATACCATCATGCATAAGCATCAATCATACATCATAACATGCCCAACATAACATCTATGACCTCAAAAAGTCAACTTACATAGCCCCCGGGAACCTCCCAAGTCAAAGCCTACATTTCAACTTTTTCCCCAAAAAGTCATAAAATATTCTATGTTCATCCGCATTTGCCTTTTTGTTCATCCGCATTTCTTTTTACTCATGAGCATTTGTTCATCCGCATTGACTTTACTCAATCGCATTTGTCAATGCTCATCCGCATTTCCTCATCCGCATTTGCTCACACTTAGACTTTCTCATCCGCATTGACTTTACTCATCCGTATTTGTCAATGCTCGTCCGCATTTGTTCATCCGCATTGACTTTAGTCATCCGTATTTGTCAATGCTCATCCGCATTTCCTTGGTCACATGAGTTACTCGTCCGCATTTCCTTAGTCGCATGAGTTACTCATCCGAATTTCCTTAGTCGCATGACTTACTCATCCGCATTTCCTCAGTCGCATGACTTACTCATCCGCATTAACTGTTCATCCGCATTGACTTTCCCTCCGCATTGACTCCATCCGCATTTGCTCATTGTTCATCCGCATTTCACAACACCTAGAAGTTTTTCTAAACTTAGGCGTACGAACTACTGTTTTGGCGTATGAGCAGCCTAGGGCACACTGTTCATCAGATTCAATCCCCAAATCTCATCTTTCATGTTCTAAGCTTAATTCTTACATTCTAAGCGTTAGAAACACAACTATAACATCATCAAACATGAACATAGACCAAAATCACACCATAACCGCAACATACACAGATTCATTCATACGGGTATAAAACCCAGTTTTATAAAAACACAAGTTCATGCATTTCCAACCCCAAAAATTAGTTAAAACATGTAAAAGAAGGGTTCTAGAACTCACCTTTTGCAGCCTCTTGGGTATGACTTCCTTCAAAACCCGTTTGCTGCAGGTTCAACACCTAAAACCCACTTAAAACACACACAACTCAACATACAAACACACATAAGCATTCAACCGAGGCAAGGCCGGTTAAGAACACTTAAAAACCATAAATTCTTACCTTGAATTCGAATTTTTAGCTTGTTCTTCTTCCCAAAACAAAGAGCTCTCTGCTGCTCTTGCTACTTTCTCTCTAAAAAATGCAGATCTGGATGTTGTAGGAGTAGAGTGGGCTGCCATGCCCACTTTACACCCACTTTCAAACCTTTTTGTCCTTTTGACACTTTTTACCCCTTAACTTGGGTAAATTATCTTTTCTTTCTTTTTCTTCACTTGATTCTTCTTTCTATGACTAAAAAAATAACTAGGTGTTACAAAACTAAATATGGTATCAATGTCCCTAAAGATATGGTAGAAATGGGAATACGCAAAGAGCTTTCCCCTCTTGATCAAGGTCGTCGGATTTTTCTACCACCTACGTGTTATACTATGTCAAAAGCTGAAAAAACAAAGTTTTGTAGATGTTTATATGATATTAAAGTTCCATCTTGCTATTCCGCAAACATTAGAAGATTGGTGTCAATGAAAAACTATAAACTGTTTGGTATGAAGTCTCATGATTGTCATGTTTTGATGACATATGATTCCTATTGAAATTCATGAGTTGCTACCCGAGAGCACCAGACACAAAATCACAAAGCTTTGTTTGTTTTTTAATCGGATTCACTCAAAAGTGATTGATCCCGAGGAACTAAATATATGGCAAAAATAAATTACTATCACCCTTTGTGAATTAGAGAAGTACTTTCCACCGTTTGTTTTTGATGTGCTGGTTCATTTGGTAATTCATATCGTTGGAGAAATCAAGGCTTGTGGTCCTGTATTTTTGTGTTACATGTATTCGTTTGAATGATATATGGGTTTTTTAAAAGGTTACGTAAGAAACCGTAACCGGCCCGAGGGTAGTGTTGTTACAGGATATGCTTCCGAGGAGATAATTGAATTTTGTACACGTAAACATATTATATATTGGTTTTGTTAAATTCAACTTATAATGTTTTAACTGATTAATTGACATGCAGGTTATTTAGATGGTATCAAAAGTATTGGTGTTCCTCAATCTCATCACTCGGGTAAACTTGAAAGGGTTTGTAACGCCACGAATAAAGTCTAAACGAGCCAAATAATAATAATGGGCTTAGACGAGATTTATTTAATGTAAATAAGATGGATTTGGGTTATAGACCGAGTTAACTTTTCGGGTTATGTGTCCGATGAGTTAAAGGTCCCGAGAACGCTCAGTATATATAAACGGATCAGCTTGAGTAACTCTTATTTGCAACTCAATACCCCAATTCTAGAGAGAGAGTGTTGAGAGAGAAACTGGAGAGAATTGAATATTCAAGGCTCGGTTGATCACGGGATTGAAGATCGGTGTTCGTGGGCATCCAAACAATAAGAAAACACCAAGAATCCAGGTAAGAAACATCATTAAATCTTTCATTTTGATGTAAACCAGGATTCTAGGGCTTAGGTTTTTAAAAGTGGCAAAGGTTCCCCCAAAACTCATGTTTTTGTGTAAGAAAACATTTAAGAAACTTAGATATAACTTAGTGGGTGATAAACCAAGGTTTTGGATGTAAAAGATTGAAGTTTTGGGTAAAAATAGGTTGGTTCGTAATTTTTAGTCTGTTCTACGAAATTATAGGTTCATCCAGTGAAATTGTGTAGTCGTCAAGCGAAACTATGAAAACTACCTGCGAAACTATAGTTTCACAGGTAGTTTCGCAGATATGAAAATGTCTAGGGAAACTAACAGCAAAGCTGCCAGCGAAGATGCCAACGAAACTGCCAGCGAAACTAGCAGCGAAACTGCTGGCGAAACTAGCAGTGAAACTGGTGATCTGGCAACGAAATTAGCAGCAGAATTAGGCAAAAGTTAACTCCTTTGAATGTTAACTTATCTATAGGCTGTGTAGTGCGACCCTTGTTTTGAAAGCTTGATTGAGAAGCTACTCATTGAGTCCAGGTGAGTTCTAGATTCCCCTATTTAAAGGTTTTTGAACTAGTTTGGGGCTGAAAATGCATACCAAATATACGTTTTAAACGACTAAGATTTTAAGACGTTTTAACAGGAAGATCGATTTTTCTAAAACAAAATGTGCTATATAAAAGTGTTAAAATAAAAATTTTTCACGATGACCTGGCAGCGCGACCCGAGCCAGAGGCGTTGCCCCTTGGACCCCACTAGGGGCTACTGCCCCTAGGACCCCGCTGTCAGGAGCTGCCGCCCCCAAACCCCCCTGTCCCGCGGAGGATTAGTTATGTTTTATGATGACTTATGCTTGTGGTGCATATGTATATGAATGTGAATGTATGATGCATGATGTTATGATGCATGATGTTTATGATGATGTGTGATGGTAAGTGTTATGTATGATGATTCGTGATGATGTTATGTTTATGTATGATATGTTTTCTTTTGTTTCTTAATATGTATTATGATGTGGCTTTACGTGGTGTGATTATGATAATGAATGTAAAGTATTATCTTAACAAAGTGAAAGATTTAAGATAATGAAAGTGGAACATAACGAATGAACGAATGAAAGTCTTGCAAGCAAATGAAAGGAGGTTCACAACTCATTGAGAGTTGTTAGGTCAACTATGTCTTTACTGCGTGCGATATTGGCTAACCCTTAAGGGTTCACACACAGGGGGAGTTAGTCTATGTGACTACTACATACGTGTGATAGGTGCAATATGTGGTCCTTGTTGCTTAACCCTAGATGATATGACTTTGTGCTCAAGAGGGGGGGTTAAGCATACGCTCAAGAGGGGTGTTAAGCATACCACGTGACCTAGATAGAAGTGAAAAGATAATAAATGTATGAAAAGTGCGATAAGTACGAAATGTGCGAAACATGCGAAATGTACAAAACGAACGATGATGAAGATAATAATTATTACCTTGATGTACGTATGATATGCGATCACATGCGATAGTAAAGAAGATGCTTTAACGAATGAAAGGTAATATAAAGTTTTATAAAACTAGACCTCACTCAGCAACACTAACTTTTATGCATTTTCCGGTTGGCAGGTGATTGTTGCTGAGGATGGCACAAGGTGGCTACTTGGGTCATTTTGGATAGCATCCATTTTATGATACGATAACATTTTTGCATTCTAATGTGAAAGAACGATAGTTTGTAATGAACGTTGTCTTATTTTGCAAAAAGTGTTTATTTAAAGGAAATGAATTGGTTGTTTAAATTGTTTCTGATGTATGGTTTTAGTAAATTTAATGTAAATATATGTTTTATGTGCGATGATTGACTAGCTGTCAGCGTCCCAAGAACGGGGCCTTACATGTTGGTATCATAGCCAATGTTTAACTGAAATGGGTAAATTTCCAAAAAAAACCTAAACTTAAACTGAGAATAGGACAAAAAGGATGGGATGCCAGTCCGAGTAGCTGCGTGCCATCAGGTATTTTCTTAATTTAACCGGTATTACATGCGCATGTTATGTGGCTTATGTGCCTTTAGTAGATTTAGATACTGATGTAGTCAGGGTAGGAAATGCTTGTGGTATGAAGAGTAAAGTAAGTGGCTAATCACAACTGGCCACTGTAATTAGGGACTTACTATACTTGACATAAACTGAGCTATTACCTTGAATGATCGTGTTAGTGTTTGAATCTTATAGCGTGATTGAAGATGACTGGTGGTAGATCTTCTAAGGCTTCACGTGGTGGAGGTCGTGGTGGACGTGGTGCTGAACCATGGGTCACAAGAGGAAGGCCTATAGCCGAAG
Organism: Flaveria ramosissima; assembly: GCA_025215565.1. Taxonomy (NCBI): domain Eukaryota; kingdom Viridiplantae; phylum Streptophyta; class Magnoliopsida; order Asterales; family Asteraceae; genus Flaveria; species Flaveria ramosissima. Next base: position 64,771,221 of record CM046031.1, on the reverse strand, counting down.
AGGTGGTTCATGAAGAACCCGAGACCCCTCGTCCGCAGGCTGGGTACGAGAGTACTAACTTAAGAGCCTTAGTGAAGGAGGCTGTGGTTGAGGAAGTGCATCATGTCATGCAGACAAACCTACTGTCTGTGGTGACCAAAGTGATAAAGGCTGTAAGGGAAGGAGAGAGAAGGGAGAGTAATAGGTCCTCGGGAGGACGGGAGCGACTAGAGACTGAGACGGTTTTCTCTAAAGATGAAGAAGAGGAAGAAGAGGAAGAAGAGCCTGCGTTGAAGGCTGCAGGAGACTATAACTACGGGGCATTTCAAAGATGCAAGCCCCCTATTTTTGATGGTAATGGCACTGCTGCTGCTGCTCACCGGTGGGTGAGGGAAATAGAGGCTATACTGGATATCAGCGAGTGCCGAGAGGACCAGAAGGTGAAGTTTGTTGCCCACTTGTTTGTGGATTCGGCTCTGTGTTTGTGGGACGTGTTAGGACCGTTTTGGTATGGAGTACTAACTGATTTACGTGTATACCAGACCAAATAGTGCGGAATCCTATTTGATTGGCGATCCAATCAGTGAGAACGCTAGTATAATCAATCTAATAGTGAATCAAAAGGGTATGAACGATTGCAAGATGATTAACTGCGATCTATGAACTTGGAACAAGTGTTCTTGAGTCTCTGGACCGCTAGGGTACGATTATGTGTGTAGGTATTCGTATTGTTTTGTTTTTCGACGAATTAAGTGGTATTTATAGGTTAGGGTTTTTCATTCGTACAACCATTAGCATGGTTCAGTCGTGCGACAGAAGCATGCGGTTGATCTGTTAGGACCGTGTACAGGACAAAGTACTAACTGATTTACGTGTATACCAACTCAAATAGTGCGGAATCTATTTGATTGGCGATCCAATCAGTGAGAACGCACGTAGATCAATTGTAGATTGAATCTAAACGTTAAGAACGATTGGTAGTCGATCTAGTGCGATCTATGATCTTGGAACAGGTTCTTAGAAGTCTCTGGATGGCTAGGGTATGATTTAGTACGCATGTATTCGAAGTGTTATGTTTTTCCACGAATTAAGTGGTATTTATAGGTTAGGGTTTCTCATTCGTGCGACTGAACCATTAGCATGGTTCAGTCATGCGATTGAGTCATGTGGTTGATCCATTCGCACGAATGAGTGTTCAATCGTGCGACTGAGTCAATCTCATGTCATAATCATGCGACTGATCCAGTCTCCTGGTTCAGTCGTGCGACTGGTTCATTAGCATGAAGTTGTTCATGCGTATGGTCCATTAGCATGGGCCATTCGCATGAGAACTTCATACAACTAAGTTTGAATATGTTTCTCAATCATTACCTTACTAAGATTTATTCAAACAACCGCAAACCTATATAATTAGTTCAATATGCGTTAATGAACAATAAACATTCAAACATACACTGAAACATTCAACATTAAGATCATCAATCACAAATTTTGTTTCATTCAACTCATATATTTCATTTACGTTAAGGACATGACAGACATATTACATTAAGATCGTAAACTTGGTACATATGTATCTACAAACTCCCCCTTGGACCTAGTTTCTATCATCGTCTGGCATCCTTCATTAGCTCGTCAAACTTCTTATGCCTCTCCTCGACTGTGACTCCAACATGTATCTCAAAAGCAAAGCAGAGTCTTATCACATTCTGAAACTAGAGGGCCTGTACGATATCCTGCGGATCATAGAATAATGGCCACCTGTATAAAGTATAAACATCACTAGCTGCCAGGTTTGTTAGCCACATTGGGTCAAATACCCGGATAGTCTCCATTTGGCGCTCTTTTTATAATACTATGACCGCTTCTCCTCTTCGCCAGTCATAATACCACCACTTGAAGTGGGGAGTGAAGTCCTGTGGCATTTCCCTCATTGGGATCTTTGACAGAGTACGAGGAGGACTCCACTTCAACACCACTTTGGGTTTCCCAGTCCTTGGGTCCACCTTCGACCTCCGAATATACCCCGTAGGTTGTTGAGGCTTAAGTTAACCCATTGTGTGTCGTATTCTCTCTTCAACGCAGCCTCAAACTAGCCAGACATCTTCCTGGGATCAGCATATAGCAGGTTCAGGCGTGCCAACTAGTTTAGCTCAAAACCAAGGATAGTCTTTAGATCATGTGGAAATCTGAAGTACTCGATTCCCTTCTCCCGTTTCACAGCATATACATTTAGATCCTCCAAGTAAGCCCATGCTATAATCTTTCCAGACACCTTTAGATGCTTCTTTACTCTGTAGAGCTTGGCGTAGGCACTCGGCTTTGGCGCCGTGCGTTGGGCACGGATCTATGCAAAACAAGCTGCCCATTCAGCCTTTCTTGTCTCAACATCAGCGTTCGAGGCTTGGGCTTGGCTCTCTGATTTCTTGGTCTCCCTCTCCATCGTATCCAATTTAGTATACAAACCACTGTCGAGTGTATCACCAAAATTGGGAACCACATTTCCCTCTCGATCAGTATATTCAGGATATTGCAGTGCTGTGACGTCTTCAATCTCTATCTCATCAACATCGTGGAGCTCGTCATCACTAGCAACATCGACGGTAGGGGCATCTTTGACCAGTTCATCCGGATTTAACTGAAATATCTCTGACAGTTGCTCATCAGTGAGGTCATGAATGATTTCTCCTTCTTCGGGAGCATAGCTCACTGACCTCCTTACAATCCCTTGCAGATCAAGAATCATAGTAAACTGAGTCTTGATCTGCTGAAGGGGAGCAACGTCGTATTCATCACGTTGAAAGTTTGGATCTGCTTGATTTAATACATGTAATACATCATTCATCAGTGAATAATCAAGACAGTAAACATTAAATATATAGACATAAACATTCATGCACATAAGTTTAATACAATATTCAAGTACACATGATTTAAATTACATAAACATCTATGCATTACATTTGTCCTGAATCATGTGGTCCTCGGCTGTCGGGGCTGATGTTGAGGCACCCTGATCTTGATTCTTTTTGGTCCGTCTCTCACTAGCTTCTTGGGCACCCGAAGTAGATGGATCTCCTTCTCCTTCATCGTCTCCTCCATCCACATCATCACCTCCCTCTGTATCATCACCTTCATCATCACCATTATCATCATCATCATCACCGTCATCACCATCTCCCTCTCGGATCTTCAGAGGCTCATCCTTTGTGCCCTTAAGTTTGAGCAGGATGGTCCTCTTGGCATCCTCCAACTCCTCAATCTTCTTAGTAGATAACACGTTCTGCTCCTTGAGTTGGGTAATCTCTTGACTCTGAGCAGCCATTTGCTGAGCCTGCTCCTCAATCTGCTGTGCCTGCTGAGAGATCTGCAGTGATTGTGCAGCAGTAAGCTCTACTAACGGTCGGGGCTGTGCAGTCTTCTCGTCATCGGCGGCTAACAACTTCAACATCATACGGTTTAGTGCTGAAAGCTGTTCCTCTACCCCACTGGGAGGTAGAGATGATCCGGAAGGGAAAGATGGGTGATATGATGGTCCTGCCTGGTGGCTAGTGGTGGTGGTGGTGGCAGTGGTGAATGTGGGAGGTGGTATACGTGTGGGTGGTAATGGGTGAGCTGTAGTGTTGGTGGATGTGATGTGGGTAAGTGGTGGAGTGGTTGAGGTAGTGGTGTTTGAAGTGGTAGTAGCGGTGGCAGGTGGAATGGTAGCAGTGGTGGTGGTAATGGTTGAGGTAGTGGTTGTAGCTGAGGTCAAGGTGAACTTCAGTCTCTTTCCCTTCTTGCCATAGGGGTGAGCCATTCTCTTCTTCCTTGTGCCCTTAGGCACTGTGGCTCCCCCTTGGCTGCAGGGCGGGTCCGGGGTATATGAGGGATCTGAATTAGCAGCAGCAGCATCCCCGGACTCCCCTTGGCGTCCACCAACCGCCCTTAAACCTCTCTCTGTGGCAACCACCCTGCTGCCCACAGTCCTGGTCATTGGTTCCTCATCACTCTCCTCCTCCTCATTAGGAGGGCAAAAATCCTGATGGAAACTGGCGGTGGTGGCTTCTCCATGAGTGGGTGGTGGAGGTATAACATGTGTAGTGCTGGCCCTAGAAGTAGCGGGCCCAGAGTCTCCACCAACGTCACCGTCATCATCATCGGAGTTATCAGATAGGAGAGCAATCTGCTCTACATCTGAGTCACTCTCCTCATGGCGCCACTTACGCCTTGCCGGCGTCATGTACTCCTCCCGGGCCAGGTGCCCGAACAGTATCCTCACAAGAAGGTTTGACTTGCTTTCCCCTGTAGACCTTCATGTGGCCCAAAGTCGTGTCATCCATCACCTCAAGTGATACCACATCTTGGCTCTCCTTAGGCAAGGAAGGCAGCTTCTCATCAATAATCATCTGTAAGAATCTTGGGTACATACAGAAGCCCTCCTCGCCTTTGGCCTCAAGATTCTCTATCAGGTAGGCAAATATCATGTTGGAGAAGCTGAAGGGCTGGTTAAGCACCAATGCCACGTAGGCATTCTGGATTTGGTCTGATAGGTCATCAAATCCACCCCTCCTCGAAGCTATGCACTTCAGTATCACGTGTGCCAAGTACTTGAACTGGGGACACAGGTTGCTTTTGTTTAGCACACCTGCATTGATGTCCCCAGAGTACTTCATCCTGAGGAAGCATCCACTCACAGTCAGAGGGTGTAGCCTGGTTGGGTGATCAGCATCATCACCCAGATCCAGTACTCGTCTGAGATCTTCAGCAGTCACCTCTATATCTTGCCCAAAAATAGTACTCCTGATGCAGTAGGGCTCACGAGATCGATCAACTGATGCACCCTCCCAGAAGGCCTGCTGTATTGACCTGTAGGGAGTGCATGGTGTAGATATGGCTCGGTGAATCCGTGATCTCTTTAGGAAAGCTATGATGCCAGCAAACTCGACAGCGTTCCGACTGGTGGCGTCCAGATGAGCACAAATATTGTGCTTGGTGTTGATGGTCCACCGATCAGCCATCAATCTGTAACACAAGAAGCATACATGTTAGATCATCACACAACAGAAAGTAATTCAATCTAAACTGTTTGAGGTCAGTCTGGTTCAATCGTGCGATTGAACCACACAACTGGGTTCAGTCGTTTGACCTAACATGCGACTGAATACAGTCGGGTGACTTATCATGCGATTGAGTTCAATCGGGTGACTGAGCCTGCGATTGGTTCAGTCGGCCGACTGAGTCATTCGTCCAGCTCAGTCGTGCGATTGTAGTTCATCCGGGTGTCCAGTCGCATGACCTACTGTTTGTTCGATTGAGATTCGAATTTTGACCAAATCTTAATATTAGACATTGTGGTTTGGTTCATTAGACTCACAATAACCCTACTTAGCACCTAATAACCTTGATTTCAACATTTTACTTAGTTTTATTAGCTTATTTGTCTAACTTAAGTCTCAGTTCTTGTTAGGGCCGAATTCATTGATTTAGGGCACAAATCGACGGAGATTTAGGTAGATTGCACCGCATTGTACCTGTATAACGACCACCAATCGTCAGAATATCGAAATATGAAGTCAAATTAGGTAAGAGGAAAATTCGGTAGAGTAACGGTATGATGTGCGATTTTAGGGCAAATGAGGGGTGATGAGTGTATGCGATCGACTATAGCCCTATTTATACTGAATCTAGTTTCATTCGGGTGACTGGACCCATTCGATCTTCTCATTCGGGCGATTGGTTCAGTCGATCACATTCAGTCGGCCGACTGGGGTTTCAGTTGGGCGACTGACTCATTCGGACAACTCCATTCGGGCGACTGGCTCAATCTTGTAATCCATTCGTGTGAATGGTTCATACTCATGCTCCATTCGGTTGTCCAATGCATAAGTATGGTCCAATCGTACGACTGGTCCATACCCATGGTCCAGTCGTGCGAATGGATGATACTTATGATTTTGACTTTATGACCATTTGACATTTAACCCCATTTAACTTTTGATTAAATATTTTGAGCATTCGATCATCTCAGACATGATCATTTTAACTTTGAAAAACTTATGATCACCTCAGACGTGATCCTTTTGAACAATATGTCAACTCAGACATGACCCATTTACCATTTGAACACATGTTTGGTCACCTCAGACGTGACCCTTATTAATCCTAGATAGAATTCCACGGCATAGTCCGATGTTAAAAGCTAAATTGACTAATAAACTTAAACAAGCAAAATTAAAACACAAAACTAAAATGTTTTTGTGATTTTGTGTGGGGTGGAAATCCTAAGATAGAAATCAATAGGTTTATTTCTTGAACAGGCAGCTTCAAGTTATTTTGACCCTAAGTGGAACGATTCATTATGGAATCATACAGGTAATCAAATCATTCAGGACACGTTACTAAAATCTGTTGATGCTAGATTCTAGTTTTCATCGAGGGTCATTTAGCAAGTTTAGGAAATCATACTGGTACTACTAGATGCACACATTGATTTGGACTTCCAAGAATTGCAGCCATAATGATTGTCAGTATACATGTCCACTTAAATCCATACACAGACTTTTGACACAGATTGGTGATGTATTAAGTTTAAGTATTTCAACCAACATTTGTGGAGCCCACACTTATATGGTAATCAACAATCCTCAGGAGATTTTTGAGCGGTCTACGGGTATTTTTACAAGAAGAGTGCAGGATCGGGTTTGTCACTTAAACACTTGTATTTCTCTTAAACTCACTTATGGAAACACTCAAATCAGATGAAGTAATGTCTTTTACAAGAGTTGATAATAATATAATAAGTAGCAAAGGAACACGCAGAAATAAATTTTCAAGGCACTTGTATATAGTACTTGTCAACTCAAGATATTACAAGACTCTTACAAGCATGAAACAAGAGTTACATTGAGAAACTATATATACTAGATCCTACAGCCGGATATACTTTGATACCAGCTGGAAACCTAAGACTAAAGCATATACTACAATGCTAAAGTTAAGGTATCTTAGATAAAGTATTATCTAAGATATGGTAGTCATGACATGTCCATGACTTACCTTTTGTCACCAACTAAAGATGGCAACTGTACTAATATAAAAGGTAAACAGTGGATTAAAGTATGGTCAACTACATGGCTTTTGAGAAAACGCCATGCAGTATCTCAGAGATTTGCAGCGGAGTGTCAGAGAGACCATACTTATGTCCACTGGATAATAGAGTGTCTTCCAAAGGTAGTTGGCTTCGGAAGAACAAGTTCTTCCGAAGCCACTTATACTTCGGAGATGCTTCTATACTTCCGAGGCTTGAGGACTTCTGTACTTCGGAAGTTGACTTTAGATCTTTCTTTCTGAGTCTTGATCTTCAGAAGTAGGTTCTTTGTCTTCGGAAGTTGGAGTTTTCCTTCGGAAGTAAGCTTTACACTTTGTCTTCGGAAGAGCTCCTTCTTCCTTCGGAAGTTCCATACTTAGCTTCGGAAGTCCTTGTTTGTTGTACCAAATCTGCTAAGTGACTTGGTTTTGGTTGCACCAGCCTTTCTAGATCCAACAAACTCCCCCTAGCTGATGCTACCAAAACTCACTGTTTCTTTCTGCTTCTCAAAGCTTTCAGCACCAGGGACAAAAGGTATTTGTCGGTCTCTTTGTTCTTCCCTAAGTGGTGCTGAGAAGCTTGTACAAGTCATTGGTGGATAGGAGATCCAGTCTATCACTCTGAATGACATGTACCCTCTGTTGTGTCCCACTGAAGAGAGTTAGTTGACGGGAATTATAGTCATACTCCCATCTAACTATGGATTCAAGTTCAGGACCTTCAACCATTTGTAGAAAGGCTTTGCCTTTGGTTGTTGATCCGTTCCTTTCCTCCGCCTCTCTCAGTTTCAACTCTTCTTCAACCTTGCTTCTAGCAGTTAGTTCGGCCATATGAAGGCTGCCTAGATGATTTCTGATATGGTCAGCTACATCAGAGTTTGAAGGGTTGGATAATGGCTTCTCTGCTAACTCAACAATGTCAAACCTGCTCAAGTGTAGCAGAGATGAGGCACTTAGCCTGTTGAGCTCTCCATTCTCTCTTTCAACAACACAGTTGTGAGAAGAGTCTTCGAACCTCCACTGGATGATCTTCTTTCTAGGTGCAAGAGGTTGTCTTGGCACCCCGGTCTCCTTTCTTAGTATCCAGTAGAGTCACCAGCCTTCTCTTTAGCTTCTTTTCTTCCTCATTCAAAGTGTCTGAATTGAGGCCAAGGAGATTTGCAGCTTGGTCCAAAGTTCCTCTGGGCAGATCAAGAAATTGATCTCTAGTGAGGGAACTTGTGGATCTGTCAACATAGGCCAAATTGACTGATTCCTCCTCACAGGAGATATCGCTCAGTGTTGTGCAGTTTTTGAGCTTTGTCTTGACTGCCTTGAATTCTTCCAAGGAGAGATTTTAGAAGGCTGAGGGGATGGTTTGATGGTTGATGGATAGGTTGAGGTGTTTGGGTTCTGGCTAGAGTTTTGGGTTGGAGGATGGGTAGTTTAGGTGTTGAGGTGAAGAGGTTGGTAGGGGTGATGATGTAGGTTCACAGGGTTTATGGTTCAGAGGTTTGGTTCGGTTTTGATTGGGAATGAAAAGGGTATGGGTTCAGGTTTGAGGTTGGGTTTGGAGTTTGGGTTGAGAGGTTGCTTTGAAGGTCATCCCCTGTCCCCTTCTATACATCTCCTTCCTCTTCCCCGCGAATGTCAGCCTTAATGTCACTAACATGTCGCGGAGAGTCTTTTCTGACATAGGACCACCTGCCTGCCAGAGAAGCCATGAGCCTTGAGATAGCTCTTCATATCCAGGCCTTCTCACCTATCTTCTTGGGCAGCAGTTAGTCCTGCTTCCTCTCTTCTTTTCTCTTCAACAGCTTTTCCCTTGCAGCTCTCTTTCTCTTTTTTCTCCATTTGATCTTGCTCTTTGTTGAAGATCCATAAGATCGTATCATTGTTATGTGGAGACAATTCTTCTTGAGAGAAACCTCTGGAAGTTAGGAAGGTTATCCTTTCCCTCCTGAGCTGCAGATCAGCTTCTCTTTCTTTCCTCTCCCTTTCTTCTTCTAAGGCCAACCTTGCAGCTTCTTCTTTTTGCTGTTTTAGCAGCAAGGTTGCCTTTTCCAGCTCTATTAACTCCTCTAATGGTAGCAGGAGTACATCTTCAGTTGCAGCTCCTAGACCAACAAGTCTATCAATAATCTCTACTCTTTTTCGGTTGTTAACTGCCTCCTGGTTGGCTGCAGCTGCTTTGGTACTTGCAGCTAGCAGTTTTCCAGTTGGAAGCCTACCTTTTCTTTTGAGTTTCCAACCTTTCTTCCTCCTGAAGCTCTTCCGAAGTCATCTTCCTCTTTCCTTTGATGTCTTCGGAAGTACTAGACTTTGGGGGTTCTTGGATGGAAGATTCAGGTTGAGTAGTAGAGATGGGAGCTGGAGTTAATGCTGATGTCAGAGCTAAAGGTTGGGTGAGAAAATCCTCCCTATTAACCTCAGATGCAAGTTCCAGGATTGCATCTGTGACTATTAGATCATCGGATAATGAGAATAGTCCTTCCGCAGCAGCAATCTCAGCTTCGGAAGTTTGAGATTGTTCTTCCGAGGCTTTGAATTGTGCTTCGGAAGTCTGTGAAAATGCACTATCTGTCCCAACTGTTTCAGTTGCTGGGCCATCAGTCCTTGTTTCCCCTTCGAAGTTAATCTCAGGTTCCACTTGGACCTTAGGTTGACCAACTTCCTCAATAGTGGTAGAAGGTGCATTTAACCTCTGAAGCTCTTGAGCTCCGAAGTAGATCACAGACATATCAGGGCTTGGCTGTTCTATAAGAGATTCCAATAGGAACTTGTTAAAGAACCTATTGAGATCTTGGAGCATCCTTTGATCCACTTGAAAAACAACTGGAGGAGGCTCAGGGAAAATTGCAGCTTGTTGCACAGGATACTTTGAGCTCAAGGAAGTGAGAGCTTGACTTTGGGTTTCCTCCTGTCTTTGACTTTGTCTCTGAACACTCTCCCCCTTTTGGTAGCATCATCCTGAGAGCTTGATGAGCTAGAGGAAGAGGTCAAGGAGACCTGAGTTGGTACATGCCTAACAGACCTCTCAATCTGTTTCTCAGCTAGTTTGGCCTTGAGAGTTTCAATCTCAAGTTGCTGAGTGGCAGACCTATCCTCTAAAGTCCTAACCTTAGATTCAAGATTTGAGACTTTAGAAAGTAGGTCTTGAATAGTGAGTTGCATTCTTCCCTCATCTTCTTTTGAAGAATCACGGGGAGATGAGGTAACATACCTTGTATGTTCATCCTCACCACCAGATGTGGTTTCTTGGCGCCCTGGTTTCCCTTGCACAATGATGTCTCTTTCAGAGTCATCAAAGGGCATGGTTGCCGTAGATTCAGTCTCAGTTATGTTACCACTGTCCTGAGGATCCATTGAGGCTCCTTCAGTAGTGGCAGCTGAATCTACATGAGTCCCCTCCACATCAGTGGGACTCACCTCAGTAAAGGTTTGCTGATGGGGGCTAGAGATAAGAGGTCTCTCTAGGCTCTGTTGATCCTTGAGAGGGTGTTGTGGATCAACTTCATTGCCCTAAGAGACATAATCTCTTCACAGCAGCTCCAATCAAAAGGTCAGTAAAGGATATAGAAGTGAAACCTAATGACCCGGGACTTTGATCAATGTCTAAAGGCATTGAGCCTGTGATAGGGCTGTCCCTTTTTGGCTGCTCAGGGGAGTATAGAGACTCTCCCTGAGGGCTATCAGCTTGGGTTTCGGGCTCATGGGTCTGAGACTGAGGAGACTCAAGACCCATATTGAGGTCAATTGTGAAGGATGGTTGGACCTCAGGCTGAGTGGGAGCCCTTTGTTCCACTCTAGCCTTTTTGGGTAGAACATGAGGAGCTTGTTCAATCAGAGTAGATTGAACAAGGGTTCGTTTGTGACGTCTCTGATAAGTAAAGGTAATGGGGGAGAAGGTAGATTTGGCAAAGTGAGGGTAGTTGCTGGTGTGGGTTCATCACCTGTGGGGTTAACAGGGATGTCACCAGGAGCCATTGGCTCAATCATACCTGGAAGAAGTGCAGTATCTCTTCCGGTGAAGTTGGTGGACACTCTCTTCAAAGTCTTGAAGATGGTCGGCCTCATTTGAGGAGCAGTCAGAGCAGCTGCACAGACAAGCTTGCCTGGTCCAGCTCACAGTTGATTATGTGCTGGTGAAACCTGGGATACATGAAGAATGTGTCCCTTTGAAGATTTCCCATTAGGTTAGTCAGCACAAACCTTGAATAGTTGAAGCGGAGGCTTTTACCAACCCATGAACTAGGCACCCAAGTTCATATGGGATTTGATCCCATCCCCCAGATTTATTAGACAGGCAGTGAAGAACCACATGCAGCAGGAACTTCCATTTGTAAGAGAAGTTGAATTTGTAGACAGTTGACCTGCTGACATCTCCACCATATCCCATTTGGAGATAAGAATTGTCCAAATCTGCTTTGGGGAATTCCGTTGGAGCGCCCTCATCATGAAGCTCTAGATGCTCCCTGATGATCTGTTCAGATATGACCAACTCCTGGCCACAGATGCTCGATCGAATAACACGAACCCCATTTAGGGTTTCAATCTGACCATTTGCCCAAAATTCAGACATATGGTTTGAGTAAATCGTGGGGTTTACAGTCAGAGCGGTGTAGTACGAAGATTGGGTCAGAAAGGAGATGATGTCTGAGAAGTCAACATCCCTTGAAGAATCAAGGAGTGCGACTTGGTTGTGCTGAGGGTTTAGTGCCATTGAAGAAAAATACAGAAAGATAGTTCGGAATAGGTTAAATTGAAGATGAAGAAAGCTTTTAGGGCAGTAATTTGGGTAAAAAGGATGTAAGTGATTAACCGGAAGTATTTAAATGGGTGGAATGGCGGTTTAAAGGGGGTTTTGGATAAGACGATGTGAGGTTTCAGTGGATGATGTGACATGGGCGGTAAGGTTAGTCCATTTAAATAATCCGACATCATTAACAAAATCTTTACTTTTTACAGAGTGGGGCCCAAAAGATTTCCGTTACACAGTAAAATCTTTCTTCCGAGTATAAAGCATTTCCGAAGGTAATATTCTTCCGAAGGCAAATTTACTTCCGAAGGTAAATTGATTACTTCCGAGAGTATATGTTGCTTTTCAAGTGGAGTGTGTTATAAGCTTCGGAAGTAGATCTGATATGAAATCAATCGCTTCTTCCGAGACTTAACACTCTTCCGAGAAGAAAATTATCCTGGGAGAAATTTGCTTCGGAAGATATGCAAAATATCTTCCGAGGGTTAATTTCTCTTCGGAAGAATTCATACTTAGATAAAATTTAGAAAAAGATCTTTTGTAACAGGGCTTAGATTGTTTTGACATGAGACTTTACACATTAAAAGGTTTTCAAATGAGATCAACTAATCAATGTTTATCATCCCAATAGCTGTAATGAGATATTTAAATCTTTGTTCATCAAAGGCTTTGGTGAACAAGTCAACATATTGTTCATTTGAGTCAACTTTTATTAGTTTGATAAGATTTTTCTCATGAATATCTCTAATGAAAAACCTGATATCAATGTGCTTAGTCTTGGAGTGCTTCACTGGATTTTCAGTAATGGATATAGCACTTTGTTGTCAATGTGGATAGGAGTGCTCATGAAGTTGAATCCGTAGTCTATCATCTGGTTTTGAATCCACAGCAGCTGAGCACAGCAACTAGCAGCAGCAATGTATTCAGCTTCAGCAGTTGATGTAGAGACACAGGATTGCTTCTTGCATTGCCATGAGATGATCCTTCCACCAAGAAATTGACATCCACCAGATGTTGATTTCTTGTTGATGTTGCAGCCACCATAATCACTGTCAGAGTAACCATAGAGATTGAAATCACTTTTCTTGGATACCAGAGACCTAGTTTAGGTGCTCCTTTGAGGTATCTAAGAATTCTCTTGGCAGCTATTAGGTGAGACACCTTTGGAGCAGCCTGATATCTTGCACAAATGCAAGTTGCAAACATGATATCAGGTCTACTTGCTGTGAGATACATCAGAGAACCAATAATCGCTCTGTACTGATGTTGATCAGTATCCTCCCCCTCAGAATCAGGGCAGAGATTGTGGTTCTGGGTATAGGTGTTTTTGCTGCTTTACAATCTTTCATATCAAATCGTTCTAAGATATCATTGACATACTTAGATTGATTGATAAAGAACCCTTCCTTCAATTGCTTTACCTGAATTCCAAGGAAAAAGTCCATTTTTCCCATGGAACTCATCTCAAACTTCTTCTTCATAATGCTCTCAAAGTCTTTACACATTTGGTCATTTGAGGAACCAAATATGATATCATCAACATAGACTTGAACGAGCAAGATGTCTTTCCCAGACTTTTTTATGAAAAGAGTCTTATCAATGGTACCTCTAGTGTAACCATTCTTCAGGAGAAACTGAGACAATGTCTCATACCACAGCCTAGGTGCTTGGTGCAGCCCATATAGAGCTTTATCCAATTTGCACACATAGTTGGGATGCTGTGGATCTTCAAATCCTGGAGGTTGGCATACATAGACTTCCCTATCTATATCCCCATATAGAAAGGCACACTTGACATCAAGCTGGTAGACAGTGAAATTCTTGGATGCAGCATAAGCAAGGAAGATCCTAACTGCCTCAAGTCTTGCAACAGGTGCAAAGACATCAGTATAATCGATTCCCTCCTCTTGAGTGTATCCTTGAACCACCAGTCTTGCCTTGTTCTTGATAATCAAGCCTCTATCATCTCTCTTGTTTCTGAATACCCATTTAGTGCCTATAGGTACTTGACCAGATGGTAGCGGACATAGGTTCCAAACCTTTTGTCTTTTGAATTGAAGCAGCTCCTCTTGCATTGATTCAACCCAGCTACTATCTTTCAAGGCATCTTCCACCTTCTTGGGTTCCATTTGGGATAAAAAGCATGAGTACAAGCAGACATTCCCATTGTGAGTTTGTCCTCTTGTTCTCACGCCTTCAGAGACTTCCCCTATGATGTTTTCAGCTGGATGAGTGTTATGAATCCTGAGTCTAGGAATCACCTCCAGTTGCAAAGATAAATCAAAATTGGATATTTTGCTCAGGAGCTTGAATACTTGGTCCAGCTGTTGTTTCAAACTCATTCAATTGCCTGTTCCTTCAAGATGGTGCTTTCATCAGCCTGGTGTTGTGCAGGGTCACCTGAAGAGATTTGAAAGTCTGCAGGTGAATCCCTTGTTGAAGTACCACTATCTCTTGAAATGGTTATACTGTCAGATCTTTCAATAGTGGGAACTTGATTTGCTGCAACTCTTGGAGAACTTGGAATAGGTCTGGGAAGCTCAAACAGTTGATCTTCATCAGAGTCACTTTGAGCACCTGTTCCAGCTGAAACATTCTCACAAAATGGTTTAGAATAGTTTGGAAACAATTCTAAATCAAAATATGATCAGGGCCATTCCCCCTAACACAAGGAGTGTGCTCATTAACTACAATGTTGGAAGATTCCTCAAATTGTTGATTTTTAATATTATAAACCCTATAAGCTTTAGAGTAAGAGGAATATCCAACAAAGATAGCATCATCTGACTTTTCAGCAAATTTTGCCAAATTGTCTTTTGTGTTAAGTATGGTACACCTGCTGCCAAAGGACCTTAGAAAGCCAATGAATGGTGGCCTCTTGTTCCATAACTCATAAGGGGTTTTCCATGTGGCTTTACTACAAGAACTCTGTTCTGCACATAGCATGCAGTGCTGACTGCCTCTGCCCAGAATGTTAGAGGCAGCTTTGAATCAGCTAACATAGTCCGAGCAGCCTCAATAAGTGTCCTATTTCTCCTCTCAGCAACACCATTTTGTTGAGGAGTTCTGGGAGCACTATATTGTCTGGCAATCCCTTTTGAGTTACAAAATGAGTCAAGAACTAGGTTCTTAAACTCAGTCCCTTGATCACTTCTAATTATTTTAACCTTGTGATCAACTTGATTTTCTATTTTAAGAATAAAAGATTTCAAAGTTTCAGCAGTTTCATCTTTGGTTCTTAAAAAGAATACCTATACAAATCTAGTAAAATCATCAACAATCACAAGGCAATATGATTTCCTTCTAATGCTCATTATACTTGTGGGACCAAATAGATCCATGTGCAATAAGTGCAATGGAGTGGTGATGGAGTTAACAACTTTGGATTTATGAGATGCCCTGTGTTGTTTCCCTTTCAGGCAAGCAACACAGTTGTCTTTGTAGAAAAATTCCTCTTTAGGCAAACCATGTACCAAGTTATTTTTAGCCAATTTATTCATTGTCTTAAAATTTACATGACACATTCGTTTATGCCATAGTGTTGACTCATCACCATCAGCTTTGGAAAAAAAGCATGATACTTCTCCCATTGGGGAAGCATTGTTCATATCCAGCTTGTACATATCCCCTTTCCTGGGAGATCTAAGAAGCACCAATTCCTGAGGAATTGTCATCCCGGGTTTGAGGATAATGCACTCATGTTCTGTGAAGAGCATTTGATGCTTTTGATCACAGAATTGAGAAACACTTAACAGGTTGTGTTCAAGCTGTTTGACAAAATTAACTTTGTCAACCTTTAACTTTCCATTGGATATACTTCCTCTGCCAGAAATATATCCTCCGGCCTCACCTCCAAACTGGACAGGACCTCCATCATAATGTTGAAATTGTTGAAGGAGAGATCTGTTCCTTGTCATGTGCCTGGAGCATCCATTATCTACAATCCAAATGTTGTTATTCTTGTCATATGGATGTCCTTGCACATAAGGTGAGATAATTAGTTTTGATTGGAAACCCAAGCCTTATTGGTCTTGGGTTCTTCCAATGATAATGACATAATTGAACCAAAATTTATGCATGGAGGTTCAATGGATGTCTTTGAAGAAGAGGTTTGGGCTACAGCATCTTCCTTGATCTTCCATTCCATCCCTTGGTTGATCATAGAGGATGAGCTTGTTGAAGCTTTTGTAGCTTGGCATTCTTCCGAAGCTTCTTTCTATTCGGAAGAAACCTTCGCCGCCTTTTCTTCCGAAGCAGTCTTCTTCTGGGATGGTTTCAAGGGGACTCTTTTGCTTTTCTGAGTCTTTACAGCTTTAACTTCCGAAGCCTTTTTCCTTTCGGAAGAAGAATCTTCTTCCGAAAGAAGCCTGGCTTCGGAAACAAGCTTTCCCTTTTACATCACTTGAACCATTTGATATGGTCCAAATGAGAAACCTTCCCTGACTCCTTCCTTTTTAACATTATTTGCATAATGTGTGCTAGCAGGATTGTAGTAACAATCTTTGGCCATGTGGTTTTGCAGACCACACATTATGCATGCAATGTTAATCTTTTCGGAATGTGAGGATTGCTGTTTCTTGTTCTTTTTCTCTTCATCAGCACCCTTTCCCTTTAATTTCTGATCCTTTGGTAGGATAGGAGTACTGGTACTGTACCCCTTTCCTGAATCAAAATTTCCAACCACCTAGAATCCAGCTGAGATGAATACACCCTTTTGCTTTGGGTCTATCTTTAACTTGGACTCAGCCACTTTCTTGGCAGTTTTTCTGGCTGCCTTAGCTCTGCTTCTTCTGGCTTTGGTGGTCAGGGTTTGATCATCATTGGCAGGGGAGGACATAATTACCTGGTTCTTCATGTGATGGTCTCCATAGTTGCATCATTCTTTGACTCATGAGAAGGTGGGTCAGCAGATGGAACCTCTTGCTCTTCAGTACCACACCTTGGTTGTGTTATAGACTCATAAGAGTGTGGTGGAGCAATTTCATTGGTTCCCAACCCACCTTTGTTTTGGTAATAAAGTTTTGAGTGAGAGGATGATGCAAGAATGGCTTGGAAGTTTTGCTCGGAAATAGCATACTTCCTGGCTTGAGCCTCAGCTGTGACAAGCTGGGTTTGAGCCTCAGTCAATTTGGATATTAAATCCTTTATCTAAGTCTTATAGTTTGTGTGTTCATGTTTTAATAGGGACACAGTTTTCTCTAACTCCTCAATTTTTCTTTGGTAGTCAGATTCAGCCCTTTTAAAGTCAGATTTTAAAACATTTAAAGACTCAATATCAGATTTAATCTCCATATTGTAGTCCTGATACAGATTAACCTTAGCAATACAGGCAGGAGTACAGAGATGTTCATATACCTTGTTTTCATAAGTTCCGGCCATGAGTGCTTGAGCAGGAGTCACATCCTGTACCATGAAGCTCCAGTCAACTTCTTGAGCCATTGCAGCTGTTTTTGTTGACTATCCGGTGGGCTTTGGTGTAGAGGGATGTGTGGAGGCCTTTGGGGTTCCCGGGTTGGACTTGGGAGCCTTGCATTCCCTTGCAAAATGACCAAGTTGGTTACAATTGTAACATTTGGCCTTGGTTTTGTCAAACCCAAATTTGCTGTTGATTGGGTTCTGAGGAAATTGCCTTCCAGTTCTCTTAAAGAACTTCTTTGCTCTGTAGGTAAGAAGAGCCATTTGTTGGAGTATGTCCACGTAATCCACGTCATCCGGGCTAAAACACTCTAGATCATCAAAGCAGTATTGATAATCATTTGAGTGTCCATTTCCTGAGACAAAAGCACAGCTGTCCTGAAAGGAGCTTTGCTGAGCTTGTTGAGACCTTGGACTCTCAGGAAATGTGATGTATGGCCCAGAGGAACAAGATGGCTGCTGGATGTAAGTCAGGTATTGCTGAGACTGGGAGATTACTGAGCCTTTAGCAACCATTAAAGCGTTGCTAGCAGGAAGACTCAAGGGTCTGCTTGTCTGATGACCCCTCTTACTTTCCATTTCCAAACGGTATCTATCAAGGATCCCATAGAGTTCGGTCATGGTGAGTGTATTCAGATTCTCTATTCTCTTGATAGAGACACAGTAGAATGTCCACTCATTGGGTAGTGCACTCATGAACTTTCTTGTAAGGTCTCTGAGTTCATGAGCAATTCCCACAGATTGAAGGGAAGAAATGAGATCCATGTACCTGAAGTATTGCCGGCTAAAAGTCTCTCCAGCAACATAGGTGAAGTTCTCGAACTGCTGCTTCAGTGAGTCCTTCTTGGAGTCATTTGAGCTTGAGTACATTTGAGCAAGCGCATCAAAGATTTCTTTGGCAGACTTGCAATGCTCAAACCCCACCATGATAGAGTTTGGAATTGCAGTCATAAGAACAGCCATAGCATTGCTGTCGATGTCAAGCTTCTTCCTGTCTTAATCAGAATAATCTTCAATGGCTTTCTCAATCATGGCACCGTTTCCACCAGCTACTTTTGGCTTATACGGGCCATTGACAATGGATTGCCACATCTTGCTGTCTTGATACCTGATGAAGCCTTCCATTCTTCTGCTCCAACACCTGAAGTTTTCAGGGGTGATGATGGGTGCTTTGGTTATCGTCCCCATCTCTACTTCAGATTTGTTAAGGGCCATTTTGAGTGAGGTATAAGGAGGAGTGAAAAACAGGTTGATTAGGATGGTAAGATCTCACAATCAAGAGCCTAAAAAGCTCTGATACCAATTGCAGGATCGGGTTTGTCACTTAAACACTTGTATTTCTCTCAAACTCACTTATGGTAACACTCAAATCAGATGAAGTAATGTCTTTTACAAGAGTTGATAATAATATAATAAGTAGCAAAGGAACACGCAGAAATAAATTTTCAAGGCACTTGTATATATTACTTCTCAACTCAAGATATTACAAGACTCTTACAAGCATGAAACAAGAGTTACAATGAGAAACTATATATACTAGATCCTACAGCCGGATATACTTTGATACCAGCTGGAAACCTAAGACTAAAGCATATACTACAATGCTAAAGTTAAGGTATCTTAGATAAAGTATTATTTAAGATATGGTAGTCATGACATGTCCATGACTTACCTTTTGTCACCAACTAAAGATGGCAACTGTACTAACATAAAAAGGTAAACAGTGGATTAAAGTATGGTCAACTACATGGCTTTTGAGAAAACGCCATCCAGTATATCAGAGATTTGCAGCGGAGTGTCAGAGAGACCATACTTATGTCCACTGGATAATAGGAGTGTCTTCCGAAGGTTAATTGTCTTCGGAAGAACAAGTTCTTCCGAGGCCACTTATACTTCGGAAGAGGCTTCTATACTTTCGAGGCTTTGAGGACTTCTGTACTTCGGAAGTTGACTTTAGATCTTTCTTCCTGAGTCTTGATCTTCGGAAGTAGGTTATTTGTCTTCGGAAGTTGGAGTTTTCCTTCGGAAGTAAGCTTTACACTTTGTCTTCGGAAGAGCTCCTTCTTCCTTCGGAAGTTCCATACTTAGCTTCGGAAGTCCTTTGTTTGTTGTACCAAAATCTTCTAAGTGACTTGGTTTTGGTTGCACCAGCCTTTCTAGATCCAACAAAGAGACTATTCGTAGAGCTTTCAAAGAGAAGCCAAGCCCCAGGTCAGTGCCACCACACAACAGAGAGGTGGCAAACACCAATGAACTCTAGAATATGTAGGTTATGCTTATCCTCAAGTCAGTGCCATCGCACAGCAGAGAGGCACACAACCTATCTTCTTGTTAGAGCATAAATTTTTCTTTTTGCACATAACGCACCAACAACATAGGTTATCAGCTTGATTGCATTTATTGTTCATTTATTTCCATGCTTTGCTCTATTTGTAGTCATCCGCATACATTTGTGGCGTTTATTTGCTCGTCACCCCTTATTGGAAATAACTGATTGTGTTAACCAGTGATAAGATGGGAACCCACAGTCAGTTGAACAGCTTAGTTTAAATTGAGTTCACCAATAAGGTCTAATCATCTATTGTGTTGAATCTACCGACACATTATGTAATGGTCTAACAACCTCTAGATCTACTTTCTTTGTATTACCATAGTAGTAGCCAATGTACTATCATTTTTTCTTTTATATTTCCTAGACATCTCAGACTTGTACTTTGAATTTCGCATCTAATTCAATTTAATCATTTAAAATCCCAAATGCTTTGTTCCTGTGTACTATGATTAGTCATTTAATCGGTTTCACATATGCGATCTCATTTCTATCAGCTAGCCTGTCCTCCTCCCTCGTTTTTTTAATACTCACTTAACCTATTCTCCCCCTAAAATTCTAAAACAGTAAAAGAATTGCATTTTTAGGATTTTAATAGGCGAAGAAATAACATCAGTAAAATTAATTAAATAAAATAGACTAAGATAAAAGAAAATAAAATTAAAAGAAAAATGGACTTTACGCATCGGACTAAACATGTTCATCTTCTGGAATTACATCACTTTTCCTTTTAACGCCGTTGACCTTTAACAAATATAGAAAACGTGGTTTATCAAAGGCTTTTGTATAGAGGTCAGCGCGATGAAAATCCGTATTTATTTTAACAACATAGATTAGATTCTTTTCAAAGCAATCACGTATAAAGTGATATTTTATGCCGATGTGTTTGGTTATAGGATGTTGGACAGGATTTTTAGTAACAACTATTGCAGCAGAATTATCAACAAATATAGGGGTGTTAGAAAATTTTAAACCGTAGTCCCACATTTGCTGTTGAATCCAGATGATTTGAGAACAGCAGCTTGCCGCAGCAACATATTCAGCTTCACAAGTTGACAACACAACTGATGTCTGCTTCTTACACTGCCACGTGACTAATCTTCTCCCAAAGAATTGACAACCTGCTGAGGTAGATTTGTAGTTCATCTTGCAGCCGCCATAATCCGAATCACTATACGCGGTAAGCTTAAAGTCATCGTCATGAGGATACCACAACCCAAGTGTTGGTGTACCCTTCAGATAACGAAATATCCTCTTGACCCCGATAAGATGGTTAACTTTTGGTTTTGCCTGATATCTTGAACATAGACACGTTGCGTACATGATATCAGGTCTTAAGGCAGTGAGGTACATGAGGGATCCAATCATTCCTCGGTACATGGTGGCATCAACCAGATCACCATTCTCGTCGGGTGCTACATCATGGTTTGTAGCAAGTGGAGTCCCAGATGCGGAAGCATTCTCCATGTCAAACCGACTAAGAATATCCCTTACATACTTGGTCTGATGTAGAAATATTCCCTTTGGTGTTTGATCCACCTGTAACCCGAGAAAGAACTTCATCTCTCCCATGGCACTCATTTCATATTCTGCCTTCATTACTGCTTCAAATACTTTACATAGGTCTTCGTTCTTGGAACTAAAGATGATGTCATCAACAGAAATCTGAACAAGCAGCAGATCACCATCCTTTTCTTTGATGAACAGTGTACAGTCAATTACACCTCTGCGAAATCCGTGTTTCACAAGGTGAGTTGAGAGTTTTTCATACCATGCTCTTGGGGCTTGATGAAGCCCGTAGAGAGCCTTATCCAGTTTGTAGACTCTGTCCCGATGATAAGGATCCTTAAATCCTTCGAGTTGACTGACATACATTGTTTCTCGGATTTCACCATGAAGAAATGCACTCTTTACATCCAGTTGATAGACTTTAATCTTCATGTAAGAGGCATAGGCTAGGAAGATGCGGATGGCTTCCATTCTCGCCACAAGTGCAAATACTTCATTGTAATCAATTCCCTCGACTTGTCGAAATCCTTGAACTACAAGTCGATCCTTGTTCCTGATGATGACACCTTGGTTATCTTTCTTACACTCCAAGACCCATTTGGTGCCAATGACTTTAGCACCTGTAGGTCTATCCACTAGTGTCCATACTCCTAACTTCTTGAATTGAAGAAGTTCTTCTTGCATGGCACTCACCCATGCCTCATCATTCAGGGCTTCGCTGGCGTATTTTGGCTCAAACTGAGACACAAAACAACGATATGCACCATCGTGAAGGTATCCTTTTTCCATTACCCAGGCATAATCAGCTGAATATAGCTGATTTTTTGTCTGTACTCCTGATCTGACATCCCCAATGACATTATCCAGAGGATGATAGACATTTAGGCGTGATCCAGGAGTGGTGGGAACAACTACCTCAGAATCAAGATTATGAACGTTTGGTTCTGTATCTGAGGCAGTAGGAGTGTGAGGTTCCGAAGACACAGAGGCATCAATGTCAGATGCTTGTGGACTTGCAGGAATAGGAACATGTTCCTCCTGATTGTTCTGATCATTCTCCACAACTTCATCGTCAGAGGAGGAGTCACTTACCTTGAGTGCTCCCCCTGACTAGTTAGATGATTCACCTTGTGAACCAGATGATGTGGAGTCTTGTGACTGTGTGTTTAAGACATCAAACATCATTTTGGTTGCTAATTCATCGTCAGAGGTGGAGAGAGGGATGTTAGAGGACTTGAAGAATCCATCATAATCGAAAAAGAAAGCGGGTCCTTTTCCAGCAGGAGGGGTGGTGTATCTCTGAACGTCGACGTTACACCACACTTCTACTTGACCCGTTGAGTTGTTGTAGACTCTCTAATTCGGTATGTTGTATCCAAGAAAGATTCCTTCTTCGGCCTTCTCGCTGAACTTTCCCTCCTGAGTTTTCTTCAGTAGGGTGCACCCGCCAAACGGTTCGAGATACTCTAGATTTGGTTTACGTCGTTGAAGTAACTCGTAACACGTCTTACCATGGCGTTTAACTATCAGAACTCGATTTAACATGTAACACGCATTGGCAACTGCCTCATTCCAAAATTGGATAGGCAGTTTCGAGTCTGCTAGCATTGTCCGTGCTGTCTCTATTAAGCTGCGATTCTTTCTCTCAACAACGCTGTTCGTCTGAGGAGTGTAGGCGGAAGTGAACTGGTGCACAATTCCCTTTTCTTTGCAGAAAGCCTCCATCTATTGGTTCTTGAACTCGGTTCCGTTGTCTGAGCGTACTTGTCTTACCTTTAGCTTATATAGTGACTCAAAAGTAGTTACTAACTCCTTGAATGACTCAAATGTTTATGATTTTGATTTCAGAAACATCACCCAAGTGAATCTTGAGTAGTCATCTGTAACTACATAGCAGTACAAGTCGCATGCGATGCTTCTTGTACTGACTGGACCAAACAGATCCATGTGAAGAAGCTCAAGAGGCAAGTCAATAGAATGAACCTTCTTTTCCTTATGAGACTTCTTCGTCTATTTGCCTTTCTTGCAGGCGACACAAAAATCCGGGAGTTGGAAGTTTTTGACATTTACTCCCACACTAGATCATTCTGGATCAATTGATTCATCTTCTGTGGATTGATGTGTCCCATTCTCCTATGCCAGGAGATTGAATCCTTCTCGGTAGCTTTTGACAAGAAGCATTGTACTTGATGATCCGTGTGGAGGCCTTTGATAGATCCAAGACATAAAGGTCATTATATCTTGAGGCAGACATTAAGGATACAGAAAGTACCTTAAATCCTTTGTCACATATTTAGGATACAGAAAGTAAGTTGTTTTGAAGTTGTTGAACATAGTTTACCTTATCAATCTTTACTTTCTGGTTCCCGACTTCCCCTTGAGCTGTGATGTAACCTCCTTTATTTCCCGCAAAAGAAACACGACCTCCTTTAATTTGTTTGACGTTTGACAGGAGTGCCTGGTTTCCAGTCATGTGCCTTGATGCTCCGCTATCTACGAACCAAGTATTTGTATCAGCATTATAGCGAACACCCTGCACATTCAATGGAAATCATTAGTTGAGGTTAGGGACCCAAGCCTTAACTGGCTTGGGTGACCCAGAGGCATCACACATTATAAATTCTACCCATTGACCTTTTGAGGGTGAGGGAAGATCTGTTGTCTTCTTGTTCTCATTATCAGTTTCAAGGATAGATTTTTCTTTCCATAAGCCAGTCTTATGTAGAGCCTGTTTGTGATAAACAGAAGACAGGTTGATAGGTTGAACTTTAGGTTCACTGACTATTTTGGTGGAGTCATGGAGCTTCTTTTGGAAGAGCTTGCTTTAGTGTCATAAAGTTCAACCTTTTTCTTTGGTGTCTGATAATAAGGACAGTAAGACGCGATGTGTCCATACTTTCCACAGTTGTAGCATGATCTGCTTTCGACTTGACGATTTAACTGTTTCTGTGGGGAAGTGTGTGACACACGTGTGACATTATTTTGTTTGGGTTTTGACATTTCTTGTTTAGATGTTTTATCTGGTTTAACAAAATTAATTGTTTGAACATTTTTAACATCTTTTCCCTTTTGTTTCTCTAGACTTAGACATGAAGCACGTGTGTGGTTAACTTGTTTGGTCTTTTTGGGTTCAGAATTAGACTTGGTTGACCCAGACTTAACTTTAACCTTTTCAAATTGTTCGTCCAGATTAACACAAGGCATCTTACCTTTTGATTTTGAAGTGGCCTCCTTTAGTTTAGTGCCAGATTCATTAGGTTTACATGTGGAATCTGGATCACTTACAAGAGGAGTGGACACCACATGATCCTTGATTGGGTTGTTATTTATTGGTTTACTTTTGGCATTCATCAAGGTCTCATGTTGTGGTGGAACCACTTTATAACCCAAACCCTCCCCATTGTTGCGTTCTCTCACTAAGTGTTGGACAATATGAGAGGAACTTGTCCAAGTGTGCAGTGTTTGCTTTAAAGAATTTACTTCTACTTCCAAAACTGCCTTTTGTTTCTTAGTATCTTCTAGGGAGTTTAGATAGTACTTAATGTCATTAGCTTGGTTAAAAGCTAAAACTTCGGTTTTCCTAAGTTGTTTGTTCAAGAGTTCTATCTTTTTTTTATAACTGTGTTTATTTTGTTTTAGAATTCTATTGGCTTCTGTGCACAGTTGTAGATTATTTACTAAGCTATCATTGTGATCTAATAGCCTAGCAAATTTTTAGTCAATGCTTTCCCTAAATTTGTTACATTCAATGCATGCATGACTATCAAATAATTTATTAGTGGTACTTACCTGAGAGGGTGTGGTTGAATCAACCATCAAAGCAGAGTCTGTCTTTTCTGGTTCTGGTGATTTTGAGCATTTTATGCTTGTCCCTTCTTCAGATAGGTGCTTGACCACGTTTGCAGTTTCTTCAGTGGTTGACATCACGAGTTCCACTGCAATATCACCTTCACTTGCTGAGTCGTCATCTAAGTCCTCAACACTAGCAATGTTGGATTCTCCCGGAGACACAAACCGAAAGCTCCAATCTTGTCCTTCGTCATCATGAGCAATCAAGGCTTTAGGATCCTTTCTTGACGAAGTAGGACTATTTGTGGGTTTATCCTCACGATTGAATGATGAAAATGGATTCCCATTTCCTGTCTTCTTGGGCTTGAGACATTCATGTTTGAAGTGCCCCTTTTCCCCACAGTTGAAGCTGGTAACTTTGGTCTTGTCAAAACCGAAAGTTGTGTCCTTAGTAGCAACCAAGTTCTGTCTGGTTTTCTTGACACACTTCTTAGCTCTCCGGATAGCACTTGCTAAGGCCCACATTATGTCCATTCTTTCCAGCTCTGTCTTGTCTACCTGCTCGTAATCCTTATCTGCCAGATGACAGTTCCCAATTTTCCCAGCAACTAGCCCGTCATAGGAGTGGACGATCGCTGTTAAGAGATCCATGTGCTCCTTTGCTGCCTCTACTGTCACATTCCCGAGATTCTCGGTCTTCAGTTTTGTAGCATTTGCTTTAGGTGCTATGTATTGGGTACCAGACGACCCTGACATGTAAGATCCTGAAGAAGTGGCTTGAGATGGACCAGCTGAACTCGACACAAAAGCCGTTTGTAGTGGAGCTCCAGACGTTTTGGCTTGTGGAGTTGAGTTGTACAGAGCTGGATTCTGATCATAAGTAGACTTTTGTGCCCTGTACTTCATCCTCAATTCTTCCTCTCTCAGTTTCAGAATGAAGTCGTTGATATCTAACTTCGCCACCATATCATTCTGTCTGAGGTTGGAGACAAAAGAAACCCACTTCTCAGGCAACCCATCTGCAAAGTTTGAAACTTTGTCTTCCATAGATGTGGTGACTCCATGAGTGTGCAGCTCACTCATTAAGTGGTAGAACCGATCAATGACGTCGTCCAAGCTCTCCTTTCCCATTGACGAGAAGTTGTCAAACTCCTTCTTCAACGCTTTAGCCTTTAGAGCTTTTAATGATGCATTTCCGTCATACCTCTTTTCCAATGCATCCCACAACTTCTTTGCTTGCTTGTTCTCAGAAAATTGATGGAAGATGTCCTTAGGAATTGACTGAGTGAGCAATGCATAAACTTTCTTCTCAACATTTTACTTTACCATTTGTCCATCAGTCATGCCCCCTAATGTAAGTTTGACTCCATCTGCACCTACAAGTATGCTATACCCTGTCTCTATCGACTCCTACAGATTGGGATCTACATCATTCAAGTAAATCAAAAATCTTTGTTTCCACTGTGGGTAATCATCTAACATGATTATCTTAGGGGGTTTGTTATGATTCCCCACTTCATTTTCCAGAAGCAATAGATTCTGGATCCTTGAATCCCTAACTGCGGTGAACGCTGAATATTGATCCTCCATTACTTTCAACTTTAAACTTTGGAACAAACTGTTTTACTTGTGCGAATGAAGGTATGCGATTGAACAGCTCGTGCGATTGAACAATGCGAATGGCTCAAACGTGCGAATGAACCAATGCGAATGAATCAATCGGGCGAATGGAGAGGTGCGAATGAACAATGCGACTAGACAGTTAAGTCGTACGAATGGATGTACGAATGAGTCCAATCGTGCGTATGTGGGATGCAGATGAATTCAGTCATGCGATTGAGTCAATCGTGCGACTGAAGCTGCTGGATTTTGAGAATTCGAAGGTTTAAGGTATTTTGGACGCAAAAACACGAATTTCTTACTAACCCTAATTGCCGTATGCTAGAAAACGTTAACTTTATGAACTGGAGACGTCTAAAACACTGATTGACACAAAAACATTGTGTTTTTAAGTGAAAAACACAATTTTTATATCAAAATGATTGAATCACACTCTGATACCACTTGTTAGGAATGTGTACGGGATGAAGTACTAACTGATTTACGTGTATACCAACTCAAATAGTGCGGAATCCTATTTGATTGGCGATCCAATCAGTGAGAACGCACGTAGAATCAATTTTAGATTGAATCTAACCATTAAGAACGATTGGTAATCGATCTAGTGCGATCTATGAACTTGGAACAGGTTCTTAGAAGTCTCTGGACGGCTATGGTACGATTTAGTACGTAGGTATTCGAAGTGTTACGTTTTCCACGAATTAAGTGGAATTTATAGGTTAGGGTTTCTCATTTGTGCGACTGAACCATTAGCATGGTTCAGTCGTGCGATTGAGTCATGCGGTTGATCCATTCGCACGACTGAGTGTTCAGTTGTGCGACTGAGTCAATCTCATGTCACAATCATGCGACTGATCCAGTCTCCTGGTTCAGTCGTGCGACTGGTTCATTAGCATGAAGTTGTTCATGCGTATGGTCCATTAGCATGGGCCATTGGCATGAGAACTTCATACAAATAAGTTTGAATATGTTTCTCAATCATTACTTTACTAAGATTTATTCAAACAACCACAAACCTATATAATTAGTTCAATATGCGTTAATGAACAATAAAGATTCAAACATACACCGAAACATTCAACATTAAGATCATCAATCACAAATTCTGTTTCATTCAACTCATATATTTCATTTACATTAAGGACATGAAAGACATATTACACTAAGATCGTAAACTAGGTACATATGTATCTACATGATCCATCCGGACGACTAAAGATCCAGTCGTGCGACTAGGTCAATCTCATGTCACAATCATGCGACTGATCCAATCTCCTGGTTCAGTCGTGCGACTGGTCCATTAGCATGAAGTATTCATGCGTATGGTCCATTGTCCATTCGCATAAGAACTTCACACAATTAAGTTTAAACATGTTTCTCAACCATTATTGACTAAGAACTATGCAAACAACCACAAACCTATATAGTTAGTTAAATACACAATAAACAATGAAATATTAAACATTATAAGCATAAACCACACATTTTATTTCATTCATACCCATTCATTACATATATGTAAGACATGAAAGACATTTTACATTGAGCTCCTAAACTAGGTACATATGTATCAACAAACTCCCCTTTGGACCTAGTTTACATCTATTTTCTAACATTCTTCATCAGCTCTTCAAATTTCTTGTACTTCTCCTCCCTTGTAACTCTTGCATGTATTTCAAATGCAAAGCAGAGTCTTATCATGTTTTGGAACTGGAGGGCTTGTACAGTGTCTTGTGCGTCAAAGAATAGTGGCCACTTGTATAAAGTGTAGACATCGTCAGAAGACAAGTTAGTTAGCCACATTGGGTCAAATACCCTGATAGTTTCCATATTACCTTCTCTGGTCAGAACTATGACCGCCTCACCTGTTCTCCAATCATAGTATTACCACTTGAAGTGTGGAGTGAAGTCCTGTGGCATTTTCCTTAGAGGGATTCCTGACATCGTGCACGGAGGACTCTACTTCATCATTATCTTTGGCTTGCCAGTAATGGAATCAACTTCAGACTGTCTGTTATACCTCGTAGGTTGTTGAGGTTTGAAGTTGACCCACCTGGTGTGGTACTCTCTCTTTAAAGCAGCCTCAAACCAGCCTGACATCTTTCTTGGATCAGCATATAATAGCTTTAGTTTGGCCAGCTGGTTGAGCTCAAAACAAGGTAAAGTCTTTATATCATGTGGGAATCTAAAGTACTCTATACCTTTCTCTCTCTTCACTGCATACACATTAAGATCCTCAAAATAGGCCCACGCGATAATCTTGCCTGACACCTTGTGATGCTTCTTCACTTTGTAGAGCTTGGTGTAGACACTCGGTTTTGGAGCAGTGCGTTGGGCTCGGATCTCTGCAAAACAGACCGCCCATTCAGCCTTCTTGATGTCAACGTCAGCGTCTGTGGCTTGGGCTTGACCTTCTTTCTTTTCAGATTCGCTTTCCATCTGATCCAGTATATCAAAAGTATCACTGACGAGAGTATCTCCCAGATTGGGGACTACATTTCCCTCTCTATCAGTATACTTAGGATAGTGCTCCGCTGTGACGTCCTCGATCTCGATTTCATCTACGTCATCCAGCTCGTCGTCCCTTGCAACTTCAACAGTTCGAGCATCCTTCACAATCTCGTCCGGATTTAGCCGGAACATCTCAGCAAGTTGCTAATCCGTAAGGTCATGAATGATTTCTCCTTCTTCAGGAGTATAGCTTACTGACCTTTGGACGATCTCTTGCAAATCAAGAATCATTGTGAGTTAAGACTTGATTTGCTGAAGGGGAGCAACACCATACTCATCTTGCTGAGATGATTGATCTGGTGATTTAAACATGTAAATACATCAACCATTAGTCAATAATCAAGATAGAGACATATCAAATATATATTAACATTAATTACATAAGTTTAATACATGATTCAATTACAAGATTTAAAATTACATAACATCTAAGCATTACTTTTATCCTGAATCATGTGATCTTCTGCAGGCGGGGTTGAGGTCGAGGCACCCTGATCCTGAATCTTCTTGGTTCGCCTCTCGCTAGCTTGTGTGGCCCCTGATGCCGCTGCATCATCTCCCCTATCTCCTGTAGCATCATCCTCCTCATCATCATCCTCCACATCATCATCCTTATCATCATCATCGTCATCACCATTGTCATCACCATCTCTTTCTCTTATCTTCAGAGGCTCATCCTTTGTTCTTTTAAGCTTGAGCATGATAGTCTTTTTGGCAGCCTCCAATTCCTCTATCTTCTTTTCTGATAGGACTTTATGCTCCTAGAGTTGGGCAATCTCCACACCCTGTGCAGCCATCTGCTGAGCTTGGTACTCAATCAGCTGGGCCTGCTGTGAGATCTGCTGTGCTTGGGCAGCGTTTTGCTCCACAAGCTGATGTATTTGGGCAGCTCTCTCCTCATCAGCAGCCCACAGCTTCAGCACCATTCTGTTTAGTGCTGACAGCTGATCCTCTACCCCAATAGAAGGTAAGGATGATCCGGTAGTGAATATCGGGTGGGATGATGGTTCGGGTTGGTGGCTAGTGGTGGTGGTGGTGGCAGTGGTGAATATGGGTGGTGGTGTATGAGTGGGTGGTGATGGGTAGGCTGTAGTGATGGTGGAAGTAGTGTAGATGGGTGGTGGAGTGGTTGTAGTAGTGATGGTGGGTGAAGTGGTAGTAGTGGTGGTTGTAGTTGTGGTGGTGGGTGAGGTAGTAGTAGTGGTGGTAGCTGTGGTGGTGGGTGAGCGAGTGGTGGTGGTAGATGTGGTGTCAAGGTTGGAAGAGGTAGTAATCAATGTGAATCTCCTTCTCTTGGGCTTCATCCTGTGGGGCTGAGCCATCCTCTTCTTCCTCATACCCTTCGAGGCGGATGCTCCCCTTGGGATGTTGGGCTGATCTGGGGTGTAGGTTGGATCATTCATAGTCTCCCCAGACCCACCCGGGCGTTCACAAACCGCCTGAATCCCTCGTTCGGTGGCAACCACCTTGCTGCCCACCGTTCGAGTTAACTGCTCATCATCACTCTCCTCCTCCTCATCAGGTCTAAAATCCTAATGGAAACCAGCTATATCAGCTTCTTCATGAGTGGATGGTGGAGGTGTGACATTTGTAGTGGTGGCCCTAGATGAAGTGGGGCCAGTGTCTCCACCATCACCACTGTCGTCATCATCCGAGTCATCGGTGGGAATAACGATCGGCTCGGTGTCGGAGTCGCTGTCATCGTGGCGCCACTTCCTTCGTGTCGGCGCCACGTAGTCTTCCCGGGCCAGATGCCCAAACAACCGCCTCATAGGGGGTTTCACCTGCTTTCCCCTTTACACCTTCATCCGGCCCAAGGTGGTATCATCCATCACCTCGAGCACCACGACATCCTCCTTCTCCTTTGGCAGCGAAAGGAGCTTTTGGTCAATGATCATCTGCATAAATCTAGGGTACATGCAAAAGCCCTCCTTGCCCTTAGCCTCGATGTTCTCCACCAGGTAGGTGAAGATCATCCTGGAGAAGCTGAACGGATGGTTCAGCACCAACGCTACATAGGCGTTATGTATCTGATCGGACAGCTCGTCGAATCCCCCCTTCCGTGAGGCAATGCACTTGAGTAGAACATGGGCTAAGTACTTAAACTGGGGACACAGGTTGCTCTTGTTGAGCACACCTGAGTTGATGTCCCAGAGTACTTGGCCCGCAGGAAACAGCCTCATACTGTCAGTGGGTGAAGACGGGTAGGGCAGTCAGCATCGTCCCCAAACTTTAATACTGTCCTGAGATCGTCCTGAGTGATCTCTATAGGATGACCAAAGATAGAGCTCCTGATCCGGTGGGGCTCTGAGGTCCTGTTGACAACCGCGCCTTCCCAGAAGGCATGCTGAACTGATCGGTATGGTGTGCACGGAGTCGAAATGGCTTGTAAGATCCTCAATCTCCGTAGGAAAGTAATAATGCCTGAGAAGTCAACTGCATTCCTGGAAGTCAGATCCAGATGAGCACAGATGTTGTGCTTCGTGCTCATAGTCCAACGACTAGCCATTTGTTACACAATGGAAATAAACGTTAGTGTGTGTCAATGCGTAACAATTTGACTTATTTAACTTGAAGTCTTCTGTTCTGTCATGCCGATGAACTGTGCGACTGAGATCTAGTCGTGCGAATGAGCTGTGTGACTGAAATCTAGTTGTGCGAATAAGCTCATATGTACGACTGAGCATGTGACTAGGCTTAGTCGTATGCTATCTCATGCGTTTACACCAGCCGTGCGACTGAACTCATACGCATGGTTCAGTCGTGCGGTTTAGCCATTCGCCTAGCTAAGTCATGCAATTGAAGTTCATCAGGGTGTCCATTCGCATGACAGACTGACTGCTCAATTCAAATTCACATTTTGAGCAAAAAAATTTAATGTTAGACGTCATGGTTTGGCTCATTAGTCTCGCAAATGACCTACAGAACACCTAATAACCTTTAATTTTACAATGTGCTTAGTTTTATTAGTTTCTTAGTCAAACTAAGTCTCAGTTCTATTTAAGGCTTAAATTCCATCATTTAGGGCACACATCGATGGACATTTGAGTGGATTGCACTGCACTTCACCTGTATAATCACTAGAAATCGTCGCTACACAACAATCAGTGGTCTAGATCGATCAAATGAAAATCAAGCAGAGTAAGGGTATAGTCGTGCGATTTGGGGGCGATTTGGGAGTGATGAGTGACTGCGACCGACTCCCCCTCTATTTATACTAGGGTTTCCTTCACTCGTGCGACTGAGCCCAGTCGCATACTTGATTCATGCGACTAAGGATCAGTCCTGTGACTGGCACAGTCGGTCACCTTCAGTCGTGCGACTAGAAGTTAGTCGTGCGGCTGTGTCATTCGGTCACCTTTATTCATGCGATTGGTTCATTCTTGTGATTCACTCGTGTGATTTTACTCATGCTTATGGTCCAATCGCACGTCTGGCCCATACGTGTGGGTTAATCGTGCGATTGGGCTCATACGTACGGGCCAATCGTATGGCTGGTCCATACTCATGGTCCAGTCGTGCGAATGGATCATACTCATGATTTTGACTTTATGACCATTTGACACTTAACCCCTTTTAACTTTTGATTAAGCATTTCGAGCATTCGATCATCTCAGACATGACCATTTTAACTTAGACAACTTTTGATCACCTCAGACGTGATCCTTTTAAACCAATTCGTCACCTCAGACGTGACCCTTTTAGTGAGTGATTCCCATATTGACTTTCGATGCATAGTCCGACATTTAACTGATAAATATAATAACATTTACTAAATTAAACAACTATAAATAAACCAAATCTAAAACGTATTTTTGTAATTTTGTGTGAGGTTAAACACCTAAGATGAATATCTAGCAGTTTTATTTCTCGAACAGTACAACTTCGAGTTATTTTGACCATAGCTGGAACGATTCATTATGGAATCATACAGGTTTGTCAAATAATTAAGGACATTCTACCAAAAACCTTTGATGCTAGATTCTTGTTTTCATCGAGAGTCATTAGCAAGTCTAGGAAATCATACTAGTGCTACAAGATGTACACAGTGGTTTTGACTTTTAAGAGTTGCAGCCACGATGATTGTCAATATACTTGTCCTCTTAAATCTATACACAGACTTTTGACACAGATTGGTGATGATTTTAGATTTAATTATTTCAACAAGCATTTGTGGATCCCACGCTTATATCGTAATCAACGTTCCTCAGGAGATTTTTGAGCGGTCTACGGGTAGTTTTCAAGAAGAAACTATTCTAGATCTTTCAAAGAGATGCTAAGCCTCAGGTCAGTGCCACCGCACAGCAGAGAGGCGCAAACAACAATGAATTCTAGAATATTTAGGTTATGCTTATCCTCAGGTCAGTGCCACCGCACAACAGAGAGGCACACAACCTATCTTCTTGATTGAGCAGTTATTTTCTTTTTGCACAAATCGCACCAACAACATGGGTTATTAGCTTGATTGCATTTTGCAATTTTCATGTGCTTTGCTCATTTTTATGGTCCTCCGCACACATTTGTGGCGTTTATTTTGCTCGTCACCCCTTATTGGAACTTCGTTGATTGTGTTAACCAGGGATAAGATGACAACCCACAGCTTGTTGAACAACTTAGTTTGAACTTGACATCACCAACGAGGTCTATTAGTCTATTGTGTTGAATCTACCGACATATCATCAGATGGTCTAGCAACCTCTACGTCTACTTTTTCCATGTTACCTTAGTAGCAGCCAGCTTAACTATCATTTTTCCTTTTATGTTGCTTAGACATCTCAGATTTATACTTCGAACTCTGCATTTTGAACAATTTATTCTTTTAAAGTCCAAACTATTTGTTCCTGTGTACTATCATATTCCATAGTCATTGAATCGGTATCACAGATACAATCTCATTTCTCTTAGCTAAACTGTCCATTTCCCTCGTTTTTTTCTTTTTTAATTTTTAATTTTTTAATTCTTTGTTAATACTAGTATAACCTATTCTCCCCCTAAAATTCTAAAACCGAAAATGGTTTTGCGTTTAGAATTTTAATAGGCGAAGAAATGAACTAAAATAAAATAAAATAAACGAAAATAAAAACAAAGATAAACTCGACTCGTCGGACTATGCACTTTCATCGTCTGGAATCACTTCATTTTTCTTTTTAACGCTGTTGACCTCTAACAGATATAGAAAACGTGGTTTATCAAAATATTTTGTATAGAGGTCAGCGCGTTGAAAATCCATATTAATTTTAACAACATCGATTAAGTTCTTTTCAAAACAGTCACGTATAAAGTGATATTTAATTTCGATGTGTTTTGTCTTAGGATGTTGGACCAGATTTTTAGTTACGGCTATAGTAGCTGAATTATCAACAAATATAGGAGTGTGAGAAAATTTAAAACCATAGTCCCGCATTTGCTATTGAATCCATATGAGCTTTGAATAGCAACTTGCAGCAGCAACATACTCAGCTTCACACGTTGACAGAGCAACCGAGGTCTGCTTCTTACACTGCCCGGTGACTAATCTTCTCCAAAAAAAATGACATCCCGCTCATGTTGACTTGTAGTTCATTTTGCAACCGCTGTAATCCGAGTCACTATACGCTATTAGCTCGAAATCATCATCATGAGGATACCACAACCCA
Organism: Flaveria ramosissima; assembly: GCA_025215565.1. Classification (NCBI taxonomy): domain Eukaryota; kingdom Viridiplantae; phylum Streptophyta; class Magnoliopsida; order Asterales; family Asteraceae; genus Flaveria; species Flaveria ramosissima. Next base: position 64,736,627 of record CM046031.1, on the reverse strand, counting down.
AGTGTTGGTGTACCCTTCAGATAACGAAATATCCTTTTAACTCCTATGAGATGGTTGACTTTCGGTTTCGTCTGATATCTTGAGCAGAGACACGTTTCATACATGATGTTAGGTCGTGAGGCAGTGAGATACATGAGAGATCCAATCATTCCTCGGTACATGGTAGCATCCACCAGATCACCATTCTCATCGGGTGCTACATCATGGTTTGTAGCAAGTAGAGTCCCAGTTGCGGAAGCATTCTCCATATCAGACCGACTGAGAATATCGCCTACATACTTGGTATGATGTAGAATATCCCCTTTGGGGTTTGATCCACCTATAACCCGAGAAAAAATTTCATCTCTCCCATGGCGCTCATCTCAAATTCAGCCTTCATGACTGCTTCAAATTCTTTACATAAGTCTTCGTTCTTGTCATCAACATAAACTTGAAAAAGTAGTAAATCACCATCCTTTTCTTTGATGAATAATGTACAGTCAATCACTCCTCTGCGAAATCCGTGTTTCACAAGATGAGTTGAGAGTTTTTCATACCATGCTCTCGGGGCTTGGTGGAGCCCATAGAGAGCCTTATCCAGTTTGTAAACTCTGTCCCGATGATATGGATCCTCAAATCCTTCGGATTGACTGACATACACTGTTTCCCAGATTTCACCATGAAGAAATGCACTCTTTACATCCTGTTGATAAACTTTAATCTTCATGTAAGAGGCACAGGCTAGGAAGATACGAATGGCTTCCATTCTTTCCACAGGTGCAAAGACTTCATTGTAATCCATTCCCTCGACTTGTCGAAATCCTTGAACTACAAGTCGAGCCTTGTTTCTGATTATGACCCCTTAGTCATCTTTCTTGCATTTCAAGACCCATTTTGTGCCAATGACCTTAGCACCTTTAGGTCTGTCCACCAGTGTCCAAAGACCTAACTTCTTGAATTGAAGAAGTTCTTCTTGCATGGCACTCACCCATGCCTCGTCGTTAAGTGCTTCACTGACATATTTTGGCTCAAACTGAGACACAAAACAGCGATACACACCATCGTGCAGATAACCCTTTTCCATTCTTGAGGCATAATCAGCTGAATATAGCTGATTTCTTGTCTGAACTCCTGATCTTACATCCCCAATGACATTGTCTAGAGGATGGTAGACGTTTAAGCGGGATCCATGAGTGGTGGGAACAACTACCTCATTATCGAGATTGTGAACTCATGGTTCCGAATTTGAGGCAGTAGGAGTTTGAGGTTCTGAAGAATCAGAGGCATCAACATCAAATGCTTATGGACTTGCAGTAGTAAGAACCTGTTCCTCCTGATAGACCTGATCGTTCTCCATGGTTTCATTATCAGAGGAGGAGTCACTTACCTCAAGTGCTCCCCCTGAGTCTCTAGGTGACTCTCCTTGTTGACCAATTGTTGTTGAGTTGTCTGAAGGTGTGTTTAAGACATCATACATCAATTTGGTTGCTAACTCATCTTCAGGAGTGGAGAGGGGAATGTTGAAGGACTTAAAGAATCCATTATAATCGAAAAAGAATGCGGGTCCTTTGCCAGCAAGGGGGTGGTGTATCTCTGAACGTTGACGTTGCACCACACTTCTACTTGACCCGTTGAGTTGTTGTAAACTCTCTTATTTGGTATGTTGTATCCTAGAAAGATTCCTTCTTCAGCCTTCTCGCTGAACTTGCCTTCCTGAGTTTTCTTCAAAAGGGTGCATGGTGCGCCAAACGGTTCGGGGTACTCTAGATTAGGTTTATGTCATTGGAGTATCTCGTAACACGTCTTACCATGACGTTTTACCAGTAGGACTCGATTTAGAGTGTAACATGCATTGGCCACTACCTCATTCCAAAATTGGATGGGCAGTTTCGAGTCTGCTAGCATTGTCCTTGCTGTCTCTATCAGGCTGCGATTCTTTCTCTCAGCAACTCTGGTCATTTGAGGAGTGTAGGCAGAAGTGAACTGGTGCGTAGTTCCCTTTTCTTTGCAGAATGCCTCCATCCATTGGTTCTTGAACTCGGTAGCGTTATCTGAGCGTACTTGTCTTACCTTCAGCTTGTAGAGTGACTCCAATGTAGTTACTAGCTCTTTGAATGACTCAAATGTTTCTGATTTGGATTTCAAAAACATTACCCAAGAGAATCTTGAGTAGTCATCAGTAACTACATAACAGTACACGTCGCCAGCGATGCTCCTTGTACTGACTGGACCAAACGGGTCCATGTGAAGAAGCTCAAGAGGCAGTTCAATGGAATGAACTTTCTTTTCCTTATGAGACTTCTTAGTATGTTTGCCTTTCTTGCAGGCGACACAAAAATCCGGTAAATGGAAGTTTTTGACGTTAACTCCTCGCACTAGATCATTCTGGATCAAATGATTCATCTTCCGGGGATTGATGTGTCCCATTCTCCTATGCCAGGAGATCGAATCCTTCTCGGTAGCCTTTGACAAGAAGCACTGAACTTGATGATCCGTTGTGGAGGCCTTTGATAGATCCAAGACATAAAGATCGTTATATCTTGAAGCTTACATTAAGACTTGGTCCTCCGGGATCACATAGTCCTTTTTCAGAACATAGCACTTCTTGCTGTCGAATATTACCTTAAAGCCTTTGTCAAATATTTGAGAGACAGAAAGTAAGTTGTTTTGAAGTTGTTGGACATAGTTTACCTTATCAAACTTCACTTCTTTGTTCCCCACTTCCCCTTGAGCGGTGATGTAACCTCCTTTGTTTCCAGCAAATGAAACGTGACCTCCTTTAATTTGTTTGACGTTTGACATGAGTGTCCGGTTCCCAGTCATGTGTTTGGATGCTCTGCTATCTACAATCCAAGTGTTTGTTTCAACATTATAGCGAACACCCTGCACAGTCAATGGAAATCATTAGTTGAGGTTAGGGACCCAAGTGTTAACTGGCTTGGGTGACCGAGAAGAATCACACATCATAAATTCCACCCACTGTCCATTTGAGGGTATGGGAAGATCATTCTGTTTCTTGTTCTCATTATCAGCTATTAAACTAGATTTTCTTTCCATAAGGCAGTTTTGTGTAAGGCCTGTTTGTGGTAAACAGACGACTGGCTAATGGGTTGAACTTTAGGTTCACTGACTCCTTTTGGTAGAGTCGTGGAGCTCCTTTTTGAAGAGCTCGTTTTAGTGTCATAAAGTTCAATTCTTTTCCTTGGTGTCTGATAGTAAGGACAATTAGACGCGATGTGTCCATACTTTCCACAGTTGTAGCATGATCTACTCTCGACATGTTGGTGTAACTGTTTCTGTGGAGAAGTGTGTGACACACGTGTGACTTTATTCTGTTTGGGTTTTGACACTTGTTGTTTAGAGGTTTTAACTTGTTTAACAAAATTTGCTGTTTGAACCTTTTCAACATCTTTACCCTTTTGTTTGTTTGGACTTAGACATGATGCACGTGGTTGGTTAACTTGTTTGGTCTTTTTAGGTTCAGACTTAGACGTGTTTGAACCCGACTTTACCTTAACCTTCTCAAATTGTTTATCCAAATTAACAATAGGCATTTTATCTTTTGACTTTAAAGTGGTCTCCTTTTGTTTGGTGACAAATTCATCAAATTTACTTGTGCAATCTGGATCACTTACAAGAGGAGTGGACACCACATGATCCTTGATTGGGTTGTTATTTATTGGTTTATATTTTGCATTCAACAAGGTCTCATGTGGTGGTGCAACCACTTTGTAACCCAACCCCTCCCCGTTGTTGCGTTCTCTCACTAAGTGCTGGACTATGTGAGAAGAACTAGTCCAACTGTGCAGTTTTTGTTTTAATGAATTTACTTCGACTTTCAAAACTGCTTTCTTAGCTTCTTCTAGGGAGTTTAAATAGAACTTGATGTCATTAGCTTGGTTAAAAGCCACAACTTCGGTTTCCCTAAGTTGTTTATTTAACAGTTCTATTTTCTCTTTGTAACTGTGCTCATTTAGTTTTAAAATACGATTTGCTTCAGTGCACAGTTGCAAGTCCTTTACTAGGCTATCATTGTGATCTAATAACCTAGCAAATTTCAAATCTATGCTTTCCCTAAATTTATTACAATCAGAACAAGCATGATTATTGAAACGTTGGTCGGTGGAACTTACCTGAGAAGGTTCTGTTGAATTAGCCATCATAGCAGAGTTTGACTTTTCTGGTGCTGGTGATTCTGAACATGTTGAACTTTGGCTTTCTTCATTCAGGTGATTGACCACATTTGCAGTTTCTTCATTATTTGACATCGCGAGTTCCACTGCTATATCACCTTCGCTTGCTGAGTCGTCATCCAAACCCTCAACGCAGGCAATGTTGGATTCTCCCGGAGACACAAACCGAAAGGTCCAATCTTACCCTTCGTCATCGTGAGCCGTCAAGGCTTTAGGATCCTTGCTTGATGGTGCAGGACTACTTGTGGGTTTATCTTGACGATTGAAGGATGAGAACGGATTACTATTACCTGTCTTCTTGGGCTTCACACACTCACGCTTGAAATGCCCCTTCTCTCCACAGTTAAAGCAGGTAACTTTGGTTTTTTGAAAACCAAAGGTTGTATCCTTTGTGGCAATCAAGTTCTGTCCTGTCTTTTTAAGAAACTTCTTAGCCCTCCGAACAGCACTTGCCAATGCCCACATGATATCCATTCTTTCCAGCTCAGTCTCATCTACTTGCTCGTAGTCTTCATCTGCCAGATGGCAGTTTCCAATCTTTCCCGCTACTAAACCGTCATAGGAGTGAACAACAGCTGCTTGGAGATCCATATGCTCCTTTGCTACCTCTACAGTCACATTACCGAGATTCTCGGTCTTCAATCTGGTAGCAGTGGCTTCAGGTTCTATGTATTGGTGCATGAAGACCCTGACATGTCAGATCCTGAAGTAGTAGCTTGAGACGGAGCGGCTGAACTCGACACGAATGCTGTTTGAAGTGGTGCTCCCGATGTTTTTGCTTGAGGAGTTGAGTTGTAAAGTGACGGGTTCTGATCATATGACGCCTTTTTAGACCTGTACTTCATCCTCAACTCTTCCTCTCTCAGCTTCAGAATCAAATCATTGATATCCAACTTTGCCAGTATATCATTTTGTCTGAGATTTGACACAAATGAGACCCATTTTTCTGATAATCCATCAGCCATATTCGATACCTTGTCTTCCATAGACGTAGTAACATCCAAGCTTTCCTTCCCCATCGATGAGAAGTTATCAAACTCCTTTTTCAAAGCCTTAGCATTTAGAGCTTTTAATGACGCATTCCCTTCATACCGTTTTTCCAGAGCATCCCATAGCTTCTTTGCTTGCTTGTTCTTAGAGAATTGATGAAATATATCCTTAGGAATTGACTGAGTTAGCAGAGCATACACCTTCTTCTCTGCATTGGACTTTACCTTTTGGCTATCAGTCATGCCACCTAAGGTAAGTTTAACTCCATCAGCCCCAACCGGCATGCTGTACCGTGTCTCTATTGATTCCCACAGATTAGTATCTACCCCGTTTAAGTATATCTCGAACCTTTGCTTCCATTGTGGGTAATCATCTAACGTTATGAGCTTATGAGGCTTATTGTGATTTCCCACTTCATTTTCCAGAAGCAATAGATTCTGGATACGTGAATCCCTACCTGCTGTGAACGCTGAATATTGATCTTCCATCTCTATTTACTTCGACTTTTGAAAAAAACTGTTTTACTTGTGCGAATGAAAGACTGCGATTGTGCTATTCGTGCGATTGAACAATGCGGATGGCTCAATCGTGCGATTGAACAAATGCGGATGGTTCAATCGTGCGATTGGACAGGTACGAATGAACAATGCGAATAGGGTGTTCAGTCGTACGAATAGATGAACGACTGAGTGCAATCGTGCGTATGGGAGGTGCGTATGAGTTCAGTCGTGCGATTGAGTCAATCGTGCGACTGAAGCTGCTGGTTTTTGAAAATTCAAGGATTTTAGGTACTTTGACACAAAAACATGAATTTTTAACGAACCCTAATTGCCGTATGGTGGAAAACGTTAACTTTTTGACCTGGAGAAGTAGAAAAACACTGTTGACACAAAAGATTGAGTTTTTGATTGAAAAACACGATTTTTATATCAAAATCGATTGAATCACATGCAAATCAAGAGGCAAAGCTCAGATACAACTTGTTAGGACCGTTTAGGTACGGAGTACTAACTGATTTACGTGTATACCAGACCAAATGGTGCGGAATCCTATTTGATTGGCTACCCAATCAGTGAGAACGCAAGTATAATCAATCTAATAGTGAATCAAAACGTTATGAACAATTGCAAGATGATTAACTGCGATCTATGAACTTGGAACAAGTGTTCTTGAGTCTCTGGACGGCTAGGGTACGATTATGTGCGTAGGTATTCGTATTGTTTTGTTTTTCCACGAATTAAGTGGAATTTATAGGTTAGGGTATTCCATTCGTACGACTGAACCTTTAGCATGGTTCGGTCGTGCGACTGAAGCATGCGACTGAGTCAATCTTATGTCACAATCGTGCGACTGATCCAGTCTCCTGGTTCAGTCGTGCGACTGATCCATTAGCATGAAGTATTCATGCGTATGGTCCATTAGCATAGTCCATTCGCATAAGAACTTCACACAATTAAGTTTAAACATGTTTCTCAACCATTATTGACTAAGAACTATGCAAACAACCACAAACCTATATAGTTAGTTCAATACACAATAAACAATGAAATATTAAACATTATAAGCATAAACCACACATTGTATTTCATTCATACCCATTCATTACATATATGTAAGACATGAAAGACATTTTACATTGAGATCCTAAACTAGGTACATATGTATCAGGTAATTGGGAGAATTAGGTGGTTTGAGTTGAAGAAGCTAGTAATTGAGGAGTTCTGTCCCCATAGAGAGATGGATAAGGTGGAAAGGGAGTTCCTGCAGTTGGAGGCAGGAACAATAACACATCAGCAATACACCACCAAGTTTAATGAGATGGCACGGTTGGTGCCGGATTAGGTGACTCTGTCATGAAAGATTAAAAGGTATATCCAGGGCTTGCCGGCGGACATCCGCATGCACATGATCGCCACCCGACCAAGCACGTTCAGGTTGGCGGTTGACCTAGCGGGGAGGCTATATGATGAGCGGGAAGTGATGGTGGCTGAGGTGAGTAAGAAAGGTGGGGGTGACCGGAACTGGAATGGGAAGAGGTTGGGTCGGGGTGGTGCCCCGACGAGTAACAAGAGTACACAGGTGGATGACCGCCGTATGGTCACATCTTGTGCAGGGTCGAAGAGATGTGGTAAATCCGGGCAAGGAGCATTCGGGAGAATGCAAATGGGGGTCAAACATCTGCTTCAAGTGTGGGAAGCCTGGTCATATGGCGAGAGATTGTGGGGTTATAAGGTGTTACAACTGTGGAGAAAACGGCCACTTGAGTAGGGATTGCAAGAAGCCGAGGGCGGAGAGTTCCGGGGCAGGGAAGAAGACCGGAACGGAAGGGCAGAAGGCAAGCACCCGAGCTTTCACAATGACTCAAGAGGAGGCTAGGACAGACCCCGATGTGGTGTCAGGTACGTTTCTAGTAAACCAAACTCTTGCATCTTTGTTATTTGATTTCGGTGCTAGTCGGAGTTTTATTTCTGTTGCCTTTTGTGCTAAGTTGCCCATTAGGGGCAGAAGTATTGATGAGCCCTTCGATGTAGAAACTGCCATAGGTAAGTCTACTAGGATTTCTAAGAATATAGAAGGCTGTGACATTGAATTAGAAGGTCACAAGTTTCCTCTTAGACCATTCATGATACCTTAGGTGGTTTCGATGTAGTCATAGGAATGGATTGGTTGGCGGACTACAAGGCGAACATTGTGTTTTGCAAAAAGATGATTCGGTTGACAATGCGTGACGGGAGTTCAGTGACGGTCTATGGAGATCGGGTCACTACGATTCCAAAAGTGATTTCGATGGCGGTGGCGGGAAAGTGCATGAGTCGTGGATGTAGTGCTTACTTGGCCTACGTAAAGGATGTGGATACGCCAACACGACAACTGTTCGATGTACCGGTGGTGTGCGACTTACCAAACGTGTTTCCCGAAGACTTACTAGGTATGTCACCAGACCATGAGATCGAGTTTCAAATTGACTTGATACCCGGTGCCCAGACAGTAGCTAAGGCACCATATGGGTTGGCTTCGACATAGATAAAGGAATTGATGGAGCAACTCAAGGAGTTGCTTGATAAGGGGTTCATTATACCGAGTATCTCTCCTTGGAGTGCTCCGGTCTTATTCGTGAAGAAGAAGGACGGTAGTGTGAGGATGTGTATTGACTACCGGGAGCTGAACAAGTTGACAGTGAAGAATCAGTATCCATTGCCAAGGATCGATGACCTGTTTGATCAGCTCCAAGGTGCCACTTGGTTCTCGAGGATAGATCTTCTATCTAGCTACCACCAGTTGAAGGTGAAGGACCAGGATATTCATAAAATAGCTTTTCGCACGCGATATGGACACTATGAGTTTCTCGTTATGTCTTTTCGTTTGACCAATGCGCCAGCTGCTTTTATGGACTTGATGAATCGAGTGTGTCGGCCGATGTTAGATAAATCAGTGATTGTGTTTATTGATGATATCATGATTTATTCAAAGAACGAGGAGGAGCATGCCGATCACATTCGAGAGGTGTTGGAGATGTTGAGAAGGGAGAAGTTGTATGCTAAATTCTCCAAGTGCGCCTTCTGGTTGTGCGAGGTTCAGTTTTCGGGTCATGTAGTGAATCACGAAGGGATTATGGTGGACCCGGCAAAGGTGGAGGCGGTGATGTAATGGAAGTCACCAAAGACGCCATCCGAGATCCATAGTTTCTTGGGTTTGGCGGCTTTTACAGAAGATTCATCCAAGACTTCTCTAAGATAGCTTCTCCATTAACCAAGTTGACCCGCAAAGATTTGAAGTTTGTATAGGGTCAAGATCAGGAGAAGGAGTTTGAGGAGTTAAAGGCGAGGTTGACTCAAGCTCCTATCTTGTCGTTACCCGATGGAAGCGAAGATTTGGTGGCTTATTCCGATGCTTCCTACTCGGGGTTGGGATATGTGTTGATGCAGAGGGGAAAGGTTATAGCCTATGCATCTCGATAGTTGAAAGTTCATGAGGTCAATTATCCCACTCATGACTTGGAGCTAGTAGTTGTGGTCTTTGTGTTAAAGATATGGAGGCACTACTTATACGGGACGAAGTGCACCATATTCACTTACCACAAGATCTTGAAGTACTTCTTCGAGCAGAAATATTTGAACATAAGGCAGAGGAGATGGTTGGAGCTCATAAAGGATTATGATTACGAGATCCATTACCATCCAGACAAAGCCAACGTGGTGGCGGATGCCCTTAACCGAAAGGAGAGACCCGAGTCGATTTGGGTGAAGTCTTACCAGTTGGTCATGACCTCTGATGTGATGAAGCAGGTCAAGGAGTTTTAAGACGAGGCACTGAAGGAAGATCATCTTAACTCTGAAAGAATGAGAGGTCTGATCGCGGAGTTGGGTGAAAACACACTCGGTGTTAGGACCCGATTCAGTGGGATGCGGATTCCATGTTTTGGGGATCTATGTGTGAAGATTATGAATGAAGCTCAAATGACTCGATACTCTATTCATCCCGGTGCTACGAAGATGTACAAAGACATGAAGAAAGATTATTGGTAGCCGGGTAAGAAGCGCGATGTAGCGGAGTATGTGAGTAAGTGCCTTACTTGTTTACAAGTGAAGGCCGAGCACCAAAAGCAGTATGGGAAGATCCAACCGTTGGATATACCCGAGTGGAAATGGGAGCATATCACCATTCACTTCATCACGAAGTTATCGCGTACCTTGAAAGGGTATGATGCCATATGGGTGATAGTTGTCGTTTGATAAAGAGTGCTCTCTTCCTACCAATCCGAGAGACGTATTCTTCTGAAGGATTAGCAGATCTATTCATCAAGGAGATTGTAAGTCGCCATGGTGTACCGGTGTCTATTGTGACGAGTCGTGACACCCGGTTTACATCCAAGTTTTGGAAGAGATTTCACGATGATATAGGGACGAGGTTACATATCAGCACGGTTTAACATCCTCAAATGGATGGTCAGTCAAAAGGACCATTCAGATGCTAGAAGATATGCTTCAGGCATGCGTCATTAATTTTGGAGGATGTTGGGATGACCATTTACCATTAGCTAGTTTCTCATATAACAATAGCTACCATGCCAGCATTGGCATGCCCCCTTATGAGATGCTATATAGTAGGAGATGTTAACACCCGTCTGTTGGGGTGATGTTAGTTAGAAAGTGTTGGGGAGTATAGATGTGATCGAGGCTACGACTGAGAAGCATGAAAAGATCAAATCCTTCATGAAGGCAGCCAAAGATAGACAGAAGTCGTATGCTGATAAACAATGTAGACTAATTGAGTTCCAGTTCGGTGACAGGGTTATGTTAAAGGTCCCACCTTGGAAGGGCATCACTCGGTTTAGGAAGCGGGTGAAGTTGAGCCCGAGATACATAGGGCCTTTCTGAATTATTGCTCGAGTATGAGAGGTGGCCTATAGGTTGGAATTGCTCAGTGAGTTAAGTGGAATTCATCCGACATTCCATGTATCTCACTTAAGAAAGTGCTTAGCCGAGAAGGATATGGTGGTGCCACTGGAGGATGTTGAAGTGTATGAATGGCTCAATTATCTGGAGCAATCAGTGGCGATCATTGATCGCAAAGAGAAGAGGCTAAGGAATAAGGTAGTTCCCTTGGTGTGTGTATAGTGGAAGCACAGGAAGGGATTAGAGTCCACTTGGGAAGTTGAGGAGGAGATGAGGCAGCATTACCCTCAACTATTCATCGACTAACAGGTTTCGAGGACGAAACCTATAAAGGGGGGTGGACTTGTAATGCCCCAAATAAATTCTAAGCGAGCCAAATAGTAATAATGGGCTTAGACGATAATATTCAATGTAAATAAGATGGATTTGGGTTATAGACCGAGTTAACTTTTCGGGTTATGTGTCCGGCGAGTTAAAGGTCCTGAGAATGCCCGGTATATATAAATGGATCAGCTTGAGCAACTCTCATTTGTAACTCAACACCCCAATTCTAGAGAGAGTGTAGAGAAAGAAAGTGGAGAGAAATGAAGATTCAAGGCTCGGTTGATCACGGGATTGAAGATCGGTGTTCGTGGGCATCGAGACAACAAGAAAACACCAAGAATCCAGGTAAGAAACATCATTTAATCTTTCATTTTAATGTGAACCCGGATTCTAGGGCTTGGGTTTTTGAAAGTGGGAAAGATTCACCCAAAACTCATGTTTTTGTATAAGAAAACATGTAAGAAGCTTTGATATAGCTTATTGAGAGATAAACCAAGGTTTTGGATGAAAAAGATTGAAGTTTTGGGTCAAAAATGGGTTGGTTCGTAATTTTCATCCCGTTCTGCGAAATTACAAGTTCATCCAATGAAATTGCGTAGTCGTCCGGCGAAACTATGAAAACTTCCTGTGAAACTATTGTTTCGCAGACTTGGTTATCCAACGAAAGTTGGGCGAAACTGGCAGCATAGATGCCAGCGAAACTGCCAGCGAAGATACCAACAAAACTACCAGCAAAGATGCCAGCAAAACTAGCAGTGAAACTGCTAGCGAAACTAGCAGCGAAACTGCTGATCTGGCAACGAAATTAGTCAGAAATTAACTCCTTTGAGTGTTAACTTATCTGCAGGCTGTGTAGTCTGACCCTTGTTTTGAAAGCTTGATTGAGAAGCTACTCATTGAGTCCAGGTGAGTTCTAGATTCCCCTATTTAAAGGTTTTGAACTAGTTTGGGGCTAGAAATGCATACCAAATATACGTTTTAAACGACCAAGATTTTAAGATGTTTTAATAGGAAGATCGATTTTTCTATAACAAAATTTTTTATACAAAAGTGTTAAAATAAAATATTTTCACGCTGACCTGGCAGCACGACCCCAGCTAGAGGCGTTGCCCCTTGGCCCCACTAGGGGCTGCTGCCCCTAGGTACCCGTTATCAGGGGTTGCTGCCCCCGAACACCCGCTGTGCGGCGGAGGATTAGTTATGCTTTATGATGACTTATGCTTGTGGTGCATATGTATATGAATGTGAATGTATGATGCATGATGTTATGATGCATGATGTTTATGATTATGTGTGATGGTATGTGTTATGTATGATGATGCGTGATGATATTATGCTTATGTATGAATTGTTTTCTTTTCTTTCATACTACGTATTATGATGTGGCTTTACGTGGCGTGATTATAATAATGAACGTAAAGTATTATCTTAACAAAATGAAAGATTTAAGGTAACGAAAGTGGAATATAATGAATGAACGAATGAAAGTCTTGCAAGCAAATGAAAGGAGGTTCACAACTCATTGAGAGTTTTTAGCTCAACTGTGTGTTTACAGCGTGTGATCTTGGCTAACCCTTAAGGGTTCACACACAGGGGGAGTTAGTCTATGTTACTACTCCATACGTGCGATATGTGCGTTATGTGCAATATGGTGTCCTTATCGCTTAACCCTAGATGATATGGCTTTGTGCTCAAGAGGGGGGGTTAAGCATACGACAAGACCTAGATAGGAGTGAAAAGATAATAAATGTACAAAAAGTGCGATAAGTACGAAATGTGCGAAACGTGCGAAATGTACAAAACGAACGATGATGAAGATAATAATTATTACATTGATGTACGTATGATGTGTGATCACGTGCGATAGTAAAGAAGATGCTTTAACGAATGAAAGGTAATATAAAGTTTTATAAAACTAGAACTCACTTAGCAACGCTGACTTTTATGCATTTTCCAGTTGGCAGGTGATTGTTGCTGAGGATGGCACAAGGTGGCTACTTGGCTCATTTTGGATAGCATCCATTTTATGATACGATAACGTTTTTGCATTGTAATGCGAACGAACGATATTTTATAATGAATGTTGTATTATTTTTAAAAAATGTGTTTATTTAAAGGAAATGAAATGCTTGTTTAAATTGTTTCCGCTGCATGGTTTTAGTAAAGTTAATGTAAATATATGCTTTATGTGCGATGATTGACTAGCTGTGAGCGTCCCGGGAACGGGGCCTTATAGAGTTGGAGGTGTTGGTATGAAAATGATCATCCCAAGTAAAGATAGCTTAAAATGTGCACATTTCTATATTCTAAAACACATGACTTGTCTTGCTTCAGATGTTGAGGAACACATGAGATTATTACAATTAACCAACCCCGATAAAGACCTTATGCAACTTCAAATTAAGCACAACTAGGAGTTCTCTTCGTGAATTAAAAATAAGGTAAAGATAACCCATGCCCAATCAAATGGTGATAAAATTGTGAAAAATTAGCGCAAGGGCCCGACCATAGAGTGTTATTGTTGGAGCATATATTGTCATATATAGTGTGTCCGTCGCTTGTCGAATAGTCTAGGCTTAAAGTAATACACCTGATATGTTGTAAACCCATGAAACTTGGTCATTCGCAGGAGTATATGCGAATGAGACTCATTTGTACGACTGAGCCATGCTAATGGACCAGCCATGCGACTAAGAGATGCGATTGGCCATTCATGGTGTCACAACGACCATGGAGGACAAGGTGTCAAACTTTGCAGATGGGTTGCCAGAGAAGTGGGCTTCTTTTGTCTCAAATCTCAGACAGAATGGTATGCTAGCGAAGTTGGACATAAATAATTTCATTCTGAAGCTGAGAGAGGAAGCATTGAGGATGAAATACAGAGCTCAAAAGTCTTCTTATACTCAGAATCCGGCACTGTACAACGCGACTCCACAAGCCAAAACGTCTGGAGCACCACTTCAGACAGCTTTTGTGTCAAGTTCAGCTGGTCCTTCTCAAGCCTCTACTTCAAGGTCAAAAACATCAGGGTCGTCTGGTACCCAATACATTGCATCTGAAGCAAATGCTGGACTATTATGTGACAATAGAAGTAGCAAGAGAGCACATGGATCTCTTAGCAGCTGTAGTCCACTCCTATGATGGACTAGTTGCTGGGAGAATTGGAAACTGCCATCTGGCAGACGAGGACTATGAGCAGGTAGATGAGACAGAGCTGGAAAGGATGGATATAATGTGGGCCTTAGCAAGTGCTGTCCGGAGAGCTGAGAAGTTTGTCAAAAAGACCGGACAAAACTTGGTTGCAACTAAGGACACTACCTTTGGTTTTGACAAGAGCAAGGTGACCTGCTTCAACTATGGAGAAAAGGGGCACTTCAAACGAGAGTGTGTGAAGCCAAAAAAATTGAAACGGGAATCCATTCTCGTCCTTCACTCGTCAAGATAAGCCAACTAGCAGTCCTACTTCATCAAGCAAGGATCCTAAAGCCTTGACTGCTCATGATGACGAGGGACAGGACTGGAGCTTTCGGTTGGTCTCTCCGGGAGAATCCAACATTGCTGGTGTTGAGGACTTAGATGATGATTCAGCTCGTGAAGGAGATATTGCAGTGGAACTCGCGATGCCAAACATTGAAGAGACTGCAACTGAGGTCAACTACATGCCTGAAGAAGGGACAACTACAACAACGTCAGAATCACCAGAACCAAAAACACCAGACTCTGCTTTGATGGCTGATTCATCAGAACCTTCTCAGGTAAGTACTACTGACCAACTTTTCAATAATCATGCTTGTGCTGGTTGTAATAAATTTAGGGAGAGCATTGACTTGAAATTTGCTAGGTTATTAGATCATAATGATAGCTTAGTAAAGGACTTTCAACTATGCACTGAAGCTAACAGAGTTCTAAAACAAAATGAGCATAGTTACAAAGAAAAGATAGACCTATTGAACAAACAGCTTAGGGAAACAGAAGTAGTAGCCTTTAACCAAGCTAATGACATTAGGTACTATCTTAACTCCCTAGAAGACACTAAGAAACAAAAAGCTATTTTAAAAGTAGAAGTTAATTCATTAAACCAAAAACTGCATAGTTGGACAAGTTCATCTCATATTGTCCAACACTTAGTGAGAGAGCGTAATAATGGGGAGGGTTTGGGATATAAAGTGGTTCCACTACCACCTGAGACCTTGATGAACACTAAAAGTAAACCAATCAATAACAATCCAATCAAGGATCATGTGATGTCCACTCCTCTTGTAAGTGATCCAGATTCCACATGTACATCAAATGAATCTGGAACTAAACAAAAGGAGGCCACTTCAAAGGCAAAAGGTAAAATGCCTTGTGTTAATCTGGAAAAAGAGTTTGAAAAGGTTAATAATAATTCTGGGTCAAACAAAGTCAAATCTGAACCTAAAAAGACTATTACTGTTAACCAATCACGTGTTTCATGTCAAAGTCCAGGTAAACAATATGGAAAGGATGTTAAAAATGTTAAAACAATTAAATTTGTTAAACAAGATAAAACATCTAAAGAAGTAGAGACAAAACCCAAACAGAACAATATCACTCGGGTGTCACACACGTCTCCACAAAAACAGTTAAATAATAAAGTTGATAGCCGGTCATGCTACAACTGTGGAGAGTGTGGACACATTGCTTCTTATTGTCCTTACTATCAGACACCTAGGAAGAAAGTTGAACTTCAGAAACCAAAACCTATATCTTCTAAGAAGAGCTCAATAACTCCACCTAGAAGAGCTAGTGAACCTAAACTTCAACCCATTAGCCAGTCGTCTGTCTATCACAAACAGGCCTTACACAAAGCTGGTTTATGGAAAGAAAATCAACCTCAGTGTCTGATAATGAGGACAAGAAGATACCTGAGCTTCTCTCACCATCTAAATATCAATGGGTTAAATTTTATGATGTGTGATGCCTCTAGAAAACCCAAGCCAGTAAAGGCTTGGGTTCCTAACCTGAACTAATGTTTTCAATTGAATGTGCAGGGTGTTCGCTACAGTGCTGAAACCAACACGTGGATTGTCGATAGCGGAGCATCCAGGCACATGACTGGGAACAGGGCACTCTTATCAAACGTCAAACAAATAAAAGGAGGCCATGTTTCATTTGCGAGTAACAAAGGAGGGTATATCACAGCTCAAGGGGAAGTGGGAAATCAGAAAGTGAAGTTTGATAAAGTAAACTACGTTCAACAACTTCAAAACAACTTACTTTCTGTATCCCAAATATGTGACAAAGGCTTTAAAGTTATATTCGACAACAAGAAGTGCTATGTCCTGAAAAAGGACTATGTGATCCCGGAGGACCAAGTCTTAATGTCTGCCTCAAGATATAATGACCTTTATGTCTTGGATCTTTCAAAGGCCTCCACAACGGATCATCAAGTTCAGTGCTTCTTGTCAAAGGCGACTGAGAAGGACTCCATCTCCTGGCATCGGAGAATGGGACACATTAATCCATGAAAAAAGAACCACTTGATCAAGAATGATCTAGTGAGAGGAGTAAACATCAAAAACTTCTAACTTCCATATTTCTGTGTGGCATGCAAGAAAGGAAAACAGGACAAAGAAGTCTCATAAGGAAAAGAAAGTTCACTCCATTGAGCTTCCTCTTGAACTTCTTCACATGGATCTGTTTGGTCCAGTCAGTACAAGAAGCATTGCAAGCGACTTGTACTGCTATGTGGTTACTGATGACTACTCAAGACTTTCTTGGGTAATGTTTCTGAAATCCAAATCAGAAACATTTGAGTCTTTCAAGGAATTAGTAACTACACTGGAGTCTCTCCTCAAGCTAAAGGTAAGACAGGTACGCTCAAGCAACGGAACCGAGTTCAAGAATCAGTGGATGGAGGCTTACTGCAAGGAAAAGGGAATTGTGCACCATTTCACTTCTGCCTACATGCCTCAGATGAATGGCATTGCTGAGAGAAAGAATCACAGCATGATAGAGACAGCACAGACAATGCTAGCAGACTCGAAACTGCTTATCCAATTCTAGAATGAGGCAGTGACAAATGCGTGTTACACGTTAAATCGAGTTTGTGTAGTTAAATGCCATGGCAAGATATGTTACGAGTTACTACAACGACGTAAACCTAATTTAGAGTATCTCGAACCGTTTGGCGCACCGTGCACCCTACTGAAGAAGACTCAGGAGGGAAAATTCAGCGAGAAGGCTGAAGAAGGTATCTTTCTAGGATACAACATACCAAACAAGAGAGTTTACAACAACTCAACGGGTCTAGTTGAAGTGTGGTGTAACGTGGACGTTCAAAGATACACCACCCCACCTGCTGGAAAAGGACCCGCCTTCTTTTTCGACTATGATGTCTTGAACTCACCGTCACTAGATTCAACACCATCTGGTTCACAAGGTGACTCGTCTCACCACTCAGGGGGAGCACTTGCAGTAAGTGATTCCTCCTCAGAAGATGAAGCTGTGGAGAATGACCACCACAATCAGGAAGAACAGGTTCCAATTCCTGCAAGTCCACAAGCATCTAACAGTGATGCCTCTGCGTCTTCGGAACCTCAAACTCCTACTGCCTCAGATTCAGAACCAAACGTTCATAATCTTGACTCTGAGGTAGTTGTTCCAACCACTCCAGGATCACGCTTAAATGTCTATCATCCCCTGGAAAATGTCATTGGGGATGTCAGATCAGGAGTGCAGACAAGAAATCAGTTATATTCAGCTGATTATGCCTCGGTAATGGAAAAGGGATACCTTCATGACGGTGTGTATCGTTGTTTTGTTTCGCAGTTTGAGCCAAAATACGTCAGTGAAGCACTGAATGATGAGGCATGGGTGAGTGCCATGCAAGAAGAACTTCTTAAGTTCAAGAAGTTAGGTGTATGGACTCTCGTGGATAGACCTAAAGGTGCTAAGGTCATTGGCACCAAATGGGTCTTGAAATGCAAGAAAGTTGACCAAGGCGTCATTATCAAAAACAAGGCTCGACTTGTAGTTCAAGGATTTCGACAAGTCGAGGGAATAGATTACAATGAAGTGTTTGCACCCGTGGCAAGAATGGAAGCCATCCGCATCTTCCTTGCCTATGCTTCGTATATGAAGATTAAAGTTTATCAATTGGATGTGAAGAATGCATTCCTTCATAGTGAAATCCGAGAGACAGTGTACGTTAGTCAACCCGAAGGATTTGAAGATCCATATCATCGGTACAGGGTTTACAAACTCGACAAGGCTTTATACGGGCTTCATCAAGCCCCAAGGGCCTGGTATGAGAAACTCTAGACTCACCTTGTGAAACACGGCTTTCGCAGAGGTGTTATTGATTGCACACTGTTTACCAAAGAGAAAGATGGTGATTTACTACTTGTTCAAATCTATGTTGATGACATCATCTTCGGGTCAAAGAACGAAGAATTATGTAAAGAGTTTGAAGCAGTAATGAAGGCTGAGTTTGAGATGAGTGCCATGGGAGAGATGAAGTTCTTTCTCGGGTTACAGGTGGATCAGACACCAAAGGGAATATTCCTACATCAGACCAAGTATGTAGGAGATATTCTCAGTCGGTTTGACATGGAGAATGCTTCTGCAGCTAGGACTCCACTTGCTACAAACCATGATGTAGCACCCGATGAGAATGTTGATCTGGTCGATGCCACCATGTACCGAGGAATGATTGGATCTCTTATGTACCTCACTGCCTCAAGACCTGATATCATGTATGCTACATGTCTATGTTCAAGATATTAGACAAAGCCAAAAGTTAACCATCTGATAGGGGTCAAAAGGATATGTCGTTATCTGAAGGGTACTCCAACACATGGGTTGTGGTATCCTCATGATGATGACTTTGAGCTTACAGCGTATAGTGACTCGGATTACGGTGGCTGCAAGATGAACTACAAGTCTACATCAGCGGGATGTCAATTCTTTGGGAGGAGATTAGTGACCTGGTAGTGTAAGAAGCAGACTTCGGTTGCTTTGTCAACCTGCGAAGCCGAATACGTTGCTGCCGCCAGTTGCTGTTCACAAATCATATGGATACAACAGCAAATGCGGGACTACGATTTGAATTTCTCTTTTACTCCTATTTTTGTTGATAACTCTGCTGCAATTTCAATAACTAAAAATCTGGTACAACATCCTAAGACCAAACACATCGGCATAAAATACCACTTTATACGTGACTGCTTTGAAAATAATTTAATCGATGTGGTAAAAATAAACACTGATTTTCAACGCGATGACCTCTACACAAAGGCTTTTGACAAACCATATTTTCTATATTTGTTAGAGGTCAACGACGTTAAAATGAAAAGTGATGTAATTCCAGAAGATGACCATGTTTAGTCCGATGTGTATAGTCAAATTTCTCTTTTTTCGTTCCTTTTTATCTATTTATCTATTTTATTCTTAGTAGTTAAATTAAATTATGTTATTTTGTTGTCTATTAAAATCCTAAAAAGCGTAAATCGGTTACAGTTTTAGAATTTTAGGGGGAGAATAGGTCAGCTAGTAACATTATTAAAAAAAATGAGGAAGAAGGAGAGGCTAGCCGATAGAAATCAGATCGTATTTGTGATACCGATTCAAAAACTTTGGAAGATGATAGTACGCAGGAACAAACCATTTGGGACTTTTAAAAGTTTAAATTGTATTAGATGCAAAGTTTAATGTATAAGTCTGTGTAGTGTGACCAATATAAAAGGAAAAATGATAGTAAAACTGGTTACTACTAAGGTAACACAACGAAAGTAGACCTAGAGGTTGCTAGACCACAGATAATATGTCGCTAGATTCAACACAATAGATGATTAGACCTGGTTGGTGATCTCAATATCAAACTAAGTTGTTCAACTGACTGTGGGTTCCCATCTTATCACTGGTTAACACAATCAATGATATTCCAATAAGGGGTGATGAGCAAATAAACGCCACAAATGTGAGCGGATGACCATAAATAGAGCAAAGCACGAAAAAAATGAAAAGCAAACGCTATCAAGCTAATAACTTATGTTGTTGGTGCGTTATGTGCAAAAGAAAAATAAAGATGCTCTAACAAGAAGATAGGTTATGTGCCTCTCTGCTGTGCGATGGCACTGACCTGAGGATAAGCATAACCAAGATATTCTAGAATTCATTGTTGTTTGCCGCCTCTCTGTCGTGCGATGGCACTGACCTGAGGCTTGGCTTCTCTTTGAAAGCTCTAAGAATAGTTTCTTCGTGTCAAAATACCCGTAGACCGCTCAAAAATCTCCTGAGGAATGTTGATTACCACATAAGCGTGGGATCCACAAATGTTGGTTGAAAAAATTAAACCTTAAACCATCACCAATTTGTGTCAAAAGTCTGTGTATGGATTTAAGAGGACCAATATACTGACAATCATCGTGGCTACAATTCTTGAAAGTCCAAATCAATGTGGGGATCTAATAGTACCAGTATGATTTCCTAAACTTGCTAACGACTCTAGATGAAAAACAAGAATTAAGCATCAAAAGGTGTTGATAAAATGTCCCAAATGATTTGACTTGCCTGTACGATTCCAATTTGAATTGGTCCAGTTATGGTCAAAATAAATTGAAGCTGCCTATTCTGGAACTGAATCCATTAGATTTCTATCTTAGGATTTACACCTCACGCAAAAAGTCAAAAACAAGTTTAGTTTTGTATTTCAGTTTAAGCCTTTTATTTTATTTAAATTTAGTCAATTCAGTTTGTTTAATATCAGACTACATCATGGAATTCAGTAAGGGAGTAAATCACCTAAAAAGGTCACGTCTGAGGTGACCACACGTGTTTTCAAAGGTAAATGGGTCACGTCTGAGATGACAAAGTGTTTAAAAGGATCACGTCTGAGGTGGTCAAAAGTTTTTGATGTTAAAATGATCATGTCTGAGATGATCAAATGTTCAGAATGTTAAATCAACAGTTTAAAAGGGTTTAAGTGAAAAATGGTCACAAAGTCAAGATCATGAATATGTTCCAATCGCACGACTGGACCATGAGTATGGACCAACCGTGCGAATGGACCATACTCATGCACTAAACACTCGAATGGACATGAGTATGAACCATTCAACCGAATGGCTTATCAGAATGACCCATTCGACCGAATGAGAGTGTGATAATGAGTCAGTCGCCCGACTGAACCCCAGTCGGCCAACTGAAGGTGATCGACTGAGCCAATCGCACGACTGAGGTCCATTCGCCCAAATGAAGTGAGCGAATGGGTCCACTCGGCCGATTGAACTCAGATTCAGTATAAATAGGGCACAGTCGATCACATTCGACTCATCACCCCCTAATCGCTCTCATATCGCATAGCCTACCGTTACTCTACCAAAATTTCATCAGACCAAGATTTTATACTTCTATTGATATTCTGACATTTGTGTGTGATTATACAGGTACAATGAGTTGAAATCTCACCGAAATCTGGAGGAATGGTGCCTTAATCTGTGAAATACGACCCTCACAAGAACCGGACCTTTTAACGGACTAATAATCTACTTAAACCAAGTAAAATGTTTAAACTAAAGTTATTAGGTTATTAGTTAAGTGATTGCGAGTCTAATGAGCCAAACCACGACGTCTAACATTACGATTTGCTCAAAATTTGAATTTGGATGGAACAATAGTCTGTCATGCGAATGAGCACCCGGATGAACTTCAATCGCACGAGGAAGAAGGAGAGGCAATCTGATAGAAATCAGATCGTATATGTGATACCGATTCCTTAAGATACCATAATCCAAGAGCTGGTTTGCCCTTCAAATATCTGAATATCCTCTTGACTGAATTCACATGTGATTCTTTTGGATCAGCTTGATATCTGGCACACACACAAACACCAAACATAATGTCAGGCCTACTGGCTGTTAGATACATAAGTGAACCGATCATAGATCGATAGTGAGTTTGATCCACTGATTTGCCTTCAGGGTCAGGTCCAATCTTCACTTTAGTATCCATAGGAGTTCTGATAGACTGACAGTCAGCAAATTGGAATTTCTTCAACATAGTTTCAACATATTTTGATTGATTAATGAAGATTCCATCTTGTGACATCCGTCACCTTAAGGTCCGTCAATTAACGTGGTTCTCCGTTAACTATTCTTTGAACATTCATTCCTCATCTTTATTAACTCCTTGTGTGGATATTATGCTTGCTTTATCATCGTTGTGCTTGTGCTTTCATTGTGAACGTGTGCTATCCTTAAAAACTTTTAAAACTTTCATCATCGTAACCGCCAAATATATCATTTTCTATATAAACTTAATGTCACTAATAAAACCATTTTTTAAGTTATAAATATCATTAAATACATTTTTATAATTAATATAATTAACCTAATAAAGTCGTTTTTCAACCGAAACAAATTTGGAAAACTCGGGGGTTAAGTGCAGGGACTAAAATTGACATTTTGCAAACTTGGGATGGGTATAGAAACCCCATTTCCAGCCCTAGAAATCATTATCTTCTTCTTCATCTCCATCTCTTCTTCTTCTCCTTCACTTTTCATCTTCATTCTTGCACCAAAACAGACCCATTTGGTCTCGTTTTTGTCGTCAAAACTTCATCTACAACCGAGTCTACCCCATTCTAGCAGGTAGATGACTTTGGTTGTCCCTTTCCTTGCTTATTCACGGCTGTCCAAACTAGGGTTTCGGGTGTTCGGGTTCAACCCGAACACATGAGGTCGTGTGGGTGCGTGTGAGGTCTTTCTGCGTGTGCTTCATGTTTGTGTATGTTTGTAGTGTGTTTTTGGAAGTCCTTGTTGTGTAAACCCCGTGCTCCGAGCAGCCAGAGGCTGCTCAGCCCCTTCAGCAGTCGCGATTCTGCTGTTCAGGTGACTGGGTCTGTCATGCGATTGAGCCATGCGACTGAGTGAGTCGTGCGACTGAATCATACGTATGAGTCAATCGTGCGACTGAGTTGTGCAACTGGGTGTGTCGTGCGACTGAGTCGTGCGACTGTGTTGTATGTGTGCGATTGAGTCATGTGAGCGAATGAATGTGTGCGATTGAGTCATGCGAGCGAATGAATGTGTGCGATTGAGTCAGGCGACCGAATGAATGTGTGCGAGTGTGCGTGTATCACACGATTGAAGTCCAATCGCACGAATGAAGGTTCAATCGTACAAATGTAGCTGATTCGTACGAATGAAGGTTGATTCGTGCGTATGGAGGTTGAGTCGTGCGATTGGGTGTTATGTGGTACGACTGAATGCCAGTCATACGAATGAAGGTTCAATCGTACGAATGAAGTTGATTCGCACGATTGAGGGTTGATTCGTGCGAATGAATTGTTGAGTCGTGCGTCTGGTCCTGTCATGCGACTGAAGTTGTTGTGTGTGATTTCCTTTCTTGTGTGTGGTGTTTGTATGTCGTGTGATGTTAAGGTGACATCGACACGGTTGCCATTACTAATGACAACTTTAAAATCAACATAATCAAACTTACTAATGTTATTCCAAACCAAATCAACTTAACATTTTAGAATTTTCAACAACCGATTATTATTACTAATGCTTATCAAATACTTCTTCAATAACAATGAAACTTTTACACAAATATCATCAGCAATGGCGACGATGTCTAGTACTTGGATCTACATAAGATCTAATACGTGTGTCTGTTTGTGTGTGTTACACACGACCCAACCGATACAACCTGAACCGACCGAACATTATTATATGCTTTATACATATCATTAATGCTTAATAATAACTGTCAATAGGTGTTTGACCGTTCATTTGCATACTACATTTGGATACTTTGATCATACATACTTACCACCTAACAAGTGAGTTTCGTGGCCCCTTTTTACGCTTACAATATTTCAATCATTTACAACTTGGGGGAAAAGTATGCTCACCCATTTTCAATGCTGTACAATTTACATACAATTTACATACTTGGAATCAACGTGATACTGTTTTGCAAGTACTTATCTGATACATGCTTGGGTCTGCTGTGTGGTTCTTCCTTTGCAACTATTTAATTCCAGTGTGGGAACCGACGGATAGGTATTGGTAGTACTACTGGGTTGACACCCCTACCCTTGTTCGTTGGTATACTAGTTAGTACCATCAGTGGCCAGGAACAGGCCCTTGGGTGAATATATTCCAACAATATCTTTGTGTATGTCTTTAGGTTTGGTTGCAAAGCTCATTGTCATGTGATTTTACTTACTTATAACTGTATGCACGGTATTCCACATCGCTTACTATACCCCATCACTTACTTATTTACTATTTAAACCCGCGAGCTCACCAACAATTTTGTGGACCATTTTGAGCATATCTTTTCAGGTGATCATGCAAATTGAGGATCTAGGTGTGCTGCCTTAGTGAAGACCCTAGGATGCATTTTTGTGATTAAACATATTTGACAAACAATTATTTTTATACAATGTTGTAGTCTGATTCAACAATTACATTCTTTTGATACTTGTTCCCGGGTTGTGGGAATTTACATTACAATGTTATCATCTTGTCTATGTGAATCAATTTACATGTTTATGCTTATGGTTATGTTGTCGTGAATATTGACTAAACACGACACAAGTCCCCTTGTTGTCGGGTGTCGTCATGACACGCTTGTCATCATTTATTATATTTCATCTCTATCGCTTGCCATGTGTTATGACAATCCCGATCTCGTTACATCCCTGTGTTTCCGCTTTTAGCGGGGGTGTGACAGATTGGTATCAGAGCCATTGGTTATAGAGAATTAGGCAATACGCTTGACCTAGACTATAACCTAGGAACCTTCATGTAGATTTGCATGCTAGGATCTGTATGCATATTATATCTCATGTATGTGTTCCTCGTTACTTGATTCGTTTATCTATCTGTTATGTGATCTTTCACCTATGAGAGAGCCCTTGTGCTCACTCTTTTATGGCATGCTTCTATTGGATCTTCCGTTCCCTCTGCGCGTCGAGTTGGTTTATCAAATCCGGGTATTAAACCCGAAGAGATCTTCATAGATAATGCTATTGTGCTTGACCTCGGACATTGAGATTAACCCTGAGGAGGTTATGTCTGAAACCTCGAAAGAGGAGGAGATAGACAACCTCCGCTACACTAAACGTGATTATATACATGGATTTACAATTGATATGATGGACTATTGTTGAGTCATTATCAATTCATGGCGTGAGAACTACACGACTTGCATGCGATGTGTGGTGACAATAAGTGTGATATTAACTTGGAATACTGGACTTGATGAGTGTTACGGATAATACACTTTGAAATGATTTAAGCGTATGTGTTTACTACTTTTATGCTTAGAAAATGCCGCCTCGAAGAGTTACCCGCAGCAATAGTGGCGGAAGTGAAGCCCCAAGGGTCAGAGGCAGAGGCAGAGGTAGAGCA
This sequence comes from Flaveria ramosissima, assembly GCA_025215565.1. NCBI lineage: Eukaryota > Viridiplantae > Streptophyta > Magnoliopsida > Asterales > Asteraceae > Flaveria > Flaveria ramosissima. Next base: position 64,711,358 of record CM046031.1, on the reverse strand, counting down.
CCAAGAACAAATGATGCTCCTGCCAGTAACAATCAGGAAACAGGAAACTCTGAGATGGCAGCTCTAATCACTCAAAGTTGGCCGCACTGATTCCTACTATCGTGGCCCAAGTGAGCGATGCACTCCAGCAACACCACCCCCATGGGGATGGTGGCAATGATAATGAGGATAATGGAGAAAGAGGTCAAGGTGGGATCGAAACTGAAGTGGGAAATGGAAACCCGACTGGGAATGAAAGTAATCATGAGACCGGGAATGGTGGAACAGCCGGTATTGAGACTAGGGTCGTTAATACTAGACGGGGGTGTTCATACAAGGAGTTTGTGGCTTGCAAACCGAGAGAATTTGATGGGAAAGGTGGGGAGATAGCCCTAACCAGATGGCTTGAGAAGATGGAGGCAGTGATTGACATCAGTGAGTGCCTCGACAGCCAGAGAATCAAATATGCCACATGTTCACTGCAGGGCAAGGCCCTAACCTGGTGGAACACCCAGGTTCAAGCTAGAGGAAGAGAATCAGCGATGCAGATGTCGTGGGATGAGTTTAAGGCCTTAATCACCGAGGATTACTGCCCCCTCAACGAGATGCAGAAATTGGAGCATGAATTCTGGAATCATGCTATGGTGGGGGCTGGGCACGCAGCTTATACTGATCGATTCCATGAGTTTGCAAGATTGGTTCTGTATCTGGTCACGCCGGAATCAAAGAGGATCGAGAGGTACATTTGGGGACTTGCGCCTCAAATCCGAGCAATGGTAACAGCAGCTGCTCCTCCTACTATCCAGAGCGCGATTCTGAAGGCTGGCGCTCTAACGGATGAGATGGTGAGAACAGGGGTTTTGGGTAGAGGAGCAGAGAAAAGGAAGGATGTTGGGGAAACGAGCCGGCCGAGTGCCGTGAAATTTGACAAGAGGGCCAAGACAACCAAAAATTTTGTGGCCGTGACTCAGGGCAAGAGAGAGTATGAAGGGCCGCACCCCAAATATGACAGGTGCAACTATCATCATCCCCCAGGAATGCACTGTCGGGTATGCGCGAACTGTAGATGCCTGGGGCATCTATCGAGAGACTGCAGAACAGCGCCGAATCTTGTGGCACCAGTCAACGCGGTTAACCCCGCCGGGAATGCCAGGGTCTGTTATGAGTGCGGAGGCCTTGATCACTACAGAAACATGTGCCCCAGACTGAATCGGGCACCGGGTCAAAAAGGAAACAACCAGCAGCAAGTGATGGCCATTGCTGGAAATCAAGGCCCGGCAAATCAACGGAATGTAGCTCGGGGACGTGCATTTGTCATCGGAGCCAACGATGCTCGTTAGGACCGAATGTTATCACGGGTACGCACTTACTCAATCATCACTTCGCATCTATATTATTTGATACTGGAGCAGACAATAGCTTTATATCTTCTGAGTTTGTGCAATTGCTTGATTTGAGTCCTAGTAGGCTAGAAACTAGCTACTCTGTAGAAATGGCCAATGGTAGGGTTGTTCAGGCCGAGGAGATTATTAGGAAGTGCTCGATAATATTGGAGGACCATGCCTTCGATATAGATTTGATACCCTTTGAGCTAGGAAGCTTCGACGTGATTGTGGGTATGGATTGGTTGTCGCAACACGGAGCTGAGATTGTCTGTCGGGACAAAGTGGTACGAATCCCTATGTCAAACGGGGAGGTACTCAAGGTTCAAGGAGAACGACCGAGAAGGAACTTAAAGCTTATTTCCTGCATAAAAGCACGCCAAAGTTTACGAAAGCAATGCTACGCTTTTCTGGCTCATGTGGTAGAAAAGAAGGACGAAGAGAGGAAACTAATAGATATTCCAGTTGTACGGGACTACCCAGATGTATTTTATGATGACTTGTCTGGTTTGCCTCCTCCACGACAGGTGGAATTTCGCATAGAGTTGGTTCCTGGAGCTACACCGGTAGCAAAGACGCCATATCGGTTAGCACCATCCAAAATGCAAGAGTTGTCTATTCAGTTGTAGGAACTACTGGAGAAGGGTTTTATTCGACCAAGTCACTCACCGTGGGGAGCACCGATATTATTTGTCATAAAGAAGGATGGGTCGTTCCGCATGTGCATCGATTACCGTGAGTTGAACAAGTTAACCGTGAAAAATCGATATCCTCTCCCCAGGATCGACGATCTGTTTGATCAGCTGCAAGGAGCTTCATATTTCTCAAAGATTGACCTTCATTCTGGATATCATCAACTAAGGGTTTTCGAGGACGACATACCGAAAACAGCATTTAGAACTTGTTATGGGCACTATGAGTTCTTGGTCATGTCATTCGGGCTGACTAACGCAACAGCTGTGTTTATGGACCTAATGAATCGGGGGTGCAAACCTTACTTGGATAAGTTTGTGATCGTATTCATAAACGATATACTTATCTACTCCCGATCAAAAGAGGATCATGAAGAACACCTTCGGGCAATACTAGAACTGTTACGGGAAGAGAAACTTTTCTCCAAGTTCTCCAAGTGTGAATTTTGGTTGCGAGAGGTAAAGTTTTTGGGTCATATGGTTAACGAGGATGGGATTCATGTAGATCCCGGAAAGATTGAAGCGGTGAAGAAATGGGATGCACCCCAGACACCATTAGAGATACGACAATTCTTAGGATTGGCCGGTTACTATCATCGCTTCATCGCGAATTTTTCAAAGATCGCGCAGCCATTAACATTGCTGACTCAGAAAGACAAGAAGTTTGATTGGGGACATGCACAAGAACAAGCATTCCAAACGTTGAAAGAGAAGTTGTGTAACGCGCCTATATTGTCCCTCCCAGACGGAACTGATGATTTTGTGGTGTACTGTGATGCTTCACATCAAGGATTGGGATGTGTGCTTAGGATAAGGTGATTTCCTATGCTTCGCGACAACTTAAGGTGCACGAAAAGAACTATACAACTCATGATCTTGAGTTGGGTGCTTTAGTATTTGCACTCAAGATTTGGAGGCATTACCTGTATGGAACCAAATGCATCATCTACACAGATCATAAGAGCCTCCAACATATCCTGGATCAGAAGGAACTTAATATGCGTCAGCGACGTTGGGTAGAGCTACTTAGTGACTACGATTGTGAAATCTGATATCATTCGGGGAAAGCTAACGTGGTGGCTGATGCTTTAAGCCGAAAAGAAAGCGTGAAACCACTACGCACTCGAGCGTTGGGATTGACTATTCAAACGAACATGAAAGCTTAGATCTAAATTGCACAAAGTGAAGCGTTGAAAGAAGAAAACCTTGCGGGAGAAGAATTCCGAGGGTTAGATAAACAAATAATTTGCAAGGATGATGGTATATAGTACTTCATGAATCGCATATGGGTACCCAGATGGGGAGGTGTACGTACCTTAGTCTTGGATGAAGCCCACAAGACGCGAGATTCTATTCATCCTGGTGCAGACAAGATGTATCACGATCTTAAAGATCTGTACTGGTGGCCAGGCATGAAGAAAGACATTGCTATGTACATCAGCAGATACTTGACATGCTCGAAAGTTAAAGTTGAACATCAGAAACCATCGGGATTATTACAGCAACCTGAAATTCCCGAGTGGAAATGGGAGAATATAGTTATGAATTTCATTACCAAACTCCCTAGAACAAACAGCAGGCATGACTCGATATGGGTCATAGTGGATCGAATGACGAAATCAGCACATTTCTTGCCGATCCGAGAAGACTACAAAATGGATAAGTTAGCGAGATTGTACATAAAAGAGGTCGTGACAAGACACGGAGTACCGGTGTCAATCATATCCGACCGTGACAGCCGATTTACTTCACGATTTTGGCAGACACTACAGAAAGTGATGGGCACTCGATTAGATATGAGTACCGCCTATCACCCTCAGACAGATGGCCAAAGTGAACGAACTATACAGACGCTAGAAGATATGTTAAGGGCGTGTGTAATCGACTTTGGTGGTAGTTGGGACGCTCATCTACCGTTGATCGAGTATTCTTACAACAACAACTACCATACAAGCATTGGATGTGCTCCATTCGAAGCATTGTATGGAAGGAAATGTAGATCACCTGTTTGTTGGGCCGAGATTGGTGAAAGTCAGCTAACAGGCCTAGAGATCATTCAAGAAACAACCGACAAGATCTTTCAAATCAAGGATCGACTAAAAGCTGTTATTAACTCCGTCACCTTAAGGTCCGTCAATTAACGTGGTTCTCCGTTAACTATTCTTTGAACATTCATTCCTCATCTTTATTAACTCCTTGTGTGGATATTATGCTTGCTTTATCATCGTTGTGCTTGTGCTTTCATTGTGAACGTGTGCTATCCTTAAAAACTTTTAAAACTTTCATCATCGTAACCGCTAAATATATCATTTTCTATATAAACTTAACGTCACTAATAAAACCATTTTTTAAGTTATAAATATCATTAAATACATTTTTATAATTAATATAATTAACCTAATAAAGTCGTTTTTCAACCGAAACAAAATTGGAAAACTCGGGGGTTAAGTGCAGGGACTAAAATTGACATTTTGCAAACTTGGGATGGGTATAGAAACCCTATTTCCAGCCCTAGAAATCATTATCTTCTTCTTCATCTCCATCTCTTCTTCTTCTCCTTCACTTTTCATCTTCACTCTTGCACCAAAACCGACCCATTTGGTCTCGTTTTCGTCGTCAACACTTCATCCACAACCGAGTCTACCCCATTCTAGCAGGTAGATGACTTTGGTTGTCCCTTTCCTTGCTTATTCATGGCTGTCCAAACTAGGGTTTCGGGTGTTCGGGTTCAACCCGAACACATGAGGTCGTGTGGGTGCGTGTGAGGTCTTTCTGCGTGTGCTTCATGTTTGTGTATGTTTGTATTGTGTTTTTGGAAGTCCTTGTTGTGTAAACCCCGTGCTCCGAGCAGCCAGAGGCTGCTCAGCCCCTTCAGCAGTCGCGATTCTGCTGTTCAGGCGACTGGGTCTGTCATGCGATTGAGCCGTGCGACTGAGTGAGTCGTGCGACTGAATCATGCGTATGAGTCAATCGTGCGACTGAGTTGTGCGACTGGGTGTGTCGTGCGATTGAGTCGTGCAACTGTGTGTATGTGTGCGATTGAGTCATGTGAGCGAATGAATGTGTGCGATTGAGTCATGCGAGCGAATGAATGTGTGCGATTAAGTCAGGCGGCCGAATGAATGTGTGCGAGTGTGCGTGTATCACACGATTGAAGTCCAATCGCACGAATGAAGGTTCAATCGTACGAATGTAGCTGATTCGTACGAATGAAGGTTGATTCGTGCGTATGGAGGTTGAGTCGTGCGATTGGGTGTTGTGTGGTACGACTGAATGCCAGTCATACGAATGAAGGTTCAATCGTACGAATGAAGTTGATTCGCACGATTGAGGGTTGATTCGTGCGAATGAAGTGTTGAGTCGTGCGTCTGGTCCTGTCGTGCAACTGAAGTTACTGTGTGTGATTTCCTTTCTTGTGTGTGGTGTGTGTATGTCGTGTGATGTTAAGGTGACATCGACACGGTTGCCATTACTAATGACAACTTTAAAATCAACATGATCAAACTTACTAATGTTATTCCAAACCAAATCAACTTAACATTTTAGAATTTTCAACAACCGATTATTATTACTAATGCTTATCAAATACTTCTTCAATAACAATGAAACTTTTACACAAATATCATCAGCAATGGCGACGATGTCTAGTACTTGGATCTACATAAGATCTAATACGTTTGTCTGTTTGTGTGTGTTACACGCGACCCAACCGATACAACCCAAACCAACAAAACATTATTATACGCTTTATACATTTTATTAATGCTTAATAATAACTGTCAATAGGTGTTTGACCGTTCATTTGCATACTACATTTGGATACTTTGATCATACATACTTACCACCTAACAAGTGAGTTTCGTGGCCCCTTTTTACGCTTACAGTATTTCAATCATTTACAACTTGGGGGAAAACTATGCTCACCCATTTTCAATGTTGTACAATTTACATATTTGGAATCAACGTGATACTGTTTTGCCAGTACTTATCTGATACATGCTTGGGTCTGCTGTGTGGTTCTTCCTTTGCAACTATTTAATTCCAGTGTGGGAACCGACGGATAGGTATTGGTAGTACTACTGGGTTGACACCCCTACCCTTGTTTGTTGGTATACTAGTTAGTACCATCAGTGGCCAGGAACGGGCCCTTGGGTGAATATATTCCAACAATATCTTTGTGTATGTCGTTAGGTTTGGTTGCAAAGCTCATTGTCATGTAATTTTACTTACTTATAACTGTATGCACGGTATTCCACATCGCTTACTATACCCCATCACTTACTTATTTACTATTTAAACCCGCTAGCTCACCAACAATTTTGTGGACCATTTTGAGCATATCTTTTCAGGTGATCATGCAAATTGAGGATCTAGGTGTGCTGCCTTAGTGGAGACCCTAGGATGCATTTTTGTGACTAAACAGATTTGACAAACAATTATTTTTATACAATGTTGTAGTCTGATTAAACAATTACATTCTTTTGATACTTGTTCCCAGGTTGTGGGAATTTACATTACAATGTTATCATCTTGTCTATGTGAATCAATTTACATGTTTATGCTTATGGTTATGTTGTCGTGAATATTGACTAAACACGACACAAGTCCCCTTGTTGTCGGGTGTCGTCATGACACGCTTGTCATCATTTATTATATTGCATCTCTATCGCTTGCCATGTGTTATGACGATCCCGATCTCGTTACATCCCTGTGTTTCCGCTTTTAGCGGGGGTGTGACAGATTGGTATCAGAGCCATTGGTTATAGAGAATTAGGCAATACACTTGACCTAGACTATAACCTAGGAACCTTCATGTAGATTTGCATGCTAGGATCTGTATGCATATTATATCTCATGTATGTGTTCCTCGTTACTTGATTCGTTTATCTATCTGTTATGTGATCTTTCACCCTATGAGAGAGCCCTTGTGCTCACTCTTTTATGGCATGCTTCTATTGGATCTTCCGTTCCCTCTGCGCGCCGAGTTGGTTTATCAAATCCGGGTATTAAACCCGAAGAGATCTTCATAGATAATGCTATTGCGCTTGACCTCGGACATTGAGATTAACCCTGAGGAGGTTATGTCTGAAACCTCGAAAGAGGAGGAGATAGACAACCTCCGCTAGACTAAATGTGATTATATACATGGATTTACAATTGATATGATGGACTATTGTTGAGTCATTATCAATTCATGGCGTGAGAACTACACGACTTGCATGCGATGTGTGGTGACAATAAGTGTGATATTAACTTGGAATACTGGACTTGATGAGTGTTACGGATAATACACTTTGAAATGATTTAAGCGTATGTGTTTACTACTTTTATGCTTAGAAAATGCCGCCTCGAAGAGTTACCCGCAGCAATAGTGGCGGAAGTGAAGCCCCAAGGGTCAGAGGCAGAGGCAGAGATAGAGCACCAAGAACAAATGATGCTCCTGCCAGTAACAATCAGGAAACAGTAAACTCTGAGATGGCAGCTCTAATCACTCAACAGTTGGCCGCACTGATTCCTTCTATCGTGGCCCAAGTGAGCGATGCACTCCAGCAACACCACCCCCACGGGGATGGTGGCAATGATAATGAGGATAATGGAGAAAGAGGTCAAGGCAGGATCGAAACTGAAGTGGGAAATGGAAACCCGACTGGGAACGAAAGTAATCAGGAGACCGGGAATGGTGGAACAGCCGGTATTGAGACTAGGGTTGTTAATACTAGACGGGGGTGTTCATACAAGGAGTTTGTGGCTTGCAAACCGAGAGAATTTGATGGGAAAGGTGGGGAGATAGCCCTAACCAGATGGCTTGAGAAGATGGAGGCAGTGATTGACATCAGTGAGTGCCTCGACAGCCAGAGAATCAAATATGCCACATGTTCACTGCAGGGCAAGGCCCTAACCTGGTGGAACACCCAGGTTCAAACTAGAGGAAGAGAATCAGCGATGCAGATGTCGTGGAGTTTAAGGCCTTAATCACCGAGGATTACTGCCCCCTCAACGAGATGCAGAAATTGGAGCATGAATTCTGGAATCATGCTATGGTGGGGGCTGGGCACGCAGCTTATACTGATCGATTCCATGAGTTTGCAAGATTGGTTCTGTATCTGGTCACGCCGGAATCAAAGAGGATCGAGAGGTACATTTGGGGACTTGCGCCTCAAATCCGAGCAATGGTAACAGCAGCTGCTCCTCCTACTATCTAGAGCGCGATTCTGAAGGCTGGCGCTCTAACGGATGAGACGGTGAGAACAGGGGTTTTGGGTAGAGGAGCAGAGAAAAGGAAGGATGTTGGGGAAACGAGCCGGCCGAGTGCCGTGAAATCTGACAAGAGGGCCAAGACAACCAAAAATTTTGTGGCCGTGACTCAGGGCAAGAGAGAGTATGTAGGGCCGCACCCCAAATGTGACAGGTGCAACTATCATCATCCCCCAAGAATGCAGTGTCGGGTATGCGCGAACTGTAGATGCCCGGGGCATCTATCGAGAGACTGCAGAACAGCGCCGAATCTTGTGGCACCAGTCAACGCGGTTAACCCCGCCGGGAATTCCAGGGTCTGTTATGAGTGCGGAGGCCTTGATCACTACAGAAACATGTGCCCCAGACTGAATCGGGCACCGGGTCAACAAGGAAACAACCAGCAGCAAGTGATGGCCATAGTTGGAAATCAAGGCCCGACAAATCAAGGGAATGTAGCTCGGGGACGTGCATTTGTCATCGGAGCCAACGATGCTCGTCAGGACCCGAATGTTATCACGGGTACACACTTACTCAATCATCACTTCGCATCTATATTATTTGATACTGGAGCAGACAATAGCTTTATGTCTTCTGAGTTTGTGCAATTGCTTGATTTGAGTCCTAGTAGTCTAGAAACTAGCTACTCTGTAGAAATGGCCAATGGCAGGGTTGTTCAGGCCGAGGAGATTATTAGGAAGTGCTCGATAATATTGGAGGACCATGCCTTCGATATAGATTTGATACCCTTTGAGCTAGGAAGCTTCGACGTGATTGTGGGTATGGATTGGTTGTCGCAACACGGAGCTGAGATTGTCTGTCGGGACAAAGTGGTACGAATCCCTATGTCAAACGGGGAGGTACTCAAGATTCAAGGAGAACGACCGAGAAGGAACTTAAAGCTTATTTCCTGCATAAAAGCACGCCGAAGTTTACGAAAGCAATGCTACGCTTTTCTGGCTCATGTGGTAGAAAAGAAGGACGAAGAGAGGAAACTAGTAAATATTCTAGTGTTACGGGACTACCCAGATGTATTTCCTGATGACTTGTCTGGTTTGCCTCCTCCACGACAGGTGGAATATCGCATAGAGTTGGTTCCTGGAGCTACACCGGTAGCAAAGACGCCATATCGGTTAGCACCATCCAAAATGCAAGAGTTGTCTAGTCAGTTGTAGGAACTACTGGAGAAGGGTTTTATTCGACCAAGTCACTCACCGTGGGGAGCACCGGTATTATTTGTCATAAAGAAGGATGGGTCGTTCCGCATGTGCATCGATTACCGTGAGTTGAACAAGTTAACCGTGAAAAATTGATATCCTCTCCCCAGGATCGACGATCTGTTTGATCAGCTGCAAGGAGCTTCATATTTCTCAAAGATCGACCTTCGTTCTGGATATCATCAACTAAGGGTTTTCGAGGACGACATACCGAAAACAGCGTTTAGAACTCGTTATGGGCACTATGAGTTCTTGGTCATGTCATTCGGGCTGACTAACGCACCAGCTGTGTTTATGGACCTAATGAATCGGGTGTGCAAACCTTACTTGGATAAGTTTGTGATCATATTCATAGACGATATACTTATCTACTCCCGATCAAAAGAGGATCATGAAGAACACCTTCGGGCAATACTAGAACTGTTACGGGAAGAGAAACTTTTCTCCAAGTTCTCGAAGTGTGAATTTTGGTTGCAAGAGGTAAAGTTTTTGGGTCATATGGTTAACGAGGATGGGATTCATGTAGATCCCGGAAAGATTGAAGCGGTGAAGAAATGGGATGCACCCCAGACACCATCAGAGATACGGCAATTCTTAGGGTTGGCCGGTTACTATCATCGCTTCATCGCGAATTTTTCAAAGATCGCGCAGCCATTAACATTGCTGACTCAGAAAGACAAGAAGTTTGATTGGGACATGCACAAGAACAAGCATTCCAAACGTTGGAAGAGATGTTGTGTAACGCGCCTATATTGTCCCTCCCAGACGGAACTGATGATTTTGTGGTGTACTGTGATGCTTCACATCAAGGATTGGGATGTGTGCTAAGGATAAGGTGATTGCCTATGCTTCACGACAACTTAAGGTGCACGAAAAGAACTATACAACTCATGATCTTGAGTTGGGTGCTGTAGTATTTGCACTCAAGATTTGGAGGCATTACCTGTATGGAACCAAATACATCATCTACACAGATCATAAGAGCCTCCAACATATCCTGGATCAGAAGGAACTTAATATGCGTCAGCGACGTTGGGTAGAGCTACTTAGTGACTACGATTGTGAAATCCGGTATCATTCGGGGAAAGCTAACGTGGTGGCTGATGCTTTAAGCCAAAAAGAAAGCGTGAAACCACTACGCGCTCGAGCGTTGGGATTGACTATTCAAACGAACATGAAAGCTTAGATCCAAATTGCATAAAGTGAAGCGTTGAAAGAAGAAAACCTTGCGGGAGAAGAATTCCGAGGGTTAGATAAACAAATAATTTGCAAGGATGATGGTATATAGTACTTCATGAATCGCATATGGGTACCCAGATGGGGAGGTGTACGTACCTTAGTCTTGGATGAAGCCCACAAGACGCGATATTCTATTCATCCTGGTGCAGACAAGATGTATCACGATCTTAAAGATCTGTACTGGTGGCCAGGCATGAAGAAAGACATTGCTATGTACGTCAGCAGATACTTGACATGCTCAAAAGTTAAAGTTGAACATCAGAAACCATCGGGATTATTACAGCAACCTGAAATTCCCGAGTGGAAATGGGAGAATATAGCTATGGGTTTCATTACCAAACTCCCTAGAACAAATAGCAGGCATGACTAGATATGGGTCATAGTGGATCGAATGACGAAATCAACACATTTCTTGCCGATCCGAGAAGACTACAAAACGGATAAGTTAGCGAGATTGTACATAAAAGAGGTCGTGACAAGACACGGAGTACCGGTGTCAATCATATCCGACTGTGACAGCCGATTTACTTCACGATTTTGGCAGACACTACAGAAAGTGATGGGCACTCGATTAGATATGAGTACCGCCTATCACCCTCAGACAGATGGCCAAAGTGAACGAACTATACAGACGCTAGAAGATATGTTAAGGGCGTGTGTAATCGACTTTGGTGGTAGTTGGGACGCTCATCTACCGTTGATCGAGTATTCTTACAACAACAACTACCATACAAGCATTGGATGTGCTCCATTCGAAGCATTGTATGGAAGGAAATGTAGATCACCTGTTTGTTGGGCCGAGATTGGTGAAAGTCAGCTAACAGGCCTAGAGATCATTCAAGAAACAACCGACAAGATCTTTCAAATCAAGGATCGACTAAAAGCTGTTATTAACTCCGTCACCTTAAGGTCCGTCAATTAACGTGGTTCTCCGTTAACTATTCTTTGAACATTCATTACTCATCTTTATTAACTCCTTGTGTGGATATTATGCTTGCTTTATCATCGTTGTGCTTGTGTTTTCATTGTGAACGTGTGCTATCCTTAAAAACTTTTAAAACTTTCATCATCGTAACCGCCAAATATATCATTTTCTATATAAACTTAACGTCACTAATAAAACCATTTTTAAGTTATAAATATCATTAAATACATTTTTATAATTAATATAATTAACCTAATAAAGTCGTTTTTCAACCGAAACAAATTTGGAAAACTCGGGGGTTAAGTGCAGGGACTAAAATTGACATTTTGCAAACTTAGGATGGGTATAGAAACCCTATTTCCAGCCCTAGAAATCATTATCTTCTTCTTCATCTCCATCTCTTCTTCTTCTCCTTCACTTTTCATCTTCACTCTTGCACCAAAACCGACCCATTTGGTCTCGTTTTCGTCGTCAAGACTTCATCTACAACCGAGTCTACCCCATTCTTGCAGGTAGATGACTTTAGTTGTCCCTTTCCTTGCTTATTCACGGCTGTCCAAACTAGGGTTTCGGGTGTTCGGGTTCAACCCGAACACAAGAGGTCGTGTGGGTGCGTGTGAGGTCTTTCTGCGTGTGCTTCATGTTTGTGTATGTTTGTAGTGTGTTTTTGGAAGTCCTTGTTGTGTAAACCCCGTGCTCCGAGCAGCCCGAGGCTACTCAGCCCCTTCAGCAGTCGCGATTCTGTTGTTCAGGCGACTGGGTCTGTCATGCGATTGAGCCGTGCGACTGAGTGAGTCGTGCGACTGAATCATGCGTATGAGTCAACCATGCGACTGAGTTGTGCGACTGGGTGTGTCCTGCGACTGAGTCGTGCGACTGTGTGTATGTGTGCGATTGAGTCATGTGAGCGAATGAATGTGTGCGATTGAGTCATGCGAGCGAATGAATGTGTGCGATTGAGTCAAGCGACCGAATGAATGTGTGCGAGTGTGCGTGTATCACACGATTGAAGTCCAATCGCACGAATGAAGGTTCAATCGTACGAATGTAGTTGATTCGTATGAATGAAGGTTGATTCGTGCGTATGGAGGTTGAGTCGTGCGATTGGGTGTTGTGTGGTACGACTGAATGCCAGTCATACGAATGAAGGTTCAATCGTACGAATGAAGTTGATTCGCACGATTGAGGGTTGATTCGTGCGAATGAAGTGTTGAGTCATGCGTCTGGTCCTGTCGTGCGACTGAAGTTACTGTGTGTGATTTCCTTTCCTGTGTGTGGTGTGTGTATGTCGTGTGATGTTAAGGTGACATCGACACGGTTGCCATTACTAATGACAACTTTAAAATCAACATAATCAAACTTACTAATGTTATTCCAAACCAAATCAACTTAACATTTTAGAATTTACAACAACCGATTATTATTACTAATGCTTATCAAATACTTCTTCAATAACAATGAAACTTTTACACAAATATCATCAGCAATGGTGACGATGTCTAGTACTTGGATCTACATAAGATCTAATACGTGTGTCTGTTTGTGTGTGTTACACGCGACCCAACCGATACAACCCGAACCGACCGAACATTATTATACGCTTTATACATATCATTAATGCTTAATAATAACTGTCAATAGGTGTTTGACCGTTCATTTGCATACTACATTTGGATACTTTGATCATACATACTTACCACCTAACAAGTGAGTTTCGTGACCCCTTTTTACGCTTACAGTATTTCAATCATTTACAACTTGGGGGAAAAGTATGCTCACCCATTTTCAATGCTGTACAATTTACATACTTGGAATCAACGTGATACTGTTTTGCAAGTACTTATCTGATACATGCTTGGGTCTGCTGTGTGGTTCTTTCTTTGCAACTACTTAATTCCAGTGTGGGAACCGACAGATAGGTATTGGTAGTACTACTAGGTTGACACCCCCACCCTTGTTCGTTGGTATACTAGTTAGTACCATCAGTGGCCAGGAACGGGCCCTTGGGTGAATATATTCCGAAAATATCTTTGTGTACGTCGTTAGGTTTGGTTGCAAAGCTCATTGTCATGTGATTTTACTTACTTATAACTGTATGCACGGTATTCCACATCGCTTCCTATACAGCATCAGTTACTTATTTACTATTTAAACCCGCGAGCTCACCAACAATTTTGTTGACCATTTTGAGCATATCTTTTCAGTTGATCATGCAAATTGAGGATCTAGGTGTGCTGCCTTAGTGGAGACCATATGATGCATTTTTGAGACTAAACAGATTTGACAAACAATTATTTTGATACAATGTTGTAGTCTGATTAAACAATTACATTCTTTTGATACTTGTTCCCGGGTTGTGGGAATTTACATTACAATGTTATCATCTTGTCTATGTGAATCAATTTACATGTTTATGCTTATGGCTATGTTGTCGTGAATATTGACTAAACACGACACAAGTCCGCTTGTTGTCGGGTGTCGTCATGACACGTTTGTCATCATTTATTATATTGCATCTCTATCGCTTGCCATGTGTTTTGACGATCACGATCTCGTTACATCCCCGTGTTTCTGCTTTTAGCGGGGGTGTGACACATCTGCTGTCTGTTGGACTTGCAACCCTAGAAAGAAAGTGAGTTCCCCCATTGCACTCATTTGGAATTTTGAATGCATAAGGTCTTCAAATTCTTTGTAGAGCTGCTTGTTTTTTGAGCCAAAAATGATGTCATTCACATAAATCTAGACTAATAGCATGTCTTTTCCTATTCTTCTTCTGAAGAGAGTCTGATCAATCTTTCCTCTTTCGTATCCATGTTCAAGAAGAAAAGATGACAGAGTCTCATACCACTTTTGTGGAGCTTGGTGAAGACCATATAGAGCTTTGTCAAACTTATAGACTCTGTGAGGGAAATCCGGGTCTTCAAAGCCCGATGGTTGGCTCACATAAACCTCTTCAGCAATCTTTCCATACATGAAGGCACACTTCACATCCATTTGATAAACAGTGAATTTCATGGATGCAGAATATGCTAGAAAGATTCTGATTGCTTCTAATTTGGCAACAGGTGCAAACACTTCATCATAGTCGATTCCTTCTTCTTGAGTGTATCCCTTTGCCACTAATCTTGCTTTGTTTCTGATGACGATCCCTCTATCATTAGTCTTGTTTCTATTCAGCCATCTGGTACCGATAGGATATTGTCCTTCAGGGAAGATCTACCAGTTTCCATATTCTTGCTTCTTGAATTGGAGCAATTCTTCCTGCATTGCTTCAATCCAGCTATTGTCTTGAAGAGCCTATTTGATATTTTTGGGTACTGTTTGACAAAGAAAGCATGAGATCAAATAGATGTTTGCAATACCAGACTTGCTTTTTGTCACCCTCTCAATAAGATCACCAATAATGGTTTCAACCATATGATTCTTGTGTATTCTGGTGGTTGGAATGGAGTCACTAGCAATAGTTACATCAAGATTGGAGACATTCAATTCATTATGGTTAGAGGCACCTTCATCATGTACTGTTGTTGAATTATGAAGATTGTCAGACTCCGTTTCAGCTCCTGCTTCAGCTTCAGCAGCACTGTGATTACTTTCATCATTTGATGTTCTTTGTGTTTCATATGGAGGAGTAGCTTGTTTCTGATTTCTGATCTCAGTTAAAAGATCATCTGAGTGTGATGGTAACAAGCTTGGACCTCCATCAGTTGAAACACTCTGATTTTGTGATGGTTGTCTGATGGGATCAGTTTGGAGAGGAACGTCTTCATTCATGTATTCAGTAGATGTAGGAGGAATCAATGGAAAGTCATTTCTTCTTTCTACAACTGAAGAAGTGTCACCTAAATGGCGATTTCCAGCATCAGACAAGTGAAATTGATCACATGATTTTGTAAAAGAGTCAATATCTAACAACCAGTCGGCTAGCATCGTTCTTGCTGCTTCAATCAGTGTTCTATTTCTCCTTTCAGCTACCCCATTTTGTTGAGGAGTTCTAGCTGCACTGAATTGATGAGCAATGTCTTTGGTTGTACAAAAAGAACTCATGTCTTCATTTTTGAATTCAGTTCCATCATCACTTCTAATTGTTTTGACCTTAAGATCAAGTTGATTTTCAATTTGTGTGATAAAGTTTTGAATTATTTGGGATGCCTCATTTTTATGAAGTAAGAAGAACACCCATGTGAATCGTGAAAAGTCATCAATGATCACCAAACAATATTGTTTCTTTCCAATACTCATGACATGAGTTGGTCCAAACAGATCCATATGAAGTAGCTTCAATGGAGTATTGTTTGTGTTCACCAGCTTGGATTTATGAGAATATTTGTGTTGTTTTCCTTTGAGGCACACTGAACAGTGATCAACAAAGTGAAATTCTTTTTGTGGAAGACCAATGACATGGTTTCCTTTGACCAATCTCTTCATGTTTTTAAAGTTGGTGTGCCACAGACGTCTGTGCCAAAGCTGTGACTCATCAAATGATGCTTTTGACAAAAGACATGTTTCTTCTTTAGGTGATGCCGAACACAGGTTTAAAACATAAGTATTATTCTTCCTCGGGGTCTTTAGGACAACCCATTCTTCAGAGATTTGAAATCCAGGTTTCAGAATGTAGCAATGAGTGTCTGTAAAGTGAGTTGAATATTTCTTGTCACGTATCTGAGACACGCTTAGCAGATTGAAGTTCAGTTGTTCATAGTAGTTCACTCTGTCAAAGCTTAGCATCCCATTTGTCATAGATCCTTCACCTGTAATTCTACCACCTTGTGAATCTCCACCAACGCCACCGTAGTTCCTTTTTTGTGCTTGAAGTCATGAAGGAGTGAACGATCTCCAGTCATGTGTCGGGAGCATCCACTGTCCATGTACCATAAGTTGTTGGACCTATTTGGATGACCCTACAAGCATAAAAGAACTAATTAGAATGTGGAACCCAAGCCATGATGGTCTTGGGTTTCCTGTTTCTATCTATTATGGTGACTTTTTGATACTTTCCTCTAAATTGTGATCTATTCAGAGGTAACCTGGGAGATTGCTAATGATATCTAGCTGGAGTCTTCTCATCAACATCAACATAAGAGTCAGATGAGTAGTGAAACCTTTGATCTCTATTCTTTTGAAGAAATTTAAATCGTTTTTGACTTTCAAAGATCATTTTAGGTTTTGAAAAGTCAGACTTTTGATTGATGAAGTGGTTGTTTCTTTGACTTTTCCATGCTTCTTTTGTTTTACTCATGTCATTGAGTGATCTAGATGTTCTAGATTGATTGTTATGCAAATGACTTCTGACTTGAGTTTTGCCTGATGATGTTGTTGAGATGGGTTTGTTTTGGGGAATTCTCAATCCCTTCTGATTGAAGTAACAATCAAATGTATTGTGATTGTTCATATCACAGAATGAACAACATTTGTTGAAATAACAATTTTTGGTTGAGTGGTTGTTCATATCACAAATAGAGCAGTATTGATTATAAAAGCACTTTTCTGTCTTGTGATTGAACATATCACAAATGTCACAATACATTTGTTTGTTGCTTGAATAAGATTTTGGTTTGTGTGCCTCAGCCGATTTTCTCATTTGCTGCTGAGCCACTTTCTTTTTCTTAGGGGATGAATCAAAATCAGCCCTTTTTGTAGTTTGCTTCACAACACTACATTTGTTTGATTTTCTGGGTTGTTTTTGTTTCTTGAACCCATTTCTCACCTCTTTCTCAAACTGGTCAACATGTTCCTTGTTGCAAATATCAAACCCTACTCCCTGTCTTAATTTTGAAGACTGAGGGTCTGATAGAGTTTTATGTTTTGAACTCAGTGATTCTTTTTGTTTCTTTTGCAGTGAAACCTTTTCTGATTTGCTTGAATTTTTTGGCGATATGATCTCATTATCAGAACTGCTCTCAGCAGTGGGTTTCACTGACTTCACATACTTCTTTTTACCTTTCAAGACAGAAGGTATGAATTTTATAAATGGAACAATTGCTTTTACGGGGCTTGTGGGATTCATGACACTCACTGCCATGTCTTAGCACTCTTTGATTTTAATTGGGTGACCTAACTTGATTTTATCCTCATTTGTTTCAATATAAACATCAGGTTTGTTTTAAGGACTGGTCATTTGTTTTACTATAGATGTTGGTTCCATAGTTTTAGTTTCAGTTTCCTCATTGAGTGAGACAGATTCAGGCATGACAGTGTAGTTGTCATTGTATGGTGGAGGACATGAATTATACCCAATCCCCGACATGTCCTTTGGATCCTTTTGAGAATCAAGCATCTCTTGCCGCTTGATTGAAGACATTTGTAACTTTTCAAGTTTCACTTCAGTAAGTGTATGTTCAGCCTTAGATTGAGCTAACTTTTCAATGAGTAGCTCATTCTCAGTTGCAAGAGTGTACTTTTCACTATGCAGTTTCTCAATGTTAGAGATGAGAGATTTAATTTTGATTTCAAATCCTTTTATCTCTCTTTTCATCATCTCTGACTTCACCTTTTCTTCTTTAATTTTATCAGCCAGTTTATGGTTATGCTCTCTATAACCTTGCAATTCAGTAATACATTTTTCACTACAAAGGTTAGATTTTACCTTAGTAGGCATTGGAGATGGACCATCGTTGATGTGAGCAATAAGTGCATGATTTTGGAATTGAGGCTTGACTTACTCTACATACATGCTCCAGTCACATACCCTATCTTGCTTTATCACGAGAGCATTGGCAGATGACTGACTGCTTCCATGAGCTTGGTTTGTCAGTTGAGGTGGATTTTGATATGATTGGTGTTGTTGTGGATGATGATACTGCTGTTGTTGATTGTTGGAGTGAAAGCTTGAGTTAGACTGTAAGGATGGCTGGCCTTGAGAATTCCTTTGAAAGTTGTTTCTCTTAGGGGCATTGCATTCTCTAGAGAAGTAGCCAGCCATGCCACAGTTGAAGCATTTCACTTTGGATTTATCATATCCAAGTTTTGTATTCTCATTAAGGCTGAGCTTTCTGCCTTTTCTGAAGAATTTCTTTGCTCTCATAACAATCATGGCCATTTGCCATTCCAGATCCATTTCTTCCACATCATCTGAATCCATTTCCTCCAGATCTTCTTGAATCAGATGAGCAGAAGTGAGTCTGTCTCCTAAGTATACTTCAAAGCTTGAAACAAAGGCATTGTAAGTTGCCTTTTGTTCTTCTGATCTTGTGTCTTCAGGAGTGGTTGTAGGAGCAGCAGTGACTCTGGATGTTTGGGATTATGTTGATGGATGATTGGTTGGTAGAGTTGCAATGAACCCTATGTTGTTCAGTTGATCTCTTGATGAGATGAAATCATCCTCCTCAGTGATGAAGGCATTTTCCACAGAATAAGATTCTGATGGAAATTTGTAAGCCTCAATCACTCTTGGTCCACCAAGATTTCTGCTTCTTTCATCAAGTTCCAATGCTTCAATTTTGGCTATCATGATATCCAAAGTAGTACTCTCGAGATCAAGAGTATTTTTCAGCATTGTTACATTCTGTTTCCAGCTTTCAGGGAGGCTGTGTAGTATTTTCTTGTTTAATTCCTTGATCTTGTAAGTGACTCCTATGATTTCTAAGTCATTTACCAACTGCACAAATCTGTGCAGTTGTTTGGATATAGAATCCCCCTTTGTGTGATGAAAAGTTTTGTACTAATTAACAAGCTTATCCATGTTAATTTCTACTACTTCACTGCTTCCCTCACACATGATTTTTAGTGCATCCCACACAGCTTTTGCAATACCATATTTCTCCAATCTTTTCAGCACATCCATCTTGAGTGCTTGAGTTAGGATAGAGTAAGCTTTCAGATCAATCTTGATTTTCTTATAATCTTCATCATCAAGAGTTAGATCTTCAATGGGTATCCTTGCAGTTTTGTAAATTGCAGCTTGATCTGCAGACAGAGTGACAGGGATGTGTGGCCCCTTGCATATTGAGATCCAGAAATCAGGATCTACATCTGTAATGTAATTCCTAAACCTGATTTTCCACTGTTTAAACTCAGATTTGTGTTTAAGCATAGGAGGTTTAGGTGTATGCCCAAGTTCTGAGAAACTGTTAGAATCCATTTTAATAGGTAGTTTTTGAATTGTTTTAATTACCAATTAGATGAATTTTAAGATTGATTAGTCCAACTTGTCCAAATAGTCCAACAGATTTCAGAATCAGATCTGTTACTTTAGTGAGTTTCTTGTTATTGGTTTCAGCTAAGTTCTTGACAGAAATCGCTTGAACAGTAACTGGTTTATGTGAATGTTTCGGTAAGAACTTGTTGACAGGATATTTTCTACTGTTTACTAAATAGAGATGATGGAATACTCTATTAGCAACTCAATCACCAAATCAATCGAATTCTATTCAGGTCTTGGGTAGATCTAAAAAAGTTCCGAGAGCCAAAGCTCTGATACCAATTGATTGGGTTAGTGAGATTGAGATTCTTACTAAGGATCGAATATAGTGACTGAGTAAATGATTGAATGGCGGAATCAAACAATCAAGAAACATTCAATGCAGAAGAAATACTCATGAATGCTTTTGTATATATTTATAAAGGTGATAAACTATTACGGTTTAGCAAGAAAAGTAATAATGCATCTAGAGAATACAAATATTCTAATTGTCTAAAAATTCTGTCACCTCATGTACGAGGTTTATATTCTATTTATAGGCAGACAAGATTCCTTTTACAAAATGACTAAACTACCCCTGACCTATTACATCAGAATCTAGTCTAAGTCTTGATCCGCATCTTTGCTTGTTCATCCGTATTGGCAAATGCGGATGAGTTGACTTGATCAACATTTCGTCACTTGATCATCCGCATTAGTATGTTGGTCATCCGCATTCGTTAATGCGGATGAACAAATACTTCTGCGCATTTGTCTGGTCATCCGCATTGGCAAATGCGGATGAACAAAGTCTTGTCCGCATTACTAATTGGTCTTTCGCATTTGTTAATGTGGAAGAAGAAATACTTGTCCGTATTTGTTTTATGTCTTCCGCATTGACAAATGCAGAAGACCATACTTGGTTTTTCTTGTGCAGGATCTTCATCCGCATTTCTTCTTGGACTAATGGGATTAGCAACCATCAACACACCCATTGAATTGGCATGCATAATCCTTTCAGGCTCCAACAATAAATTTGTTATTATTTGAAATCTTCAAAATTATAGGGACATATGTAATTTCAAATTTAAGTTGGGGATACATGTGATTAACAATGTTTGTAAGTAGGGGTGTTCATCGAATCGATTCGAATTCGAGCTAATCAAATAAAATAAGTCGAATTTTTAAAATTTTAAACATGATTTAAATTCAATTCAAACTTGAAAAAGATAAGTCGAATTCGAATTCAGTCGAATCGAAAACTTATATATAGGATTCAAATTCGATTCGTACTTGAAAAAAAATTTGGCAAATCAAATTTGAATTTATCTGAGTACAATCGAAATGCTAAGTGGGGGCATAGCACAATTTTTCTTGGAGGAGCGGATTCGTATTTATTAAAGAAATAATTAATCGAATAATATTTTTAATGTTTTATTCGGAAGATCCAATATTAAAAGCTCAAAGTAAATAATATGTATAACTTACAAAATTATTTAAGTTCTAAATAAGTCAACAGTACAAATTATGATTTAAAATTTTAGATTATAAATATTTTATAGATTTATTTTCTTATATGTGTATTTCTATATTAATTTATAAATGAAATAAATGTAATTGGCTGTATTTCTAATTTGAATTTCGAACAGAATTGATTTGAAATCACAAATTCGAATTCGATTCGAAATCGATAATTAGAAATAGAATCAAATTCAAATTTGAAAATTCGAATCGAATTTCGAATCATTGATTTTCGACTCGAATCGAAACAACTTTTAAGTTTTTCAAATCCGATTTAAGTATTGAACATCCCTATTTATAAGTGGATATAATTTAACTAATTTTTTAAATTTTGTAACAATTGCACTCTCAACTACTAACTGTATTATATTTTTTGTTAAGTGTAAAACCATTTTTTTCACATTTAAGAGACAATTTATGCAAATTAGAAGGATTACTTAATATTTTACGGTAGTTTGTATAACTAAATCAATATAATAAAAAATACAAATAATTATACGTAAACTTGAATTTTATCAAAATAATAACTTCAATACTTAAGGGGTTGTTTCCACTTGCAAACATAGGACCATTAAATACAGGTCACCCACACCCTATATGCTGATGTTGTTGTTACTACATCCGCCACCGCCTGTTGTTGTTGCTGCTGCTGCTGAAGTTGTTAGTGGTTGTAAACCCAAGCAATTTTTAACCAACGCTCATTCAATTTTGACTCTCACCTTTAAGAAATTTGACAATGAACCAAAGAAAAACCAATTTGAAAAATTCTTAAAAAGTCAATAACTATTTAACAATTAAGTATATTACTCTTTTTGTTATGATAAATCCAATTACCAAATACCTAATAACTATTTTGAAAATTAGAGTTTATTACTCCATTAGTTCAGGCATCGATAAATTAACCTAATAATTTGCCTAATAATTAACACATTTCAATTACAATTTACAAATCTAAGTTACTAGTGACAATTGAAGGGACATCAACCACTAGTCGCCCCTCAGTTACATGTCGTCCTCTTTCTTATCTCAAATCCGATTATAAATAGTACCAAATATAGTTTAGGTTTTTTAAAACTTTTTCTCTATATTTTATTTTATTAATTGATTCTCTGCTTGATTAATTATTAATTTTTTTAGTGGATTTTATTATATGAATGCTTGATTGTTTGAATGTCACTATGTGTGTTATTCTCTACCTTATTAATGTTAGATTAAAAACTAAAAACTTATTGGTTGATATTGAAACTTGATTGTTAATGTATACTTTATTGAATGCAATTAACAAAATGAAACGATTTCTAAAAAAATTTGCTGTAATTTCATCATTTAACACTCTTGAATATATCGATTTGGATAATCTTCCATTGGATCCTCACAAATGAAAATCAATTCCGTTTTCACACCCTAATAAACGAGATAAAAGTTCAAAGCCGAATTTGCGTTGTAAGGCCCCGTTCCCGGGATGCTTACAGCTGGTCGATCGTCGTACATAAAACATATAATTTCATCATATTATATAAAAACATTGCAGCGGAAACATTTAAACAAAACATTCCTTTTCAATATAATAGCTTTTGCAAAATAATACATCGTTATCCAATTACAAAACCCAAGTTGCATTACATCACAAAAGCATTATAAATGGATGTCATCCCAAAAGAGCTGAGTAGCCGCTCCGTGCCATCCTCAACAATCATTACCTGCCAACTGGAAACACATAAAAGTCAGCGTTGCTTAGTGAGCTCTAGTTTTAAAATAAACATACTTTTCTTTCGTTAAAACTTTTCTTTACATTCATGCGATCATACAACATACGTACACATAGATAATATCATTATTATTTTCATTAATCATTCATACTTAATTCTTGCGTTCATACGTTCATTACTTCCGATGACATGTACATTACCCCGAACATTATGCACGAAGCGGGTAACTGGGCCTGAGGTCCTTCATAGACCTCGAACATTGGGCACGAAGCTGACTCTAGTACCTAGGGTAAGTACATTCACCATTTATCTTTTTTCTTTCATTCCGGATCAAAGCCATATGCTATACCCCGAACATTGTGCACGAAGCTGATAACTGGGCCTGAGGTCTTTCATAGACCTCGAACATTGTGCACGAAGCTGACCCCAGCACCTAGGGCAAGCGGCAAGGATCCCATACATATGGTCAATCACAAAGATTGGACCCGAGTGTGCATCCTTCGGGGTAGCTAACCCGCACACCGTTGAGCTAACACCTTCATTGGGTGTGCACCTCCATACATTTGCTTGCAAGCCTTTCTTACATTCATCCGTTCATTAATGCATGCATTCATTCATCATGTTCCTCTTTTCCTTATCTTTCACTTTACGTTACATAATACTTTCATTTTATTCATTAGCATTCATCGTAAAGCCACGGGAAAGATAAACATACATCATAATAAAGAACATCAACATACGCAAATAGCATCATCATACAGGGCAACATCATACATACATAACATACATCATGCATAACATGCAATGTCATCATGCCCAACATAACCTCTAAGGTCACAACAGTTATCTTACATAAACTTACGGGAAACTTCCACGTCAAAACTTACACTGCACTTTCCCCCGAAAGTCAGTACATAAACTACGTTTCCTCGGGTACACCAGCCCTACTTGGGCGTATGGGCACCTTTCAGTCACATGGCCTACAGGCAACTGAACATCATGCGAATGGACTTAATGCGGATGGACTCAATGCGGATGAGCCCCATGCGAATAGAACTAATGCAAATGAACACTTTGCGTATGAAACTAATGCGGATGAGCACTTATGCGAATGGGCCTCAATCGGGCGAATGAACCTTAAATCATGCGAATGAACCCTCAATCGTGAGAATGAACCTCAATCGCACCCCAATCGGCCGTATGGCCTCCATTCGGTCGCCTAGCCCTAGCTGATGCAGAATGCAGTTCATCCCGAACCCAATCCACCATTTTCAACCTCCAAGCTCATCCAAACCCATTCTAAGCCCAAATCAACCATCCTAAAACTTAGGAATGCATACCACAACGCCATTCAAGCGCACACACAAGCCCGAAATCATACATCACTCGCATCACACACAAACACATACAAATGGGTCAAACACACACATACAAAAACGGGTTTTCAGATGTGTTCCAGCCCCAAAATCGACCAAAACCGTTTGAAAGAGGGGTCCTAGAACTCACACAAACAACACCGAGAAGTAGAGCTTCGTTTGGACCCGCTACACGACGATTTTGCTCACTCGAATCTAACCGAACCAACCTTTCTCTTCTTTTCTCCCTTTTTCTCTCTTCCTTTTTCTCTTTAGCTGGATGTTGGGTGTGGGGAGAGGGTTAGGGCTGCCCTCTCCCTTCAAATACCCCCACTCACCCAACTTTCTCTCGTTGGTAAGTTTGGTCCCTCGACTTTGGACTTTATTTCTTTTCTTCTTTTCTCGGCTTCAAAAATAAATAATCGGGTGTTACAAGTCAACCCCCCTTATATAGGTTTCGTCCCCGAAACCTGTATTCCTCGAACAAACGTGGGTAATGACGCCTCATTTCTTCTTTAGTCTCCCACGTAGACTCGGATCCCTTCATGTGCTTCCACTGTACACGCACATGAGGAACCACTTTATTTCTCAGCCTTTTCTGTTTTTGATCGATGATTGTCACTGGTTGCTCCACATAATTGAGCCGTTCATCCACTTCGATATCCTCCAGTGGAACAATCATATCTTCATCTGCCAAGCAATTTCTCAGATGAGATGCTTGGAATGTCGAGTGAATTCCACTCAACTCATCTGGTAACTCCAATCTATAGGCCACCACTCCTACTCGGGCAATAATTCGAAAAGGGCCTATGTATCTCGGGCTCAACTTGCCCCGCTTTCTGAAGCGAATGATACCTTTCCACGGTGAGACCTTCAACATAACCCGATCACCCACCTGGAACTCAATCGGTTTGCGTCATTTATCAGCATACGACTTCTGTCTATCTTTGGCTGCCTTCATGAAGGCTTTGATTCTTTCAAGCTTCTCAGTCGTAGCCTCGATTACCTCGACGCTCCCTAGTTCTTTTTGACCAATATCACCCCAACAGACGGGTGTTTTGCATCTCCTGTCGTATAGCATCTCATAAGGTAGCATACCAATGCTGGCATGATAACTGTTGTTGTATGAGAATTCAGCTAACGATAGGTGGTCATCCCAACTTCCCCCAAAATCGATCACACATGCCCGAAGCATGTCCTCCAATGTCTGAATGGTCATTTCTGACTGACCATCAGTCTGGGGATGATAAGCCGTGCTAATATGTAACCTCGTCTCCATGGCATCGTGGAATGTCTTCCAGAATTTGGATGTAAACCGGGTGTCACGATCAGACACAATAGACACCGGCACACCATGACGAGTTACAATTTCCTTGATGAACAGATCAGTCAACCTCTCAGATGAATATGTCTCGTAGATCGGTAGGAAGTGAGCACTCTTTGTCAAGCAGTCAACAATCACCCATATGGCATCATACCCTTTCGGAGTACGCGGCAGCTTCGTAATGAAATCCATGGTGATATGCTCCCACTTCCATTCCGGTATATCCAAAGGTTGGATCTTCCCATACGGCTTCTGATGTTCCGCCTTCACTTGCAGACAAGTAAGGCATTTACTCACATACTCCATCACATCATGCTTCATACCCGGCCACCAATAATTCTTCTTCATGTCTTGATGTAACACCCGGTTATTTATTTATTTTGAAGCCGGCGAGTGAAGAGAAAGAAATAAAGTCCAAAGTTGTGACATCCGTCACTTCAAGGTCCGTCAATTGACGTGTTTGTCCGTCATCTTTTCTATATTTGGTCATTCCCCATCATTATTTGACTTCTATGTGGATATCATGTGTGCAATATTATCGTTGTGTGTGCATTCGTTTTAAAAACCGTGTGTGAACCTTAAAAAGACCATTAAAACTTCCATTTTCGAAAACGCTAAATATATCATTTTATAAATATAATAAATGTTTTAATATAACCATTTCTTAAGTCATGACAACATTAAATGAACTTTTACAATTAATATAAAACACCTAACAAAGTCGTTTTTCAACCGAACAAAATTTGGGAAAACTCGGGGGTTAAGTGCGGGGACTAAACTTGTAATTTTGGAAACTTGGGCTGGGTATAAATAACCATATTCCAGCCCTAATCTTCATTTCATCATCTTCTTCATCTTCATCTCCTTCACACACTAAATCACCATCTTAGCACCAAATTCGACCCGAGAGGTTCCGTTTTCTTCGTCTTGACACCGTCTACAGCCTACACTACCCCTCTATAGCAGGTAGTTGTCTTTGGTTGACCATTTCTTAGCCTTTTCACGGCTGTCCAAACTAGGGTTTCGGGTGTTCGGGTTCAACCCGAACACACAAGGTCGTATGGGTGCGTGTGAGGTCCCTTTGCTTGTGTTTTATGCTTGTGTATGTTTGTTGAGTGTTTCTGGAGGTCCTTGTGGTGTAAAACCCGTGTTTAGAGCAGCCCGGGGGCTGCTCATCCCGACCACAGTCGCGATTCTGCAGATCAGGCGACTGGGTCATCTATGCGATTGAGCCGTGCGACTGAGTGGGTCGTGCGACTGGATCATGCGTCTGAGTCAATCGCGCGACTGAGTTGTGCGACTAGGCATGTCGTGCGACTGAGTTGTGCGACTGAGTGTCTGTGTGCGATTGAGTCATGCGTGCGAATGAGTGTATGCGAATGAGTCATGCGACTGAGTGATTGTGTGCGATTGAGTCAGGTGACCGACTGAATGTGTGCGAATGAACGTAGTTCGCACGACTGGAGTCCAATCGCACGAATGAAGGTTCAGTCGTACGAAAGTAGCTAATTCGCACGACTGAAGGTTGATTCGTGCGCATGGAAGTTGAGTCGTGCGGTTGGGTGTTGTGTGGTACGACTGGAGGCCAATCATACGAATGAAGGCTCAATCGTACGAATGAAGCTGATTCGCACGATTGAGGGTTGATTCGCACGAATGGAGGTTGAGTCGTGCGTCCGGCCTTGTATGCGACTGAAATTGTTGTGTTTGACCCCTTGTGCGTGGCGTGAGTTTGTCGTGTGGTGTCGAGGTAACACTAACACAATTATGCCATTGTTTGGCCACAAATATTAAAGTCAACGTGAGAAAGGGCACAGAAACTATTTTGAGCAAATATAAACTAACGCTTTACGAACGACCAAATTGACTTATAACTATTGACACTATTCAATGTTTCTTCGATAACAACGATACTTTTACTTAAACATCATCATTAGTGGCAACAATGTCTTGTACTTGGATCCACATAGGATCTAGTACGCGTGTCAGTCTGTGTGTGTTGTGCGTGACCCATCCGATACGACCCGAACCGACCCATCATTATTGCGCGCTTGTACATATATCATATCATTAATGCTATACAATAACTGTCAATAGGTGTTTGACTGTTTATTTGCATTCAACATTTGGGATACATCGCTCATACATACTTACCACTTAACAAGTGAGTTTCGTGGCCCCTTTTCACATTTATACAATATTTCAATCATTTACAAACTGGGGGAAAAGTATGCTTACACAATTTTTATGCTGTACAACTTACATACATTTTACATACAAGGAATCAACGTGATACTGTGTTGCAAGTACTATTTGATACATGCTTGGGTCTGCTGTGTGGTTCTATCTTTGCAACTATTTAATTCCAGTGTGGGAACCGACGGTTAGGTATTGGTAGTACTACTGGGTTGACACCCCCACCCTCGTTCGATGGTATACTAGTTGGTACCATCAGTGGCCAGGAACGGGCCCTTGGGTGAATATATGCCGACAATTTCTTTGTGTACGTCGCTAGGTTTGGTTGCAAAGCTCATGTCATGTGATATTTACTTGTGTGATAACTGTATTCACGGTATTCCGACGCGCTTATTTATACAGCATCACTTACATTTTTATTACATAAACCTGCGAGCTCACCAACAATTTTGTTGACCGTTTTAAGCATATCTTTTCAGGTGATCATGCAAGTCCAGGAATCTAGGTGTGCTGCCTTAGTGGAGACCCTAGGATGCATTTTTGGGACTTAGCTCATTTTGTTAAACAATCTTTGAACAATGTAACGCATGTAAACAATTATCAACATTTGAACTTGTTCCCGGGTTGTGGGAATTAACATTTACATTTTTATCTTATGTGTATATATGTTATCATCATCATGTTGTTTATGGCTATGTGTTGTGGACATTGACTAAACACGACACAAGTCCCCTTGTTGTCGGGTGTCGTCATGACACGCATGTCATCATTTATTTATATTGCTCTCTATCGCTTACCATGTGTTATGACGATCCCGGTCTCGTTACATCCCCGTGTTTCCGCTTTTAGCGGGGGTGTGACAGATTGGTATCAGAGCCATTGGTTATAGAGAATTAGGCAATACGCTTGACCTAGACTATAACCTAGGAACCTTCATGTAGATTTGCATGCTAGGACTCTGTATGCATATTATATCTCGTGTATGTGTTCCTCGCTGCTTGATTTGCTCATCTATTTGTTATGTGATCTTTCTACCCTATGAGAGAGCCCTTGTGCTCACTCTTTTATGGGGATGCTTCTATTGGATCTTCCGTTCCCTCTGCGCGCCGAGTTAGCTTATCAGATCCGGGTATTAACCCGAAGTAATCTACACAGATCATACTATTGTGCTTGACCTTGGACATTGAGATAACTCTAAGGAGGAATATGTCTGAAACCTCGAAGAATGAGGAAATAGACAACCCCGCTAGACTAAACGTGATTGTATACATGGACTTACAACTGTTGTGATGTGTGATGACAATAAGCATGATATTGACATGAAATACATGGACTTGATGGATATGATGTAAAGGAAAGTCGGATGTCATGTAACCGGATCAGGCATCATTCTCGGTACATCGTGGGTGTGGTGGGAACGCTGCGGGGAACCCTATATATAACCGGTATACCGAGAATATGCTTGAAATGGGCTGCATGGTGGTCTGGCTGACCGGAACATGAACATTGGAATTTGATAAGTGGAATACTTTGTATCTTATGGTGACTAAAGTTTATATGTTACCTCTTTTATGATTAGAACATGCCGCCTCGAAGAGTCACCCGTAGCAGTAGTGGCGGGAGTGAAGCCCCAAGGGGCAGAGGCCGAGGCAGAGGCAGAGCACCAAGAACAAACGATGCTCCTGCCAGCAACAGTCAAGGAACAGGGAACGCCGACATGGCAGCCCTGATCGCTCAACAATTGGCCGCACTGATTCCTACTATCGTGGCCCAAGTGAGCGACGCACTTCAACAACACCACCCTCACGGGGATGGTGGCAACGATGATGGAGCCCAAGGTGGGATAGAAACTGAAACGGGAAACGGGAACCCGACTGGAAACGAGAGCAACCAGGAAACCGGAAATGGTGGTACTGCCGGTATCGAAACTGGAGTGGTTAATGCTCGTCGGGGATGTTCGTACAAGGAGTTCGTGGCTTGTAAGCCAAGGGAATTCGATGGGAAAGGTGGGGCGATAGCCCTAACCAGGTGGTTGGAAAAGATGGAGGCAGTAATTGACATCAGTGAGTGCCTCGACAGCCAGAGGATCAAGTATGCTACTTGTTCTCTACAGGGTAAAGCCCTAACCTGGTGGAACACCCAGATTCAAGCAAGAGGAAGAGAGTCTGCGATGCAGATGTCGTGGGACGAGTTCAAAGCCTGATCACCGAGGAATACTGCCCTCTCAACGAGATGCAGAAGCTGGAGCATGAGTTCTGGAATCATGCTATGGTGGGGGCAGGGCATGCAGCTTATACTGATCGTTTTCATGAGCTGGCAAGGTTGGTTCCGCATCTGGTTACGCCGGAATCAAAGAGGATCAAAGGTACATTTGGGGACTCGCGCCTCAAATTAGAGCTATGGTCACAGCAGCCGCTCCTCCTACTATTCAGAGCGCAATTCTGAAAGCTGGCGCTCTGACTGATGAGATGGTTAGAACAGGGGTTTTGGGCCGAGGGGCCGAGAAGAGGAAGGATGTTGGGGAATCGAGCCGGTCGAGTGCCGGAAGGTTTGAGAAGAGGTCTAAGCCGACCAGGAATTTTGTGGCCGTGTCTCAGGCCAGAAGAGAGTATGTGGGGCCGCACCCCAAATGTGAAAGGTGCAATTATCATCATCCCCCAGGGACGCAGTGCCGGGTGTGCGCTAACTGTAAGCGCCCGGGTCATTTGGCCAGAGATTGCAGAACTGCACCGAATCTTGTAGCACCCGTCAACGCGGTTAACCCCGCCGGGAATGCAAGGGCTTGCTTTGAGTGTGGGAGCCCCGATCACTACAGGAATATGTGCCCCAGGCTGAATCGGGCACCGGGTCAACAGGGGAACAACCAGCAGCAGGTGTTGGCTATCGCTGGGAATCAAGGCCCGGCTACTCAGGGAAACGCAGCTCGGGGACGTGCATTCGTCATTGGAGCTAATGATGCTCGTCAGGACCCGAATGTTGTCACGGGTACGCACTTACTCAATCATCACTTCGCATCTATATTATTTGATACTGGAGCAGACAATAGTTTTATTTCTTCCGAGTTTGTGCAATTGCTTGATTTGAGTCCTAGTAGGCTAGAAACTAGCTACTCTGTAGAAATGGCCAATGGTAAGGTTGCTCAGGCCGATGAGATTATTAGGAAGTGTTCGTTGACGCTGGAGGATCATACCTTTGAGATAGATTTGATACCCTTCGAGTTAGGGAGCTTCGATGTGATTGTGGGTATGGATTGGTTGTCGCAGAATGGAGCAGAGATTGTTTGCCGAGACAAAGTAGTACGTATCCCTATGCCAAACGGGGAAGTACTCAAGGTTCAGGGAGAACGACCGGGTAAGAGCTTAAAGTTGATTTCCTGCATGAAAGCACGCCAGAGTCTACGAAAGCAGTGCTACGCTTTTCTGGCTCATGTAGTTGAAAAGAAAGACGAGGAAAGGAAACTGGTGGATATTCCAGTGGTACGGGATTACCCAGAAGTATTTCCAGATGACTTGTCTGGTTTACCTCCTCCACGACAGGTGGAATTCCGTATTGAGTTGGTTCCTGGAGCTACACCGGTAGCGAAAACGCCTTATCGACTAGCGCCATCCGAGATGCAAGAGTTGTCTAGTCAATTACAGGAACTACTGGAGAAGGGTTTTATTCGACCGAGTCATTCACCGTGGGGAGCACCGGTACTATTTGTCAAGAAGAAGGACGGATCGTTCCGTATGTGCATCGATTACCGTGAACTGAACAAGTTGACGGTGAAGAACCGATATCCTCTCCCCAGGATCGACGATTTATTTGATCAGCTGCAAGGAGCTTCGTATTTTTCAAAGATCGATCTTCGTTCTGGTTATCATCAGCTAAGGGTTTTCGAGGACGACATACCGAAGACTGCGTTCAGAACTCGTTATGGGCACTATGAGTTCTTGGTCATGCCGTTCGGGTTGACCAACGCACCAGCTGTGTTCATGGATCTAATGAATCGGGTGTGCAAACCTTACTTGGATAAGTTCGTGATCGTGTTCATAGACGATATACTTATCTATTCCCGATCAAAAGAGGATCATGTAGAACATCTTCGGGCTATTCTGGAGCTGCTACGCGAAGAGAAACTTTTCGCCAAGTTCTCAAAGTGTGAGTTTTGGCTGCGGGAAGTGAAGTTTTTGGGTCATGTGGTTAATGAGGACGGGATTCACGTAGATCCCGGCAAATCGAAGCGGTGAAGAAGTGGGATACGCCCCAGACACCATCAGAGATACGGCAATTCTTAGGATTGGCCGGTTATTATCGTCGCTTCATCGCGAATTTCTCAAAGATCGCGCAGCCGTTGACCCTGCTTACTCAGAAAGACAAGAAGTTTGACTGGGGTTATGCACAAGAGCAAGCGTTCCAAACGTTGAAAGAGAAGTTGTGCAACGCGCCCATACTGTCTCTCCCAGACGGAACAGATGATTTCGTGGTTTACTGCGATGCGTCACATCAAGGATTGGGATGTGTATTGATGCAGAAGGACAAGGTGATTGCCTACGCTTCGCGACAACTTAAAGTGCACGAAAAGAACTACACCACTCATGATCTTGAGTTGGGCGCTGTAGTATTTGCACTCAAAATTTGGAGGCATTACTTGTATGGCACCAAATGCACCATCTTCACAGATCATAAGAGCCTTCAACATATTCTGGATCAGAAGGAACTCAACATGCGCCAACGACGTTGGGTAGAGCTTCTTAGCGACTACGATTGTGAAATCCGGTATCATCCGGGGAAAGCTAACGTGGTGGCTGATGCCTTAAGCCGTAAAGAACGTGTGAAACCACTACGTGCACGAGCGTTGGGATTGACCATCCAAACCAACTTGAAAGCTCAGATTCAAATTGCACAGAGTGAGGCATTGAAAGAAGAGAACCTTGCGGGAGAAGAATTCCGGGGGTTAGATAAACAGATGATTCGCAAGGATGACGGTATTCAGTACTTCATGGATCGCATATGGGTACCCAAATGGGGAGGTGTTCGAACCTTAGTCATGGATGAAGCCCACAAGACGCGATATTCTATTCATCCTGGTGCAGACAAGATGTATCATGATCTTAAGGATCTATACTGGTGGCCAGGCATGAAGAAAGACATTGCCTTATACGTCAGTCGATGCTTGACGTGTTCGAAGTCAAAGCTGAACATCAAAAGCCATCGGGATTATTACAGCAACCTGAAATTCCCGAGTGGAAATGGGAGAACATAGCTATGGATTTCATTACCAAACTCCCTAGAACAAACAGCGGTCATGACTCGATATGGGTCATTATTGATCGAATGACGAAGTCAGCACATTTCTTGCCTATCCGAGAAGATTACAAGATGGATAAGTTGGCGAGATTGTACATCAAAGAGGTCGTGACACGGCACGGGGTGCCGGTGTCAATCATATCCGACCGTGATAGCAGATTCACTTCACGTTTTTGGCAGACACTACAGAAAGCGATGGGTACTCGGTTAGACATGAGTACAGCCTATCACCCTCAAACAGATGGCCAAAGTGAACGCACTATACAGACGCTAGAAGACATGTTGAGAGCGTGTGTAATCGATTTTGGTGGTAGTTGGGATGCTCATCTGCCGTTGATTGAGTTCTCCTACAACAACAGCTACCATACAAGCATTGGATGTGCTCCATTTGAAGCGTTGTATGGAAGGAAATGCAGATCTCCCGTTTGTTGGGCCGAAATTGGTGAAAGTCAACTGACAGGCCCAGAGATCATCCAAGAAACAACAGACAAGATTTTCCAAATCAAAGATCGACTCAAAGCCGCGCGAGATCGCCAAAAGAGCTATGCCGACAATCGTCGGAAGCCTCTAGAATTCAATGTTGGGGATCGTGTGTTACTCAAAGTTTCCCCTTGGAAAGGAGTCGTTCGATTCGGAAAGAAAGGGAAGTTAGCCCCAAGATACGTTGGACCATTTGAGATCACTGAAAGGATCGGTCCAGTGGCTTACCGGTTAAGGTTGCCACAAGAGCTTAGCGGTGTGCATGATACTTTTCACGTGTCAAACCTCAAGAAATGTTTGGCCGATGAATCCCTTCACGTGCCAATCGAGGAAATCAAGATTGACGACAAGCTTCATTTTGTTGAAGAACCCATTGAGATCATGGATCGAAAGGTCAAGCAACTGAAGCGCAGTAGAATACCTATTGTTCGCGTAAGGTGGAATTCAAAACGAGGGCCAGAGTTTACATGGGAACGTGAAGATCAGATGAAACTCAAATATCCACATCTTTTCGAGGATGACACTCTTGGACCTAACTCCAGCTGAATTTCGGGACGAAATTCTCTCAACTGGGGGATACTGTGACATCCGTCACTTCAAGGTCCGTCAATTGACGTGTTTGTCCGTCATCTTTTCTATATTTGGTCATTCCTCATCATTATTTGACTCTATGTGGATATCATGTGTGCAATATTATCGTTGTGTGTGCATTCGTTTTAAAAACCGTGTGTGAACCTTAAAAAGACCTTTAAAACTTTCATTTTTGAAAACGCTAAATATATCATTTTATAAATATAATAAATGTTTTAATATAACCATTTCTTAAGTCATGACAACATTAAATGAACTTTTACAATTAATATAAAACACCTAACAAAGTCGTTTTTCAACCGAACAAAATTTGGGAAAACTCGGGGGTTAAGTGCAGGGACTAAACTTGTAATTTTGGAAACTTGGGCTGGGTATAAATACCCATATTCCAGCCCTAATCTTCATTTCATCATCTTCTTCATCTTCATCTCCTTCACACACTAAATCACCATCTTAGCACCAAATTCGACCCGAGAGGTCTCGTTTTCTTCGTCTTGACACCGTCTACAGCCTACACTACCCCTCTTAGCAGGTAGTTGTCTTTGGTTGTCATTTCTTAGCCTTTTCACGGCTGTCCAAACTAGGGTTTCGGGTGTTCGGGTTCAACCCGAACACACAAGGTCGTATGGGTGCGTGTGAGGTCCTTTGCTTGTGTTTTATGCTTGTGTATGTTTGTTGAGTGTTTCTGGAGGTCCTTGTGGTGTAAAACCCGTGTTTAGAGCAGCTCGGGGGCTGCTCATCCCGACCACAGTCGCGATTCTGCAGATCAGGCGACTGGGTCATCCATGCGATTGAGCCGTGCGACTGAGTGGGTCGTGCGACTGGATCATGCGTCTGAGTCAATCGCGCGACTGAGTTGTGCGACTAGGCATGTCGTGCGACTGAGTTGTGCGACTGAGTGTCTGTGTGCGATTGAGTCATGCGTGCGAATGAGTGTATGCGAATGAGTCATGCGATGAGTGATTGTGTGCGATTGAGTCAGGTGACCGACTGAATGTGTGCGAATGAACGTGTTCGCACGACTGGAGTCCAATCGCACGAATGAAGGTTCAGTCGTACGAAAGTAGCTAATTCGCACGATTGAAGGTTGATTCGTGCGCATGGAAGTTGAGTCGTGCGATTGGGTGTTGTGTGGTACGACTGAAGGCCAATCATACGAATGAAGGCTCAATCGTACGAATGAAGCTGATTCGCACGATTGAGGGTTGATTCGCACGAATGGAGGTTGAGTCGTGCGTCTGGCCTTGTATGCGACTGAAATTGTTGTGTTTGACCCCTTGTGCGTGGCGTGAGTATGTCGTGTGGTGTCGAGGTAACACTAACACAATTATGCCATTGTTTGGCCACAAATATTAAAGTCAACGTGAGAAAGGGCACAGAAACTATTTTGAGCAAATTAAACTAACGCTTTACGAACGACCAAATTGACTTATAACTATTGACACTTATTCAATGTTTCTTCGATAACAACGATACTTTTACTTAAACATCATCATTAGTGGCAACAATGTCTTGTACTTGGATCTACATAGGATCTAGTACGCGTGTCAGTCTGTGTGTGTTGTGCGTGACCCATCCGATACGACCCGAACCGACCCATCATTATTGCGCGCTTATACATATATCATATCATTAATGCTATACAATAACTGTCAATAGGTGTTTGACTGTTTATTTGCATTCAACATTTGGGATACATCGCTCATACATACTTACCACTTAACAAGTGAGTTTCGTGGCCCCTTTTCACATTTATACAATATTTCAATCATTTACAAACTGGGGAAAAAGTATGCTTACACAATTTTTATGTGTACAACTTACATACATTTTACATACAAGGAATCAACGTGATACTGTGTTGCAAGTACTATTTGATACATGCTTGGGTCTGCTGTGTGGTTCTATCTTTGCAACTATTTAATTCCAGTGTGGGAACCGACGGTTAGGTATTGGTAGTACTACTGGGTTGACACCCCCACCCTCGTTCGATGGTATACTAGTTGGTACCATCAGTGGCCAGGAACGGGCCCTTGGGTGAATATATGCCGACAATTTCTTTGTGTACGTCGCTAGGTTTGGTTGCAAAGCTCATGTCATGTGATATTTACTTGTGTGATAACTGTATTCACGGTATTCCGACGCGCTTATTTACTACAGCATCACTTACATTTTTAATACATAAACCTGCGAGCTCACCAACAATTTTGTTGACCGTTTTAAGCATATCTTTTCAGGTGATCATACAAGTCCAGGAATCTAGGTGTGCTGCCTTAGTGGAGACCCTAGGATGCATTTTTGGGACTTAGCTCATTTTGTTAAACAATCTTTGAACAATGTAACGCATGTAAACAATTATCAACTTTTGAACTTGTTCCCGGGTTGTGGGAATTAACATTACATTTTATCTTATGTGTATATATGTTATCATCATCATGTTGTTTATGGCTATGTGTTGTGGACATTGACTAAACACGACACAAGTCCCCTTGTTGTCGGGTGTCGTCATGACACGCATGTCATCATTTATTTATATTGCTCTCTATCGCATACCATGTGTTATGATGATCCCGGTCTCGTTACATCCCCGTGTTTCCGCTTTTAGCGGGGGTGTGACAAAAGTCGAGGGACCAAACTCGCCACCAAGAGAAAGTCGAGTGTGGTGGTATTTAAAGGGAGATGGCAGCACTAACCCTCTCCCCGCACTCATTTTCAGCCAAACAAAAGAGGAGAAGAGAGAAAGGGAGAAAAGAGGAAGAAAAGTTGGTTCGGGTTGGTTCGAGTGAGCAAAATCGTTGAGGAGCGAGTCAAATCAAAGCTCTTATCGTTGTGGTCGCTTGTGTGAGTTCTGGGACCCTACTTTTACTTGTTTTCAAACGATTTTGGAGCTGGAAAGCATGAAAAACCCTTTTTGTATATGTGTGTGTTTGACCCATTTGGGTGTGTTGCGTGTGATGCGTTTGGAGTTTGTTTCCGGGCTTGTATGTGCTTGTATGGTATTGAGGTATGCATTCCTAAGGTCTAGGATGGTTGATTTAGGCTTAGAATGGGTTTGGATGAGCTTGGAGGCCGAAAATGGCAGATTGGGTTCGGGATGAACTCCTTTCTGCATCAGCTAGGGCTAGGCGACCAATTGGAGGCCATACGGCCGACTGAGGTGCGATTGAGGTTCATTCGCACGATTGAGGTTCATTCGCACGATTGAGGGTTCATTTGCACGATTAAGGTTTCATGCGTACGATTGGGAGTCTAGTCGCATGGGGAGTCATGCGACTGAGGGTCTAGTCGCATAGGTGCTTAGTCGCATTAGTTCCAATCGCATGGGACTCATTCGCATTGAGTCCATTTGCATGAGGTCAGTCGCATAGGTGCTCATTCGTATTAGTTCCATCCGCATGAGGTCCATACGCACGACTGGGTGTCCATTCGCGTAGATGTTCATCCGCATGAGTCCAATCGTATGATGTTCAGTCGCCTGGAGGCCATGCGACTGAAGGGTGTCCGTTTGCCCGAATATGGCTGTTGCACCCGAGGAGAAGCTTAGTTGAACTTCTAACTTTCAGGTGAAAGTGCAGATGTAAGCATTGACGTGGAAGTTCCCGTAAGTTCATGGACGATGACTATAGAGGCCTTAGAGGTTATGTGGGACATGACGATGATGTTGCATGTTTATGTATGATGTTATGTATGTATGATGTTGATGACTGCGTATGCTATGTTCCTTGTTATGATGTATGTTTATCTATTTTGTGGCTTTACGTGTTATGTTAATGAATGAATCAAAAGTATTATGTAACATAAAGTGAAAAATAAAGAAAAGAGGAACACGAAGTAAGAATGCATGCATTAATGAGTAATGAAAGTAAAGAAAGTCTTGCAAGTATGGTATGCACATCAGGGTCTTTATTTGTGATTGACCATTTGTATAGAACTATTGCTGCATACCTTAGATAATGTGACCACGAGGTGCGATGCACCGTTATAGGACGTCTATGATAGGCCTAGGTCCAGAACCATGAACAGAAAGGTATTGCATATGGCAATGGTACACCTATACTCATACCTTAGGTACTGTGACCATGAGGTGCGGTGCACCATTATAGAAGGTCTATGATAGGCCTAGGTCCAGAACCATGAACAGAAAGGTATTGCATAGTACACCTAAACTTTACCTTAGGTGCTGTGGCCATGAGGTGCGGTGCACTGTTATAGAAGGTCTAGGATAGGCCTAGGTCCAGTATCATGAACAGAAGGGTAAGGTTTATGGTTGATGGAAAGAAAAAGTTGTAATGATAAAAGAATGTAAAAGTTATAGTATGAATGAATGATGAAGATAATAATGATATTATCTGTGTATACGTATGATGTATGATCGCATGTGGAAACGAATGGTTTTATAAAGGAAGTAAAGTATGTTTTATTATAAAACTAGAACAATGCTGACATTTTATGTGTTTCAAGTTGGCAGGTAATGATTGCTGAGGATGGCACGGGCGGCTACTCGGCTCCTTTTTGGATGGCATTCTTTTGATTGATGTTTTTGCATTGTAATGCGAACAAACTGCATTTTGTAATGAATGTTGTATTAACTTGCAAAAGCATTTACATGGAAATGAAAGATTATTTTAAAGTTCCGCTGCGGTGTTTTATGAAATACGAATGTAAATATATGTTTTACGTGCGATGATGATCTAGCTGTAAGCGTCCCGGGAACGGGGCCTTACAACTTGGTATCAGAGCCAAAGTTTAAGTGAAATGGGTAAATTTTCAAATTAACCTTAACTTAAACTGAGAATGGGATGGAATAGGGATGGGATGCCAATTTGAGTAGCTGCGTGCCATCAGGTATTTTCTTAATGATAACCGGTATTATGTGCGCATGTTATGTGCGCATGTTATGTTGTTTATATATTGTATGTAGATTTAGATACTGATGTAGTCAGGATAGGTAATGCTCGGAGTATGAAGAGTAAAGTAAGTGGTTAATCAAAACTGGCCACTGTAAATAGGGACTTACTATACTTGACATAAACTGAGCTGTTTCCTTGAATGACCGTGTTGGTGTTTGAATCTTTTAGTGTGATAGAATGGACGGTGGTAGACCTTCTAAAGCTTTTAGGGGTGGAGGCCGTGGTGGGCCTGATGCTGAGCCGCGACCCAAAAGAGGAAGGCCAAGAGTTGAAAAGGTGGTTCCTGAAGAACCTGAGACCCCTCGTCCGAAGGCTGGGGATGAGAGTGCTAACTTGAGAGCCTCGGTAAAGGAGGCTGTTGTTGAAGAAGTGCATCAGGTCGTGAAGACAATCTTACCATCTGTGGTGACCAAGTTATCAAGGTAGTGAAAGAAGGAGAAAGAAAGGAGAGGAACAGAGCCTCGGGGGGACGAGGGCAAACGGATCCTAAAACGATTTTCTCTGATAATGAAGACGAGGTAGAGAAAGATGAGTCTGTGCAAGAGGCGGCACGAGGCTATAACTATGGGGCGCTTATGAGATGCAAGCCCCCTACTTTCGACGGTAATGGCACTGCTGCTGCTGCTCACCGATGGGTGAGAGAGATGGAGGCTGTTCTCGACATCAGCGAGTGCCGGGAAGATCAAAAAGTGAAGTTTGCCACTTATTCATTCGTGGACTCAGCTTTATGCTGGTGGGATAATATTGTCGAAGCTGAGGGTAACCAGGCAATAGGGAGAATGAGATGGCCCGAACTGAAAAAATTGGTGATTGAGGAGTTCTGTCCTCACCGGAAGATGGACAAGGTTGAGAGGGAGTTCCTGCAGTTGGAGGCGGGAACCATCACACACCACCAGTACACCACGAAGTTCAATGAGATACATACAGGGTTTGCCGGTGGATATTCGCAGGCACATGATTGCCGCCCGACCGAGCACGTTTAGGTCGGCGGTGGATTTAGCAGGGAGATTGTATGATGAGAGGGTTGTGGTCGTGGTGGCTGAAGGTGGCAGGAAGGGTGGAGGTGATCGAAATTGGCAGGGGAAGAGGTTTGGTCGGGGTGATGCCTCGACGGGTAACAAGAAGGCACGGGTGGACGACCGCCGTGTGGTCGCATCGGGTGCTGGTATAGAGAAGTGTGGTAGGTGTGGGAGAGAACATAGCGGGGAATGTAGACTGGGGTTGAATGTGTGCTTCAAATGTGGGAAGCCGGGGCATATAGCAAGGACTAAGAGTTCCGGGGTGAAGAAGACGGGGAATGAAGGATCGAGGGCGAGCGCCAGGGCATTCACCATGACAGGAGGAGGCTAGGACGGACCCTGACGTTGTGTCCGGTACGTTTCTAGTGAACCAAACTTTAGCTTCTGTGTTATTTGATTCGGTGCTAGTAAAAGTTTTATTTCTGCTGCTTTCTATGCTAAGCTGCCTGTTAGTAGTATACGTGTTGAGGCGCCCATTGATGTAGAAACTGCCATAGGTAAGTCTACCAGGATTTCTAAGATGATAGAGAACTGTGATGTGGAGCTAGAGGGTCATAAGTTTCCTGTTAGACCGTTTGTGATGACCTTAGGTGGTTTCGATTTGGTTCTTGGGATGGATTGGTTAGCGGACTACGAGGCGAACATTGTGTGTCGCAGGAAGATGATTCAGCTGTCAGCTCCTGACGGGAGTTCGGTGACGGTTTATGGTGATCGGGTCACGACGATTCTGAAAGTAATTTCGATGGCGGTGGCGGGAAAGTGTATGAGGCGGGGATGTAGTGCCTACTTGGCCTATGTAAAGTATATGGATACGCCAACACCACAACTAGCCGATGTACTGGTTGTGTGTGACTTTCCAGACGTGTTCCCTGAAGACTTATCAGGAGTGCCACCTGACCGAGAGATCGAGTTTCAGATTGATCTGATCCCGGGTGCCCAACCTGTTGCCAAGACACTGTATAGGCTGGCTCCGACAGAGATAAAAGAGTTGATGGAGTAGTTGCAAGAGCTGCTTGATAAGGGGTTCATTAGACCGAGTATCTCTCCTTGGGGTGCTCTGGTCCTGTTTGTGAAGAAGAAAGGCGGTAGTATGAGGATGTGTATTGACTACCGTGAACTGAACAAGTTGACGATAAAGAACCGATACCCCTTACCGAGAATCGATGATTTGTTTGATCAGCTTCAAGGTGCCAGTTGGTTTTCAAGGATAGATCTTCGATCGGGCTACCATCAGTTGAAGGTGAAGGAGCAAGATATCCCTAAAACAGCTTTCCGCACGCGATATGGTCACTACGAGTTCCTTGTCATGTCTTTCGGTTTGACCAATGCGCCAGCTGCTTTTATGGATCTGATAAATCGAGTGTGTCGGCCGATGTTGGATAAAGCAGTGATTGTTTTTATTGATGATATTCTGATTTACTCGAGGAGCAAACAGAGCATGCCGGTCACATTCGGGAAGTTCTAGAGACGTTGAGAAGGGAGAAGTTGTACGCCAAGTTCTCCAAGTGCGCGTTCTGGTTGCGCTAGGTTCAGTTTATGGGTCATCTGGTGAATCCTGACGGGATTATGGTGGACCCGCAAAGGTGGAGGCGGTTATGCAATGGAAGTCACCGAAGAAGCCATCCGAGATTCATAGCTTCTTGGGTTTGGCGGGTTACTACAGAAGATTCATTAAAGACTTTTCTAAGATCGCTTCTCCACTAACTAAGTTGACCCGAAAAGATGTGAAGTTTGTATGGGGTCAAGCTCAAGAGAAGGCGTTCGTGGAATTGAAGACGAGGTTGACTCAGGCTC
This sequence comes from Flaveria ramosissima, assembly GCA_025215565.1. Classification (NCBI taxonomy): domain Eukaryota; kingdom Viridiplantae; phylum Streptophyta; class Magnoliopsida; order Asterales; family Asteraceae; genus Flaveria; species Flaveria ramosissima. The sequence continues at coordinate 64,669,383 of CM046031.1, read as the reverse complement.
CAGTTCTGTCATTACCCAAGGGAAACGAAGATCTGGTGATTTATTCTGATGCTTCCTACTCAGGTTTGGGGTGCGTGTTGATGCAGAGCGGAAAGGTTATAGCCTATGCATCCCGACAGTTGAAGGTTCATAAGGTCAATTATCCTACTCATGACTTGGAGCTAGCAGCTGTGGTCTTTGCACTAAAAATTTGGAGGCACTATCTTTACGGGACGAAGTGCACCATATTCACTGACAACAAGAGCTTGAAGTACTTCTTTGAGGAGAAAGATCTGAACATGAGGCAAAGACGATGATTGGAGCTCATAAAATACTATGATTGCGAGATCCATTACCATCCGGGCAAAGCCAACGTGGTGGCGGATGCCCTTAGCCGAAAGGATAGACCCGAGCCGATTCGGGTGAAAGCTTATCAGCGGATCATGACCTCCGATGTGATGAGGCAAGTCAATGAGTTTCAAGATGAAGCACTGAAAGAAGGTCAACTTAACTCTGAAAGAATGAGAGGTCTGGTCGCAGAGTTGGGTGAAAACACACTCGGTGTTAGAACCCGATTCGGTCGTGTGTAGATTCCTCGTTTCGGGGATCTACGCGTGAAGATCATGGATGAAACTCACAAGACTCGATACTCTATTCATCCCGGTGCTACGAAAATGTACCACGACATGAAGAAAGATTATTGGTGGCCGGGTATGAAGCGTGACGTATTGGAGTATGTGAGTAAGTGACTTACTTGCTTGCAAGTGAAGGCCGAGCATCAGAAGCCATATGGGAAGATCCAACCTTTGGATATACCGGAATGGAAGTGATCACCATGGATTTCATTACAAAGCTAACGCGTACCCCGAAAGGGTATGATGCCATATGGGTGATAGTTGATCGTCTGACGAAGAGTGCTCACTTTCTACCGATCCGCGAGACATATTCATCTGAGAGGTTGGCTAATATGTTCATCAAGGAAATCGTAACTCATCATGGTGTGCCGGTGTCTATTGTGTCTGATCGTGACACCCGGTTTACATCCAAATTCTGGAAGAAATTCCACAACGCCATGGGGACGAGGTTACGTATTAGCACAGCTTATCATCCTCAAACTGATGGTCAGTCAGAAAGGACCATTCAGACATTGGAAGACCTGCTTCAGGCATGTGTTATCGATTTTGGAGGAAGTTGGGATGACCACCTACCGTTAGCCTAATTCTCGTACAACAACAGTTATCATGCCAGCATTGGTATGCCCCCATATGAGATGCTATACGGTAGGAGATGCAGAACACCTGTTTGTTGAGGTGATATTGGTCAGAAGGAGTTAGGGAGCGTCGAGGTGATCGAGGCTACGACTGAGAAGCTTGAAAAGATCAAAGCCTTCATGAAGGCAGTCAAAGATAAACAGAAGTCGTATGCTGATAAACGACGCAGACCGATTGAGTTCCAGGTGGGTGACCGGGTTATGTTGAAGGTCTCACATTGGAAGGGCATCATTCGCTTCTGAAAGAGGGGCAAATTGAGCCCGAGGTACATAGGCCCTTTCCAAATCATTGCTCGAGTAGGAGAGGTGGCCTATAGACTGGAGTTACCGGATGAGTTAAATGGAATTCACCCGATATTCCATGTATCTCATCTAAGGAAGTGCTTGGCAGATGAAGATATGATTGTTCCACTGGAAGATATCAAAGTAGACGAACGGCTCAATTATGTGGAGCAACCAGTGGCAATCATCGATCGAAAGGAGAGGAGGCTGAGGAATAAAACGGTTCCTCTTGTGCATGTACGGTGGAGGCACAGGAAGGGATCCGAATCAACGTGGGAAACTGAAGAAGAAATGAGGCAACATTACCCACGTTTGTTCGAGGAATAACGGGTTTCGGGGACGAAACCTATTTAAGGGGGGTGGACTTGTAACACTCGGTTATTTATTTATTTTGAAGCCGGTGAGTGAAGAAAAAGAAATAAAGTCCAAAGTCGAGGGACCGAACTCGCCACCGAGAGAAAGTCAAGTGTGGTGGTATTTAAAGGGAGAGGGCAGACATAACCCTCTCCCCACACTCATTTTCAGCCAAACAAAAGAGGAGAAGAGAGAAAGGGAGAAAAGAGGAAGAAAAGTTGGTTCGGGTTGGTTCGAGTGAGCAAAATCGTTGAGGAGCGAGTCAAATCGAAGCTCTTATCGTTGTGGTCGCTTATGTGAGTTCTAGGACCCCACTTTTACTTGTTTTCAAACTATTTTGGGGCTGGAAAGCATGAAAAACCCGTTTTTGTAAGTGTGTGTTTGACCCATTTGGGTGTGTTGCGTGTGATGCGTTTGGAGTTTGTTTCCGGGCTTGTGTGTGCTTGTATGGTGTTGTGGTATGCATTCCTAAGGTCTAGGATGGTTGATTTAGGCTTAGAATGGGTTTGGATGAGCTTGGAGGCTGAAAATGGCAAATTGGGTTCGGGATGAACTCATTTCTGCATCAGCTAGGGCTAGACGACCGACTGGAGGCCATACGGCCGACTGAGGTGCGATTGAGGTTCATTCGCACGATTGAGGTTCATTCGCACGATTGAGGGTTCATTCGCACGATTAAGGTTTCATTCGTACGATTGGGAGTCCAGTCGCATGGGGAGTCATGCGACTGAGGGTCCAGTGTGCTTAGTCGCATTAGTTCCAATCGCATGGGACTCATTCGCGTTGAGTCCATTCGCATGAGGTCAGTCGCATAGGTGCTCATTCGCATTAGTTCCATCCGCATGAGGTCCATACGCACAACTGGGTGTCCATTCGCATAGATGTTCATCCGCATGAGTCCAATTGCATGATGTTCAGTCGCCTGGAGGCCATGCGACTGAAGGGTGTCCATACGCCCGAATAGGGCTGTTGCACCCGAGGAGAAGCTTAGTTCAACTTCTAACTTTCGGGGGAAAGTGAAGATTTAAGCATTGACGTGGAAGTTTCCGTAAGTTCATGTACGATGACTATTATGTGGGACATGGCGATGATGTTGCATGTTTATGTATGATGTTATGTATGTATGATGTTGATGACTGCGTATGCTATGTTCCTTGTTATGATGTATGTTTATCTTTCTTGTGGCTTTACGTGTTATGTTAATGAATGAATCGAAAGTATTATGTAACGTAAAGTGAAAGATAAAGAAAAGAGGAACATGAAGTAAGAATGCATGCATTAATGAGTAATAAAAGTAAAGAAAGTCTTGCAAGTATGGTATGCACATCAGGGTCTTTCTTTGTGATTGACCATTTGTATAGAACTATTGCTGCATACCTTAGGTACTGTGACCACGAGGTGCGATGCACCGTTATAGAAGTCTATGATAGGCCTAGGTCCAGAACCATGAACAGAAAGGTATTGCATATGGCAATGGTACACCTATACTCATACCTTAGGTACTGTGACCATGAGGTGCGGTGCACCGTTATAGAAGGTCTATGATAGGCCTAGGTCCAGAATCATGAACAGAAAGGTATTGCATAGTACACCTAAACTTTACCTTAGGTGTTGTAGCCATGAGGTGCGGTGTACCGTTATAGAAGGTCTATGATAGACCTAGGTCTAGTACCATGAACCAAAGGGTAAGGTTTATGGTTGATGGAAAGAAAAAGTTGTAATGATAAAAGAATGTAAGAGTTAAACTTTGAATGAATGATGAAGATAATAATGATATTATCTGTGTATACGTATGATGTATGATCGCATGTGGAAATGAAAGGTTTTAATGAAAGTAAAGTAGGTTTTATTATAAAACTAGAACTCACTCAGCAACGCTGACTTTTTATGTGTTTCCAGTTGGCAGGTAATGATTGCTGAGGATGGCACGGGCGGCTACGCGGCTCCTTTTTGGATGGCATTCTTTTGATTGATGTTTTTGCTTTGTAATGCGAACAAACTGCGTTTTGTAATGAATGTTGTATTAACTTGCAAAAGAATTTACATGGAAATGAAAGATTATTTTAATGTTCCGCTGCGGTGTTTTATGAAATACGAATGTAATATATGTTTTATGTGCGATGATGATCCAACTGTAAGCGTCCCGGGAACGGGGCCTTACACTTGATACAACTTTGTGGCACCTGGATGAATGGAGTATTGTCACACCCCCGCTAAAAGCGGAAACACGGGGATGTAACGAGACCGGGATCGTCATAACACATGGTAAGCGATAGAGAGCAATATAAATAAATGATGACATGCGTGTCATGACGACACCCGACAACAAGGGGACTTGTGTCGTGTTTAGTCAATGTTCACGACAACATAGCCATAAGCAACATGATAATGATAACACATTTTCACATAAGATGAAATTGTAAATGTTAATTCCCACAACCCGGGAACAAGTTTTAAAAGTTGATAATTGTTTACAAGCGTTAACATTGTTCAAAAGATTGTTTAACATAACATGTTAAGTCCCAAAAATGCATCCTAGGGTCTCCACTAAGGCAGCACACCTAGATTCCTGGACTTGCATGATCACCTGAAAAGATATGCTTAAAACGGTCAACATATTGTTGGTGAGCTCGCAGGTTTATGTAATAAAAATGTAAGTGATGCTGTAATAAGTAAGCGCGTCGGAATACCGTGAATACAGTTATATACACAAGTAAATATCACATGACATGAGCTTTGCAACCAAACCTAGCGACGTACACAAAGAAATTGTCGGCATATATTCACCCAAGGGCCCGTTCCTGGCCACTGATGGTACCAACTAGTATACCATCGAACGAGGGTGGGGGTGTCAACCCAGTAGTACTACCAATACCTAACCGTCGGTTCCCACACTGGAATTAAATAGTTGCAAAGATAGAACCACACAGCAGACCCAAGCATGTATCAAATAGTACTTGCAACACAGTATCACGTTGATTCCTTGTATGTAAAATGTATGTAAGTTGTACAACATTAAAATTGTGTAAGCATACTTTTCCCCCAAGTTGTAAATGATTGAAATATTGTATAAGCGTAAAAAGGGGCCACGAAACTCACTTGTTAGGTGGTAAGTATGTATGATCGATGTATCCCAAATGTTGAATGCAAATAAACAGTCAAACACCTATTGACAGTTATTGTATAGCATTAATGATATGATATATGTATAAGCGCGCAATAATGATGGGTCGGTTCGGGTCGTATCGGCTGGGTCGCGTATAACACACACAGACTGACACACGTACTAGATCCTATGTAGATCCAAGTACAAGACATTGTCGCCATTAATGATGATGTTTAAGTAAAAGTCTCGTTGTTATTGAAGAAGCATTGAATAAGTGTCAATAGTTATAAGTCAATTTGATCGTTGTAAAGCGTTAGTTCAATTTGTTCAAAATAGTTTCTGTGCCCTTTCTCGCGTTGACTTTAATATTTGTGGCCGAACAATGGCATTATTGTGTTAGTGTTACCTCAACACCACACGACATACTCACGCCACGCACAAGGTATCAAACACAACAATTTCAGTCGCATAACAAGGTCAGACGCACGACTCAACCTCCATTCGTGCGAATCAACCCTCAATCGTGCGAATCAGCTTCATTCGTACGATTGAGCCTTCATTCGTATGACTGGCCTTCAGTCGTACCACACAACACCCAATCGCACGACTCAACCTCCATACGCACGAATCAACCTTCAATCGTGCGAATTAGCTACTTTCGTACGATTGAACCTTCATTCGTGCGATTGGACTCCAGTCGTGCGAATCACGCACATTCGCACACATTCAGTCGGTCACCTGACTCAATCGCACACAGACACTCAGTCGCATGACTCAATCGCATACACTCATTCGCACGCATGACTCAATCGCACACAGACACTCAGTCGCACAACTCAGTCGCACGACATGCCTAGTCGCACAACTCAGTCGCGCGATTGACTCAGACGCATGATCCAGTCGCACGACCCACTCAGTCGCACGGCTCAATCGCATGGATGACCCAGTCGCCTGATCTGCAGAATCGCGACTGTGGTCGGGATGAGCAGCCCCCGAGCTGCTCTAAACACGGGTTCTACACCACAAGGACCTCCAGAAACACTCAACAAACATACACAAGCATGAAACACAAGCAAAAAGACCTCACACGCACCCATACGACCTTGTGTGTTCGGGTTGAACCCGAACACCCGAAACCCTAGTTTGGACAGCCGTGAAAAGGCTAGAAAATGGACAACCAAAGACAACTACCTGCTAGAAAGGGGTAGTCTAGGCTGTAGACGGTGTCAAGACGAAGAAAACAAGACCTCTCGGGTTGGATTTGGTGCAAAAATGGTGATTTTGTGTGTGTAGAGGGTGAAGATGAAGAAGATGGTGATAATGAGATTCTAGGGCTGATAAGAGGGTATTTATACCCAGCCCAAGTTTACAAAATTACAAGTTTAGTCCCTGCACTTAACCCCCGAGTTTTCCCAAATTTTGTTCGGTTGAAAAACGACTTCGTTAGGTGTTTTATATTAATTGTAAAAGCATATTTAATGTTGTTATGACTTAAGAAATGGTTATATTAAAAACATTTATTATATTTATAAAATGATATATTTTACGTTTTTAAAGATGAAAGTTTTAAAAGTCTTTTTAAGGTTAACACATGGTTACAACGAGTGCACACACAACGATAATATAGCACACATGATATCCACATAAAGAGTCAAATAGAGATGAGGAATGACTAATCATAGAATAGAATAGATGACTGACAAACACGTTAATTGACGGACCTTAAGGTGACGGATGTCACAGTATCCCCCAGTTGAGAGAATTTCGTCCCGAAATTCAGCTGGAGTTAGGTCCAAGAGTGTCATCCTCGAAAAGATGTGGATATTTGAGTTTCATCTGATCTTCACGTTCCCATGTAAACTCTGGCCCTCGTTTTGAATTCCACCTTACGCGAACAATAGGTATCCTACTGCGCTTCAGTTGCTTGACCTTTCGATCCATGATCTCAATGGGTTCCTCAACAAAATGAAGCTTGTCGTCAATCTTGATTTCCTCGATTGGCACGTGAAGGGATTCATCGGCCAAACATTTCTTGAGGTTTGACACGTGAAAAGTATCATGCACACCGCTAAGCTCTTGTGGCAACCTTAACCGGTAAGCCACTGGACCGATCCTTTCAGTGATCTCAAATGGTCCAACGTATCTTGGGGCTAACTTCCCTTTCTTTCCGAATCGAACGACTCCTTTCCAAGGGGAGACTTTGAGTAACACACGATCCCCAACATTGAATTCTAGAGGCTTCCGACGATTGTCGGCATAGCTCTTTTGGCGATCTCGCGCGGCTTTAAGTCGATCTTTGATTTGGAAAATCTTGTCTGTTGTTTCTTGGATGATCTCTGGGCCTGTCAGTTGACTTTCACCAATTTCGGCCCAACAAACGGGAGATCTGCATTTCTTCCATACAACGCTTCAAATGGAGCACATCCAATGCTTGTATGGTAGCTGTTGTTGTAGGAGAACTCAATCAACGGTAGATGAGCATCCCAACTACCTCCAAAATCGATTACACACGCTCTCAACATGTCTTCTAGCGTCTGTATAGTGCGTTCACTTTGGCCATCTGTTTGAGGGTGATAGGCTGTACTCATGTCTAACCGAGTGCCCATCGCTTTCTGTAGTGTCTGCCAAAAACGTGAAGTGAATCGCTATCACGGTCGGATATGATTGACACCGGCACCCCGTGCCGTGTCACGACCTCTTTGATGTACAATCTCGCCAACTTATCCATCTTGTAATCTTCTCGGATAGGCAAGAAATGTGCGGACTTTGTCATTCGATCAACAATGACCCATATCGAGTCATGACAACTGCTTGTTCTAGGGAGTTTGGTAATGAAATCCATAGCTATGTTCTCCCATTTCCACTCGGGAATTTCAGGTTGCTGTAATAATCCCGATGGTTTTTGATGTTCAGCTTTGACTTTGAACACGTCAAGCATCGACTGACGTATAAGGCAATGTCTTTCTTCATGCCTGGCCACCAGTATAGATCCTTAAGATCATGATACATCTTGTCTGCACCAGGATGAATAGAATATCGCGTCTTGTGGGCTTCATCCATGACTAAGGTACGAACACCTCCCCATTTGGGTACCCATATGCGATCCATGAAGTACTGAATACCGTCATCCTTGCGAATCATCTGTTTATCTAACCCCCGGAATTCTTCTCCCGCAAGGTTTTCTTCTTTCAATGCCTCACTCTGTGCAATTTGGATCTGAGCTTTCAAGTTGGTTTGGATAGTCAATCCCAACGCTCGTGCACGTAGTGGTTTCACACGTTCTTTACGGCTTAAGGCATCAGCCACCACGTTAGCTTTCCCCGGATGATACCGGATTTCACAATCGTAGTCACTAAGAAGCTCTACCCAACGTCGTTGGCGCATGTTGAGTTCCTTCTGATCCAGAATATGTTGAAGGCTCTTATGATCAGTGAAGATGATGCATTTGGTTCCATACAGGTAATGCCTCCAAATCTTGAGTGCAAATACTACAGCGCCCAACTCAAGATCATGAGTGGTGTAGTTCTTTTCGTGCACTTTAAGTTGTCGCGAAGCGTAGGCAATCACCTTGTCCTTCTGCATTAGTACACATCCCAATCCCTGATGTGACGCATCGCAGTATACCACAAAATCATCTGTTCCGTCTGGGAGAGACAATATTGGCGCGTTGCACAACTTCTCTTTCAACGTTTGGAACGCTTGCTCTTGTGCATATCCCCAGTCAAACTTCTTGTCTTTCTGAGTAAGCAGGGTTAACGGTTGCGCGATCTTTGAGAAATTCGCGATGAAGCGACGATAATAACCGGCCAATCCTAAGAATTGCCGTATCTCTGATGGTGTCTGGGGCGTATCCCACTTCTTCACCGCTTCGATCTTGCCGGGATCTACATGAATCCCGTCCTCATTAACCACATGACCCAAAAATTTCACTTCCCGCAACCAAAACTCACACTTTGAGAACTTGGCGAAAAGTTTCTCTTCGCGTAGCAGCTCCAGAATTGCCCGAAGATGTTCTACATGATCCTCTTTTGATCGGGAGTAGATAAGTATATCGTCTATGAACACGATCACGAACTTATCCAAGTAAGGTTTGCACACCCGATTCATTAGATCCATGAACACAGCTGGTGCGTTAGTCAACTCGAACGGCATGACCAAGAACTCATAGTGCCCATAACGAGTCCTGAACGCAGTCTTCGGTATGTCGTCCTCAAAAACCCTTAGCTGATGATAACCAGAACGAAGATCGATCTTTGAAAAATACGAAGCTCCTTGCAGCTGATCAAATAAATCGTCGATCCTGGGGAGAGGATATCGGTTCTTCACCGTTAACTTGTTCAGTTCACGGTAATCGATGCACATACGGAACGATCCGTCCTTCTTCTTGACAAATAGTACCGGCGCTCCCCACGGTGAATGACTCGGTCGAATAAAACCCTTCTCCAGTAGTTCCTGTAACTGACTAGACAACTCTTGCATCTCGGATGGCGCTAGTCGATATGGCGTTTTTGCTACCGGTGTAGCTCCAGGAACCAACTCATACGGAATTCCACCTGTCGTGGAGGAGGTAAACCAGACAAGTCATCTGGAAATACTTCTGGGTAATCCCGTACCACTGGAATATCCACCAGTTTCCTCTCTTCGTCTTTCTTTTCAACCACATGAGCCAGAAAAGCGTAGCACTGCTTTCGTAAACTCTGGCGTGCTTTCATGCAGGAAATAAGCTTTAAGCTCTTACCCGGTCGTTCTCCCTGAACCTTGAGTACTTCCCCGTTTGGCATAGGGATACGTACTACTTTGTCTCACAGACAATCTCTGCTCCGTTTTGCGACAACCAATCCATACCCACAATAACATCAAAGCTTCCTAACTCGAAGGGTATCAAGTCTATCTCAAAGGTATGATCCTCCAGTGTTAACGAACACTTCCTAATGATCTCATCGGCCTGAACAACTCTACCATTGGCCATTTCTACAGAGTAGCTAGTTTCTAGCCTACTAGGACTCAAATCAAGTAATTGCACAAACTCAGAAGATATGAAACTATTGTCTGCTCCAGTATCAAATAATATAGATGCGAAGTGATGATTGAGTAAGTGCGTACCCGTGACAACATTCGGGTCCTGACGAGCATCATTGGCTCCAATGACGAATGCACGTCCCCGAGCTGCATTCCCCTGAGTAGCCGGGCCTGGATTCCCAGCGATAGCCATCACCTGCTGCTGGTTGTTTCCTTGCTGACCCAGTGCCCGATTCAGCCTGGGGCACATGTTCCTGTAGTGATCGGGGCTCCCACACTCAAAGCAAGCCCTTGCATTCCCGGCGGGGTTAACCGCGTTGACGGGTGCTACAAGATTCGGCGCAGTTCTGCAATCTCTTGCCAAATGACCCGGGCGCCTACAGTTAGCGCACACCCGGCACTGCGTCCCTGGGGGATGATGATAATTGCACCTGTCACATTTGGGGTGCGGCCCCACATACTCTCTCCTGGCCTGAGACACGGCCACAAAATTCCTGGTCGGCTTAGACCTCTTCTCAAATTTTCCGGCACTCGACCGGCTTGACTCCCCAACATCCTTTCTCTTCTCGGATCCTCTGCCCAAAACCCCAGTTCTAACCATCTCATCAGTCAGAGCGCCAGCTTTCAGAATTGTGCTCTGAATAGTAGGAGGAGCGGCTGCTGTAACCATCGCTCTAATTTGAGGCGCGAGTCCCCAAATGTACCTTTCAATCCTCTTTGCTTCTGGTGTGACTAGATGCGGAACCAATCTTGCAAGCTCATGAAAACCATCAGTGTAAGCTGCATGCCCTGCCCCCACCATGGCATGATTCCAAAACTCATGCTCTAGCTTCTGCATCTCGTTGAGAGGGCAGTATTCCTCAGTGATCAAGGCTTTGAATTCATCCCACGACATCTGCATCGCAGATTCTCTTCCCCGAGCTTGAACCTGGGTGTTCCACCAGGTTAGGGCCTTACCCTGTAGGGAACAAGTGGCATACTTGATCCTCTGACTGTCGAGGCACTCACTGATGTCGATCACTGCCTCCATCTTTTCTAGCCACCTGGTTAGGGCTATCACCCCACCTTTCCCGTCGAATTCCCTTGGCTTACAAGCCACGACCTCCTTGTACGAACATCCCCGACGAGCATTAACCACTCCAGTTTCGATACCGGCAGTACCACCATTTCCGGTTTCCTGGTTGCTCTCGTTTCCGGTCGGGTTTCCGTTTCCCGTCTCAGTTTCAATCCCACCTTGGGCTCCATCATCGTTGCCACCATCCCCGTGAGGGTGGTGTTGTTGGAGTGCGTCGCTCACTTGGGCCACGATAGTAGGAATGAGTGCGGCCAATTGCTGAGCGATCAGGGCTGCCATGTCGGCGTTCCCTGTTCCTTGACTGTTACTGGCAGGAGCATCGTTTGCTCTTGGTGCTCTGCCTCTGCCTCGACCTCTGCCCCTTGGGGCTTCACTCCCGCCACTATTGCTACGGGTAATTCTTCGAGGCGGCATGTTCTAATCATAAAAGAGGTAACATATAAGCTTTAGTCACCATAAGATACAAAAGTATTCCACTTTTCAAGTTTCAATGTTCATGTTCCGGTCGGTCAAGATCACCATGTAGCCCATTTCAAGCATATTCTCGGTATACCGGTGGTGTTTATATATAGGGTTCCCCGCAGCGTTCCCACCACACCCACGATGTACCGAGAATGATGCCCGAGCCGGTTACATGACATCCGACTTTCCTTTACATCATATCCATAATAATCCATCAAGTCCATGTATTTCATGTCAATATCATACTTATTGTCATCACACATCACATGCAATTCGTGCAGTTCTCACACCATGAATTAATAATGTTCAACGATAATCCATCACAACAGTTGTAAGTCCATGTATACAATCATGTTTAGTCTAGCGGAGGTTGTCTATTTCCTCATCTTTCGAGGTTTCAGACATATACCTCCTCAGAGTTAATCTCAATGTCCAAGGTCAAGCGCAATAGCATGATCTGTGATGATCTTCGGGTTTACTACCCGGATCTGATAAACTAACTCGGTGCGCAGAGGGAACGGAAGATCCAATAGAGGCATCCCATAAAAGAGTGAGCACAAGGGCTCTCTCATATGGTAGAAAGATCACATAACAAATAGATGAACAAATCGAGCAGCGAGGAACACATACACGAGATATAATATGCATATAGAGTCCTAGTATGCAAATCTACATGAAGGTTCCTAGGTTATAGTCTAGGTCAAACGTATTACCTAATTCTCTATAACCAATGGCTCTAATACCAATCTGTCACACCCCCGCTAAAAGCGGAAACACGGGGATGTAACGAGACCGGGATCGTCATAACACATGGTAAGTGATAGAGAGCAATATAAATAAATGATGACATGCGTGTCATGACGACACCCGACAACAAGGGGACTTGTGTCGTGTTTAGTCAATGTTCACGACAACATAGCCATAAGCAACATGATAATGATAACACATTTTCACATAAGATGAAATTGTAAATGTTAATTCCCACAACCCGGGAACAAGTTTTAAAAGTTGATAATTGTTTACAAGCGTTAACATTGTTCAAAAGATTGTTTAACATAATATGTTAAGTCCCAAAAATGCATCCTAGGGTCTCCACTAAGGCAGCACACCTAGATTCCTGGACTTGTATGATCACCTGAAAAGATATGCTTAAAACGGTCAACATGATTGTTGGTGAGCTCGCAGGTTTATGTAATAAAAATGTAAGTGATGTTGTAATAAGTAAGCGCGTCGGAATACCGTGAATACAGTTATATACACAAGTAAATATCACATGACATGAGCTTTGCAACCAAACCTAGCGACGTACACAAAGAAATTATCGGCATATATTCACCCAAGGGCCCGTTCCTGGCCACTGATGGTACCAACTAGTATACCATCGAACGAGGGTGGGGGTGTCAACCCAGTAGTACTACCAATACCTAACCGTCGGTTCCCACACTGGAATTAAATAGTTGCAAAGATAGAACCACACAGCAGACCCAAGCATGTATCAAATAGTACTTGCAACACAGTATCACGTTGATTCCTTGTATGTAAAATGTATGTAAGTTGTACAGCATTAAAATTGTGTAAGCATACTTTTCCCCCAAGTTGTAAATGATTGAAATATTGTATAAGCGTAAAAAGGGGCCACGAAACTCACTTGTTAGGTGGTAAGTATGTATGATCGATGTATCCCAAATGTTGAATGCAAATAAACAGTCAAACACCTATTGACAGTTATTGTATAGCATTAATGATATGATATATGTATAAGCGCGCAATAATGATGGGTCGGTTCGGGTCGTATCGGCTGGGTCGCGTATAACACACACAGACTGACACATGTACTAGATCCTATGTAGATCCAAGTACAAGACATTGTCGCCATTAATGATGATGTTTAAGTAAAAGTCTCGTTGTTATTGAAGAAGCATTGAATAAGTGTCAATAGTTACAAGTCAATTTGATCGTTGTAAAGCGTTAGTTCAATTTGTTCAAAATAGTTTATGTGCCCTTTCTCGCGTTGACTTTAATATTTGTGGCCGAACAATGGCATTATTGTGTTAGTGTTACCTCAACACCACACGACATACTCACGCCACGCACAAGGTATCAAACACAACAATTTCAGTCGCATAACAAAGTCAGACGCACGACTCAACCTCCATTCGTACGAATCAACCCTCAATCGTGCGAATCAGCTTCATTCGTACGATTGAGCCTTCATTCGTATGACTGGCCTTCAGTCGTACCACAAAACACCCAAATCGCACGACTCAACCTCCATACGCACGAATCAACTTTCAATCGTGCGAATTAGCTACTTTCGTACGATTGAACCTTCATTCGTGCGATTGGACTCCAGTCGTGCGAATCACGCACATTCGCACACATTCAGTCGGTCACCTGACTCAATTGCACACAGACACTCAGTCGCATGACTCAATCGCATACACTCATTCGCACGCATGACTCAATCGCACAAAGAAACTCAGTCGCACAACTCAGTCGCACGACATGCCTAGTCGCACAACTCAGTCGTGTGATTGACTCAGACGCATGATCCAGTCGCACGACCCACTCAATCGCACGGCTCAATCGCATGGATGACCCAGTCGCCTTATCTGCAGAATCGCGACTGTGGTCGGGATGAGCAGCCCCCGAGCTGCTCTAAACATGGGTTCTACACCACAAGGACCTCCAGAAACACTCAACAAACATACACAAGCATGAAACACAAGCAAAGAGACCTCTCACGCACCTATACGACCTTGTGTGTTCGGGTTGAACCCGAACACCCGAAACCCTAGTTTGGACAGCCGTGAAAAGGCTAGAAAATGGACAACCAAAGACAACTACCTGCTAGAAAGGGGTAGTCTAGGCTGTAGACGGTGTCAAGACGAAGAAAACAAGACCTCTCGGGTTGGATTTGGTGCAAAAATGGCGATTTTGTGTGTGTAGAGGGTGAAGATAAAGAAGATGGTGATAATGAGATTCTAGGGCTGATAAGAGGGTATTTATACCCAACCCAAGTTTACAAAATTACAAGTTTAGTCCCTGCACTAAACCGCCGAGTTTTCCCAAATTTTGTTCGGTTGAAAAACGACTTCGTTAGGTGTTTTATATTAATTGTAAAAGGATATTTAATGTTGTTATGACTTAAGAAATGGTTATATTAAAAACATTTATTATATTTATAAAATGATATATTTTACGTTTTTAAAGATGAAAGTTTTAAAAGTCTTTTTAAGGTTAACACATGGTTACAACGAGTGCACACACAACGATAATATAACACACATGATATCCACATAAAGAGTCAAATAGAGGTGAGGAATGACTAATCATAGAATAGATGACGGACAAACACGTTAATTGACGGACATTAAGGTGACGGATGTCACAAGTATCGAGTCTTGTGAGCTTCATCCAAAATCTTCACCCGTAGATCCCCAAAACGAGGAATCCACATTTGTCCAAATCGAGTTCTAACACCAAGCGTGTTTTCACCCAATTCTGCGTCCAGACCTCTCATTCTTTCAGAATTAAGATGATCTTCTTTCAACGCCTCATCTTGAAACTCTTTAACTTGCTTCATCACGTCAGAGGTCATGATTAGCTGATACGCTTTCACCCAATCGGCGAGGGTCTCTCTTTTCGACTAAGGGTGTCCACCACCACATTGGCTTTGCCCGGATGGTAATGGATCTCACAATCGTAGTCCTTTATAAGCTCCAACCATTGTCTCTGCCTCATGTTCAGATCTTTATGCTCAAAGAAGTACTTCAAGCTCTTGTGGTCAGTGAAAATGGTGCACTTCATCCCGTAAAGATAGTGCCTCCAAATCTTTAGTGCAAAGACCACGGCAGCTAGCTCCAAGTCATGAGTAGGGTAGTTGACCTCATGAACCTTCAACTGTTGGGATGCATAGGCTATAACCTTTCCTTTCTGCATTAACACACACCCCAACCCCGAGTAGGAAGCATCAGAATAAACCACCATATCTTCACTCCCATCGGGTAGTGACAGAATAGGAGCTTGAGTCAATCTCGCCTTCAATTCTTCGAACGCCTTCTCTTGAGCTTGACCCCATACAAACTTTACATCCTTCCGGGTCAACTTAGTTATTGGAGAAGTGATCTTAGAGAAGTCTTGAATGAATCTTCTATAGTAGCCTGCCAAACCCAAGAAACTACGAATCTCGGATGGCGTCTTCGGAGACTTCCATTGCATCACCGCCTCCACCTTTGCCGGGTCCACCATAATCCCGTCGGGATTTACCACGTGACCCAAGAACTGAACTTCGCGCAACCAGAACGCGCACTTAGAGAACTTGGCGTACAGCTTCCCCCTTCTCAGCGTCTCCAAAACCTCTCGAATGTGGCCGGCATGCTCAATCTCGCTCTTCGAATAAATCAGGATATCATCAATAAACACAATCACTGATTTATCCAACATCGGCCGACACACCCGATTCATCAAATCCATAGAAGCAGCTGGCGCATTGGTCAAACCAAAAGACATGACAAGAAACTCGTAGTGACCATAACGCGTGCGGAAAGCTGTTTTAGGAACATCCTACTCTTTCACTTTCAACTGATGGTAACCAGATCGAAGGTCTATCCTTGAAAATTAACTGGCACCTTGAAGCTGATCGAACAAATCATCTATTTTCGGTAAGGGGTATCGGTTCTTCACCGTCAACTTGTTCAGCTCACGGTAGTCAATACACATCCTCATACTACCGTCTTTCTTCTTCACAAACAGGACCGGAGCACCCCACGGAGAGATACTCGGTCTAATAAACCCCTTATCAAGTAGCTCTTGCAACTGCTCCATCAATTCTTTCATCTTCATCAGAGCCAACCGATACGGTGCCTTGGCAACAGGTTGGGCACCCGGTATCAGATCAGTCTGAAATTCAATCTCCCTATTAGGTGGCACTCCTGGTAAGTCTTCTGGGAACACGTCTGGAAAGTCACACACAACCGGTACATCAGACAGTTGTGGTGCTGGCGTATCGATATCCTTTACATAGGCCAAGTAGGCATTACATCCGCGCCTCATACACTTTCCCGCCACTGCCATTGAGATTACCTTAGGGATCATCGTGACCCGATCCCCATAAACAGTTACCAAACTCCCGTCAGGCGCTGTCAAATGAATCATCTTCTTGTGACACACAATGTTTGCCTCGAAATCCGCTAACCAATCCAACCCAAGAACCAAATCAAAACCACCCAAGGTCATCACGAACAGTCTCACAGGAAATTTATGGCCTTGTAGTTTCACATCACAACCCTCTAACACCTCGGAAATTTTGGTAGACTTACCTATGGCAGTTTCTTCATCAAAAGGCGCATCAACACATCTACTACTAAGAGGCAGCTTAACATAGAAAGCAGCAGAGATATAACTTTTACTGGCACCAGAATGAAATAACACAAAAGCTAAAGTTTGGTTCACTAGAAACGTACCGGACACGACATCAAGGTCCCTCCTAGCTTCCTCCTGTGTCATAGTGAATGCCCTGGCGCTCGACCTTGGTCCTTCACTCCCCGTCTTCTTCGCCCCAGAACCCTTAGCCCTCGGCTTCTTACAGTCTTTACTCATATGACCACTTTCCCCACAGTTGAAACACCTTGTACCCATGCAGTCTCTAGCCATATAACCCTCAGCCATCTACACTCACCACTATGTTCCTTCCCACATTTGCCACACTTCTTCGATCCCGCACCCGGTGTTGCTACACGACGATCATCCACCCGTGCCTTCTTGTTACCCGTCGAGGCATCACCCCGACCAAACATCTTCCCATGCCAGTTCCGATCACCACCACCCTTCTTGCTACCTTTGATCACCACCACCGTTCTCTCATCATACAGTCTCGCCGCCAAATCCACCGCCGACCTAAACGTGCTCGGTCGGGTAGCGATCATGTGCCTGCGAATATCCACCGGCAAGCCCTGAATATACCTCTTGATCTTTCGTGACAGAGGTGTCACCTGATCCGGCACCAGACGTGCCATCTCATTGAACTTGGTAGTATACTGCTGATGTGTCATCATTCCCGCCTCCAACTGCAGGAACTCCCTCTTGACCTTGTCCATCTCCCGGTGAGGACACAACTCCTCAATCACCAACTTTTTCAGTTCAGACCATCTCATTCTCCCAATGGCCCAACTACCCTGTGCTTGGACTATATTGTCCCACCAGCACAGAGCCGAGTCCACCAAAGAATGGGCAGCAAACTTTACTTTCTGGTCCTCCCGGCACTCACTGATGTTTAAGACGGCTTCCATTTCTCTCACCACCGGTGAGCAGCAGCAGCAATGCCGTTACCATCAAAAGTAGGGGGTTTGCATCGTTGAAATGACCCATAATTACAGCCTCGTGTCACCTCCTGCACGGGCTCTTCTTCTTCCTCTTCATCATCAGATAGAACCGTTTCAGGCTCTGGTTGCCCTCGTCCTCCCGAGGACCTATTCCTCTCTTGTCTCTCCCCTTCCCGTACCGCCTTGATAACTTCAGTCACTACAGACGGTAAGATCGTCTGCATGACCTGATGCACCTCCTCAACCACAACCTCTTTCACCGAGGCCCTTAGATTTGCACTCTCATCACCACCCTCGAATGAGGGGTCTCGGGTTCTTCATGAACCACCTTTTCTGTCCTGGCTCTTCCCTTCTTGGGTTGCGGCTTAGCACCAAGCCCATCACGACCACGACCACGAGAGGATTTCGAAGATCTACCACCAGCCATTCACACGCACACTGAAAGATTCAAACACCAACATGGTCATTCAAGGAAACAACTCAGTTTATGTATAGTATAGTATGTTCCTAATTAGAGTGGCCAGTTGTGATTAGCCACTTACTTTACTCTTCATACCCCAAGCATTACCTATCCTGACTAAATCAGTATTTAAATCTACAAACAACACATAACAACATACCATGCGCACATAATACCGGTTAACTTTACGAAAATACCTGATGGCACGCAGCTACTCAGACTGGCATCCCTTCCCTCTCCGTCCCATTCTCAGTTTAAGTTAAGGTTTATTTTGAAAATTTACCTATTTCACTTAAACTTTGGCTCTGATACCAACTTGTAAGGCCCCATTCCCGGGACGCTTACAGTTGGTCGATCGTCACACATAAAACATATAATTTCATCATATTATATAAAAACGTTGCAGCAGAAACATTTAAACAAAACATTCCTTTTCAATATAATAGCTTTTGCAAAATAATATATCGTTATCTAATTACAAAACCCAAGTTGCATTACATCACAAAAGCATTATAAATGGATGTCATCCCAAACGAGCTGAGTAGCCGCCCTGTGCCATCCTCAGCAATCATTCTCTGCCAACTGGAAACACATAAAAGTCAGCGTTGCTGAGTGAGCTCTAGTTTTAAAATAAACATACTTTTCTTTCGTTAAAACCTTTCTTTACATTAATGCGATCATACAACATACGCACACATAGATAATATCATTATTATCTTCATTAATCATTCATACTTCATTCTTGCGTTCGTACGTTCATTACTTCCGATGACATGTACATTACCCCGAACATTGTGCACGAAGCGGGTAACTGGGCCTGAGGTCCTTCATAGACCTCGAACATTGGGCACGGAGCTGACTCCAGTACCTAGGGTAAGTACATTCACCACATACCTTTTCTCTTTCATTCCGGATCAATGCCATATGCTATACCCCGAATATTGTGCACGAAGCTGGTAATTGGGCCTGAGGTCTTTCATAGACCTCGAACATTGTGCACGAAGCTGACTCCAACACCTAGGGCAAGCGGCAAGGATCCCATACATATGGTCAATCACAAAGATTGGACCCTAGTGTGAATCCTTCGGGGTAGCTAACCCGCACACCGTTGAGCTAACACCTTCATTGGGTGTGCACCTCCATAGATTTGCTTGCAAGCCTTTCTTACATTCATTCACTCATTAATGCATGCATTCATTCATCATGTTCCTCGTTTCTTTATCTTTCACTTTACGTTACATAATACTTTCATTTCATTCATTAGCATTTATCGTAAAGCCACAGGAAAGATAAACATACATCATAATAAGGAACATCAACATACGCAGATAGCATCATCATACAGGGCACATCATACATACATAACATACATTATGCATAACATGCAACGTCATCATGCCTAAGATAACCTCTAAGGTCACAACAGTCATCTTACATAAACTTACGGGAAACTTCCACGTCAAAACTTACATCTGCACTTTCCCCCGAAAGTCAGTACATAAACTACGTTTCCTCGGGTACACCAGCCCTACTTGGGCATATGGGCACCTTTCAGTCGCATGGCCTACAGGCGACTGAACATCACGCGAATGGATTTAATGCGCATGGACTCAATGCGGATGAGCCCCATGCGAATAGAACTAATGCGAATGAACACTTGTGTGGATGAAACTAATGCAGATGAGCACTTATGCGAATGGGCCTCAATCGGGTGAATGAACCCTCAATCGTGCAAATGAACCCTCAATCGTGCGAATGAACCTCAATCGCACCCCAATCGGCGGTATGGCCTCCATTCGGTCGCGTAGCTCTAGCTGATGCAGAATGCAGTTCATCCCGAACCCAATCCGCCATTTTCGACCTCCCAGCTCATCCAAACCCATTCTAAGCCCAAATCAACCATCCAAAACCTTAGGAATGCATACCACAACGCCATTCAAGCACACACACAAGCCCGAAATCATACATCACTCGCATCACACACAAACACATACAAATGGGTCAAACACACACATACAAATATGGGTTTTCAGATGTGTTCCAGCCCTAAAATCGACCAAAAACGTTTAAAAGAGGAGTCCTAGAACTCACACAAACAACACCGAGAAGTAGAGCTTCGTTTGAACCCGCTACATGACGATTTTGCTCACTCGAATCTACCCGAACCAACCTTTCTCTTCTTTTCTCTCTTTTTCTCTCTTCTTTTTTTTCTTTAGCTGGAATGTTGGGTGTGGCGAGAGGGTAAGGGCTGCCCTCTCCCTTCAAATACCCCCACTCACCCAGCTTTCTCTCATTGGCGAGTTTGGTCCCTCGACTTTGGACTTTATTTCTTTTCTTCTTTTGTCGGCTTCAAAATAAATAACCGGGTGTTACATGCGTATATTATTTTATCGTGTAACCCGACACTACTTGGACTAGAAAATTTTAATCTACCATATGTCAATCGATCAAAAAATTTAAATTCCATGAAACATATCACTAGGTTCGTCACTAGTTGTTTCTATAACCATTTCAAAGTATATGTTTGAGATCTAGGGTTTGGGAGTACCAAGCATAAAGGATTTTCAAATAAATTAATTGATCGTCACCACTAAATCACAAGTTCAATTGGAACATGAGCATAAATGTGTTTAATTAGTTATTCATGGAAGTGAGTGTGAGATTGAATAACTAACTAAAACAAGCAAACATCACTAAATCACAAGTTCAGTTAGGATTATACCAGAAAATATCACTTATAAACATCGATATACTTGGAAAGGAAACATTAAAACTAATATAATCTTGATCTCTCCTAATATCATGGATCAAAATAATACCACATTATTAAAAAAACAATCCTAGATAAATATAAACTCGTATATTATATGCATCGATCAATACTAATAGAGGAGATATTGAAACCAATATCAAAGTGAACTCAAGAATCATGATACTATACATATCTTATAACTAATCAATTTATGTTCAAAGCTACACTCATCCCATATTAACCCAATAAAAAGTATCTATTTAATTAAGATCTAAGGTCTGGGAGTACCATGGGCGTACCTACATGTCGAGGTGGGGCAACCGTCCACCCTAAACGAAAAATTTTCAATGCTATGTATATGGGAAAATCCCGACCCCCCTTAAAATTTTGTAATCACCCCCTTGAACTTTTGAAACTGAAGAGGAAACAATAATATCTCAAACACATTGTCAAGAGTGGAACTACAATTGGGTTACAGTTCAACGAATCATATTTTCTTGGTAACCAGGTCTATAATTTAACACCCGGTTATTTATTTTTGAAGCCGGCGAAAGAAGAAAAAATAAATAAAGTCAAAAGTCGAGGGACCAAACTCGCCAACAAGAGAAAGTTGGGTGAGTGGAGATATTTAAAGGGAGAGGGCAGCTCTCACCCTCTCCCTACACTCATCAAATCAGCCAAAAGAGAGGAGAAGAGGAAAAATGGAGAAAAGGGAGAAAAAGGTTGGTTCGAGTGGATTCTAGCGTGCAAAATCGAAGTGTAGTGGGTCTAATCGAAGCTCTTCTCGTTGTGGTCATTTGTGTTAGTTCTAGGACCCCTATTTTACACATTTTGACTGATTTTAGGGCTGGAACACATCTGAAAATCATTTTTGGAAGTGTGTGTGTGTGTGTGTGTGTGTGTGTGTGTGTTTGACCCGTTTGTGTATGTGTGTATGTGTATGACTCGTTTGGGTCTTGCTTTTGAGCTTGTGTGTGCTTGAATGGTGTTGTGGTATGCATTCCTATGGTTTAAGATGGTTAATTTGGGCTTAGAATGGGTTTGGAAGAGCTTGGAAGTTGAAAATGGCAGATTGGGTTCGGGATGAACTGCATTCTGCATCAGCTAGGGCTAGGCGACCGAATGGAGGTCATACGGCCGAATGAGGTGTGATTGAGGTTCATTCTCATGATTGAGGTTCAATCGCATGTGAGACGTACGACTGAGGCCCATACGCCTGCCAGTCGTGCGATTGAGGGTCAATCGCATGGGGAGTCATGCGACTGAGGCCCATACGCCTAATTCCATCCACATTAGGTCCATTCGCACAAGTATTCATCCGCATTGGGTCATTCGCATAGGTGTTCAATCGCATATTGTCCATTCGCATGGTGTTCAGTCACGTGAGAGGTTATGCGACTGAGAAGTGCCCATATGCCCAATTAGGGCTGGTGTACCCGAGGAAAACGTAGAGTATTTACTGACTTTCGGGGGAAAAGCAGATGTAAGTTTGGATATGGAAGGTTCCCAGGAGTTCATATAAGTTGACTTTTGAGGTCATAGACGCTATGATGGGCATGATGTTGATGATGATGTATGATGGTGTATGTTTATGCATGATGTATGCTATGTATGTATGATGCCGTGTATGATGATGATGACTATGTACGATGATGTTACTTATTATGTATGTTTATCTTTCCCGTGACTTTACGTTGAATGTTAATTAATGAAATGAAAGTATTATGTAACGTGAAGTGGAAGATAATGAAAAGAGGAATATGATGAATGAATGCGTGCATTAATGAATGACGAAAGTAAAGAAAGTCGCAAGCCTTGTATGTCGGGACACGCCATTGTAAGGTGTTAGCCCAACGGTGTGTGGGTTCGCTACCCCGGGAGGATGCACATCGGAGTCTTTCTTTGTGATTGACCATTTGTATAGAACCATTGCCGCATACCTTAGGTGTTGTGACCAGAGGTACGGAGCACCGTTATAGAAGGTCTATGATAGGCCTAGGACTAGTACCAGGAAACAAAAGGGTATTGCACATGACAATGATACACCTAAACTCTACCCTAGGTACTGTGGCCAGAGGTACGGAGGACCGTTATAGAAGGTCCTAGGCCCAGTACCAGGAAACTGAAGGGTAAAGTTTATGGTTTGATGAAAAGAAAAGATGTAATGATGAAAGAATGTAAAAGTTAATTACGTACGATGAATGAACAGTAGTTGACGAATGAATGATGAAGATAATAATGATATTATCTATGTGTACGTATGTTGTGTGATCGCGTACGAAAGTAAAGAACGGTTTTAACGAAAGAAACGTATGTTTTATTTTAAAATTAGAACTCACTCAGCAACGCTGACTTTTATGTGTTTCCAGGCAGCTAATGATTGCTGAGGATGGCACGAGGTGGCTACTCAGCTCTTTTGGGATGGCATCTATTTTTATAATGCTTTTGTGATGTAATGCAATATATATTTTGTAACTTGATAACGATGTATTGTTTTGCAAAAGCCTTTATAATGAAATGAAATGTCATTTTTGAATGTTTCCGCTGCAGCATTTGTTTAAGATAAATGTAATTATATGTTTTATGTGCAATGATTTACCAGGTGTAAGTGTCCTGGGAATGGGGCCTTACATATAACCCAGTAGATTTTTAGTACTTACACCTTCAAATAATCAAGTAATTAATAGAAAAACTTATATTAAGATAAATCTTTTTGATTATTAAGTAAACTTATATTAAGATCAAATAAGCAAGTAATTAATAGAAAAAACTCTTTAATGATAAAAAACATTTATCTTACACCTTCAAAACAAGTGTTTACTTCCGAAGTTAAGTTTCTTTCGAAGCATAACATAGTTCTTCCGAAGCAAAGTTGATTTCTTCCGAAGGTTATGTTTGCTTCGGAAGGGATTTGAAGTGTACTTTGGAGTTCTTCCGAAGTATGTGTATCTTCCCCCGAAGGATTATTTCTGTTCGGAAGATATAGTTTAGGGTCCTTATTGTAAATTCTCAATATTTATTGAGTGTTCGTTATAGTTAGTTAAACACTATAAATAAGGGCAAGATGTAATCGGTGAGGGATCCGAAAATCATTCTAATCATAGTAATCATTTGAAAGTTCTTGTTCATGACTTTATTCTTTCTTGTATCATCTTTATATTGTTGATATTCCGCGTTCGTATTCTCAATTAGTTCTACAACAATTGGTATCAGAGCCTGGTTATTGGCTCAATCGAGAATCAAGATTCAATCAAAGATCGATCGGCGGCAACAATGGTGTCTATGAAGTTCGAAGTTGAGAAATTCGATGGGAAAACGACTTCGGGTTATGGCGGTTGAAGATAAACTCATTACTCGTTCACCAACGAGTGGTGGATGCCTTGGCCAGAGAATCAAAGTTGCCGAATACAATGTTAGATAAGGAGAAGAAGGAGATGCTAGAACAGGCACACAGTTCAATTATCTTGAACTTGGGGGATCGAGTAGTCAGAGAAGTATCAAAGGAGACGTCTGCTGCAGGGGTCTGGGCGAAATTGGAAAGTCTGTACATGACGAAGTCTCTTGCAAACATATTGTATCTGAAGAAACGGTTGACACATTCCAAATGGCTCCTAGGAAGTCAATTGAAGATCATACTGATGAATTCAACAAGTTGGTGTTGGATTTTGAGAACTCGAAGTTGAGTTAGATGATGAAGACCAAGCAATCATATTCTTGACATCTTTGCCATCCTCTTATGAGCACTTTGTGGATACTTTGATGTATGGTAGGGACACTCTTACCATGGAAGAAGTGCTGGAAGCTCTCAATTCAAAGGAATTGAAGAAGAGAACTGATTATAAGAAAGATGGTGGAGAGGGCTTGGTACTCAGGGGAAGATCTGAACAAAGAAACTTTAAGCAGAGAAGTGTCTCGAAGTCCCGGTCCAAGTACAAGAGGAGGTGTTATGTGTGTGGCTCAGAAAAGCATTTCAAGAAAGATTGTCCTGACTTGAAAAGAAAGAAGGGTGAATCAAGTGGATCAAAGACTCATTCTGTACACAATGCACATGATGATCCTTCTTATGGATATAAAAGTGCAGATGTGTTGGCTGTCACAAGCAGTGGCAAGAAGGATGAGTGGATTATGGATTCAGGGTGTTCATTTCATATGACACCGGTGAAGGAGTTCTTTAAAGATCTGAAGATGGAAGATCTTGGATCAGTAAAGCTAAGGAATGATAGGCCTTGCAAGATAGTGGGTCATGGTACAGTGACTCTGAAAATGAAGAATGGCATGGAAGTGGATCTTCATGATGTAAGGTATATTCCTAGTGTTAAAAGGAGCTTGTTGTCTTTAGGGTTCGTGGAGAGTTCTGGTTACCATGTTAGTCTTATAGATGGTAAGGCTATGGTAATAAAGGGGTCAATGGTAGTATTGTCTGGGAGTAGAAGGGAGAATAATATCTACTTATTAGATAGTGCTGATGTAGTAGAATCTCAGGTGGCATCTGCCTCAAGTGATAGTAGTTCTAAGGCTATGTTATGGCATAGGAGGCTTGGTCATATCAGTCATTAGGGACTGGTGGAGTTGCAAAAGCAACAGGTGATCACTGAGCTGCATAGTTGTGATTTTGGTTTTTATGAAACTTGTATTCTTGGTAAACATAAGAGGGTAAAGTTTACAAAGGCTAGGCACATCACAAGTGGGGTATTAAACTACATTCATTCTGATTTATGGGGTCCTGCTAAGGTTGATTCTTTGGGTGGTGCTAGATACTTTATGACCTTGATTGATGATTTTTCAAGAAGAGTTTGGGTGGTTATTTTAAAGAATAAGAGTGATGCTTTTAGTAAATTCAAGGAATGGAAAGTCCTTGTGGAAACTCAAACTGAATGAAAAGTCAAGAAGTTAAGAACTCATAATGGGCTGGAGTTCTGCAGTCATGAGTTTAATCAGTTTTGTAAAACTCATGGTATTGCTAGACACAAAACTGTGCCAGGGACTCCTCAGCGAAATGGTTTGGCTAAGAGAATGAATAGAACTTTGCTTGAAAAGGTGAGGTGTATGTTGTCTAGTTCTGGTTTACCCAAGATGGTTAAAAGTAGCTTGTTGTCTTTAGGGCTGTTGGAGAGTTCTGGTTACCATGTTAGTCTTAGAGATGGTAAGGCTAAGGTAATAAAGGGATCAATGGTAGTATTGTTTGGGAGTAGAAGGGAGAATAATATCTACTTATTAGATAGTGCTGGTGTAGTAGAATCCAGGTGGCATCTGCCTCAAGTGATAGTGGTTCTAAGGCAATGTTATGGCATAGAAGGCTTGGTCATATCAGTCATCAGGGACTAGTGGAGTTGCAAAAGCAACAGGTGATGACTGAGCTGCATAGTTGTGATTTTGGTTTTTATGAAACTTGTATTCTTGGTAAGCACACGAGGGTAAAGTTTACAAAGGATAGGCACATCACAAGTGGGGTATTAGACTACATTCATTCTGATTTATGGGGTCTTGCTAAGGTTGATTCTTTGGGTGGTGCTAGATACTTTATGACCTTGATTGATGATTTTTCAAGAAGAGTTTGGGTGGTTATCTTAAAGAATAAGAGTGATGCTTTCAGTAAATTCAAGGAATGGAAAGTCCTTGTGGAAACTTAAACTGAACGAAAGTCAAGAAGTCAAGAACTGATAATAGGCTGGAGTTCTGCAGTCATGAGTTTAATTAGTTTTGTAAAACTCATGGTATTACTAGACACAGAACTGTGCTAGGGACTCCTCAGCAGAATGGTTTGGCTGAGAGAATGAATAGAACTTTGCTTGAAAAGGTGAGGTGTATGTTAGCTAGTTCTGGTTTACCCATGATGTTCTCGGCTGAAGCTGTTTCAACTGCAGCATATTTGGTCAATAGGTCTCCATCAGCAGCATTAGACATGAAGACACCTATGGAGGCATGATCAGGAAGAGAGGGTGACTATGGGGAACTTAAGGTGTTTGGATCTTTGGCTTATGCTCCTGTTAGCCAAGGGAAGTTGGAACCTAGGGCCTGTAAATGTGTCTTTCTAGGATACCCTGAGGGTGTAAAAGGGTATAGGTTATGGAGGCTAGAAGGGAACAAACCTAAGGTGATAGTGAGCAGAGATGTTATTATTCAAGAGAATGTCATGTATAAAGACATTCAAGAAAAAGGAAAGTCATAGGTTGAAGATCAGAGTGGGGTTCAGATTGAGGTGGAGCAGCAAGGTGTGAATGATAAAGGTGTTGATCAAGGTACCTCTAGTAGCCAGGGAGATGGTATAGATGATTACCAGTTTGTTAGGGATAGACAGAGGAGACAAGTGATCTGTCCTCTCAGGTTTAGAGAGGGGATGGATTTGTCTGCACTAGCCTTTGTTGTTGCTGAAGAAGAAAGCATTTATGAATTATTGTCATACTCTGAGGCAATTTCTATAAAAGAAAGTGAAAAATGGTGTAAGGCCATGGAAGAAGAAATGGAATCTCTGTACAAGAATGGCACATGGGTGCTGGTTGATAAACCTGAGGGTCACAAGCCTGTGTCATGTAAATGGTTGTTCAAACTGAAAGATGGGAATTCTGAAGGTGAACCTCCTAGGTATAAAGCTAGATTGGATTATAATGAAATATTCTCACCCTGTGGTGAAACATTCATCTATCAGGGTTATGCTGTCATTGACTGCTTCTATTGATATGGAGCTACATCAGTTGGATGTGAAGACTTCATTCTTGCATGGGAAGCCGGATGAAACTATCTATATGAAGCAGCCAGAGGGGTTTGAGGTTAAGGGGCAGGAAGAGAAGGTATGTCTTCTTAAGAAGTCTTTATATGGGCTGAAGCAATCCCCTAGACAGTGGTATAAAAGGTTTGATGAGCATATGGTGACTAATGGGTTTAACAGAAGCAGCTATGATAGTTGTGTGTATTTTAAGGAATACAGTGAGAACAAATTTGTGTATTTGTTGCTATATGTTAATGACATGTTGGTGGCTTGTTCAGACTTGGAGGAAGTTGAAGCTACTAAGAAGATGTTGATGTCTGAGTTTGAGATGAAAGATCTAGGTGAAGCAAAGAATATATAGGGCATGGAGATTACAAGGGACAGAGAGCACAGGGTGTTGAAACTGACTCAAAGGTCTTACTTGGAGAATGTACTAAGTAACTATAGGATGGATGGTGTGAAGCCAGTAACAGTTCCTATAGGTGCTCATATTAAACTTTCAAGCTCTGATTTCCTAAGTCAGATGCTGAAGTTAGATATATGGAGAAAGTACCTTATGCCAATGTCGTTGGGAGCTTGATGTACTTGATGGTTTGTACAAGGCCGGATATTGGGTATGTTGTGAGTTTAGTCAGCAGGTATTTGTCAAATCCGGGTAAAGCTCATTGGGTTGCTGTGAAATGGATCTTGAGATATCTCATGGGTACTAAGCCTTGTGGTTTAGTGTTTGGGCATCATGAACATAAGAAGGTTGACAGGATTGTTGGTTAAGTGGATTCATATTTTGCCAAGGACCTGGATAGGGGTAGATCTATTACAGGATATGCATTTCAAGTATTGGACAACTTGGTAAGTTGGAAAGCTTAGTTGCAGCATGTGGTGGCATTATCTACAACAGAGGCTGAGTATATAGTGATGACTGAAGGTGTCAAGAAAGCTATATGGTTGCATGGTTTTGTTTCTGAATTGGGAATCAAAGTTGCAGACTCAATGGTATTCTTTGATAACCAGGGTGCAGTTCAGTTGTCAAAGAATAGCATGTTTCATGAGAGAACAAAGCACATCAATGTGAAGTTACACTTTATACGAGATGTGGTGAATGCTGGGAAGGTGAAAGTGGAAGGTGTGTCTACTTTTGAGAATCCAGCGGATGTGTTTACAAAGTCTCTGCATGGTGGAAAGTTCAAGTTTTGCTTGGATGCATTGGGAGTTGGTTAAATCTTGTTTTCGATTTTAAGGTGGAGATTGTGAAGTATTAAAAGCCAAAACATGTGTTTACTTCCGAAGTTAAGTTTCTTCAGAAGCTTAACATAGTTCTTCCGAAGCAAAGTTGATTTCTTCCGAAGGTTATGTTTGCTTCAAAAGAGATTTGAAATGTACTTTGGAGTTCTTCCGAAGTATGTGTATCATCCGAAGGAAATCTTCCGAAGGATTATTTCTGTTCGGAAGATATAGTTTAGGGTCCTTATTGTAAATTCTCAATATTTGTTGAGTGTTCGTTATAGTTAGTTAAACACTATAAATAAGGGCAAGATGTAATCGGTGAGGGATCCGAAAATCATTCTAATCACAGTAATCATTTGAAAGTTCTTGTTCACAACTTTATTCTTTCTTGTATCATCTTTGTATTGTTGATATTCCGCGTTCGTATTCTCAATTAGTTTTACAATAGTAATAAGAGAGGGGATCGAGCCAGGAAATGGTAAGTTAGAGTTAATGACAGTAACCAGAAAAAAGAAGAATTAAATGTTAGCCCAACGGAAATAGAAGTTTGAGAGGGGAGGGTTTTACTTTGTGACAAAAATTACAATTGATATTGATATTGAATTAATTTTAGGTAATAGATCACAAGTTCGACCATTATTTTCATATTCAAAAATAAGCAAATAGGAGAGCATGAGACAAACATCAAATATATGCATCAATAGTAAGTAAAGAGGAAAGAAAATTAAAACCAAATTAACTCAAAAATCACATGATAAATATTTATGTACGTTCAAAACGATCAATACAATGTTTTTCAAATCATTGCAAAAGACTTGTGTGTGACATCAAACACGAACAACTGCGAAACAAAGTTTTCGATCAACCCGAAACGACAAGACCTGGATCTTCACATTTTCTTTCAACCTATTTGTGTGCACAAGTTTCTTCCAATTGGTTTTAAGCGCATAGTTCTCATTTTTCATCTTCCATTGCGCAAGATTCAACATTAATTTACGCCTTTGTGGATCAAACACCTCCACGCTTATAGACATTTTCCTTCGCAGTCGAATCTTCTCATCTATGGTCAAGAAACCATGATTCTTTACTTGCAACACTGGTATCAACAGCCGCCCTTGGTTTCCGTCGCAATCTGATTTTGTGAGTGTCTTCTCAATCACCAACTCAGCTTCCGACCCACCTATACTCCTTATAAAATCCTTTATATCCATATTATCACCATTCTTTAACTCCATGGCACCATCTTCATTGTCATTGCTTTTCTTTACCATCTGCAGCCGATTTTCTTCAAAACTTATATCAGCATCATTGATCGTCCTAGAATTATGGTCTTCAGACGAGAGGTTACTTGAATCGATATCCATATCATCATTATGACCCTCAGTGATTTCAGAACATGGAGTTTCAAGTGGAACACTTGATGGGTTCATCTCAAATGCCTTTCCCCCACATTTGAAGGTGATCTTTCTAATCGTTGAACGTTTCTTTTGCGCTGCGGCAGCTTTGGTTTGTTCTTGAATCCGATGCAGTCTTTGACGCATGATCTGTTCAGTAGCAGTAGGGTTATCATCATGAAAACGCATTAACCGCAATAACCTGGCGATTTTCATCCTGCCTATTTTTTCACTTAATGTTTTGAAGTTCATTCCTGCCATTGATTTTTGAATGAGAAGGAAGATGTGTGAGTAGAGATTTATATAGTTTGATATGAAACTCTGAAACTAACCTAGTAGAAGATAAAGATAATAGTTTATGAATTAGTAGATAATTATGAAGTTGTAAGCTTAAAATGCGGAAGATTATTTATATTTTAGGAATTTCATCGTTTATTTATACACTATCCTGTATGTATTAGATTACGTAATTATCTTGTACGGATAACTTTTTTTACTATCTTTTCTCCGATAAAATATATTTACTTATATAATTATTTGTTAGAAGATTAGAATTCCGCTTGTCACAACTAAATATTAACCGCTTAAATTTCAACTTGAAAACTAATATTTTTTTCATTTCTTCATAGTGTTTACTATAATATTAGAAAAAAAAACATATTAACTAGAGCCATGCATGATGCAGTCGGAAACAGAGAGATAGATAATTGAACCTGTTGATTCAACAAGAATAACATGAACAATCCTTCTAACTATCGTTGATTCACGAAGAATACCGATAATCAGGGTAGATCACTAACACACACAGTGATAGAGAGAAAAAACAGATTTGTATAAAACTTGAATAATAATTCTCCCATTTCTTACAATCATATAAAGAAACAAAACCAAATTCGAATGGGCCACAAAACATAAACGGGCCGAAAACTGCGCCTAAAGCAAAGTCCAACAAAATGTAAAAATAAGATAAAAATTGAAATAACTCCTAAAATAAGCCGTTTTTGGGCCGAAACGATGACCCAAACCGCCTACGGCGGTTTGTGAAAACGTGCTACTCGGTCCAACGGTCGTTTTGACTGGTCGTGGGCCCAAAACGGAGACTTCTAGCCCAAGTTATGGCCATTTTAGTGAAGCCTCCTTGGATAAGCGATCTTGGGCCTCCAAAAAGGTTAAAGCTTGCTTATCCACACTTGGGCCCGCATCAATGCAGTACAAATGTTTTAGTAGTAAACACTAATGAATAGAACAATTATTTACTTAAACACCGTTGTCTGTGTTAGTTTGTTTAAGTTATGAAAGAAGACATTAAAATACAATAATGAGTCATGAGACACTTATGCTATTATTAATATTTAGCCTCTTTGGTAATTGATAAATGAGAAATGGCAATTTAAAATTTGGTAGATTGTAAACGTAAATCCTTAGAGATTCTTTTAAAGATATCTAGTGCTTTATTTTGTTCAGTGGTATAGAAAACCATTGATTCCAACTAAATTTATATAAGAGATATACAATGCAATATATACGAAATACCAATTATGGAACTAATTTCCTATAAAGACGAAACTAAATCAACTAGTGTCTATAAAATATCCAAGTAATTTTACAGCTAATACATCCCGACAGTCGAAGCTGCCAGAGACAATCATAGTCATAGATTGGTCCGGAATCGAGTAAACAGTGGGCGAGGAAGTCCTTTGTTGAATATGTTAGCATACTGAAAATCAGTTGGAACATGCAGAACTTCAACTGCCCCGAGTCAAACTTTTTCCCACACGAAGTGAATATCAAGCACTACATGTTTAGTTTGTTCATGCTGCACCAGGTTTTCAGAGAGTTAAAACTGCAGAATCATTATTGTAATGAACAAGCATTGCTTTAGTGGTTGGAAAATGTAACTCAAGCAAATAAATGCATAGCCAACTTGTTTCTGCAAAAGCATTAGCAACACCCCTATATTCGGCCTCAGCACTGGATCGAGAGACTGTTGCTTGTCAATTTGAGGACCACGAAATGATATTATTCCCCAAGAACGCACAATAACCAGACGGAGAATGCCCAGACACCATCCCCAATTTGCATCGGAATAGAAACTAAAAATGAAAGTCACAAGAGGTGCATGAATGGACAAATCTGTTTGCACTGCATATGTAAAATCTGGTCGGATAAAAGTTAGGTATTGTAATCCACCCGCGAGTTGTCAGTATAAAGTACAATCTGGTAATAATTTGCTGCTTGTTGCACTGAGTTTAGAATGTGTACCAACTAAAGTGGCCGAAGGCTTACAATCAGACATATTAATTTGTGGTAGGATCTCACTAGCATAAGTACTTTGAGACAAAAATAGGCCCACGTGGGGGTCTTGTAACCTGTAGAAACTAATGTTGTTCCCCCATGTAAGATATGCGAAATTATTTAGACAATGAGGCAATGATACTTCGCAGTAAACCATCGTTTGAGGCAGCCAACACAATATCATCCTCGTATAGTAGTTAATAAGCAAGCTAATCTCCTTTGTGATAAATAAATAAATAAATAAATAAAGATGAATCACTAACAATGCTTGGAAAACCACACTTGGTTAAGTAATTGGCAAACCGATCATACCAAGCATGTGGCGCTTGCTTCAACCCATATAAATATTTGGTCAACCGGGTGACGCTCACTAGTGAACCCCGGAGGTTGAATCCTGTACACCGTTTTCATTGAGATCCCCGTGAAGAAAAACATTTTTTACATCAACAGAAGGATTTGCCAACCTAGAGATACCACGAGACTCAAAATTGTCCGAATGGTTGTGGGTTTTACCATAGTATTTTACCATTGACAAGGAGGTTGGCCTGTAATATTACAAAGTACCATTGGCATTGAATTTTTGTATAAAACACCACATGCATCGAATTGCATTAAATAATATTTTCATCAGGAGGTGTTCAAGAAGTCATGTGTTATTGTCTAGCAAAGCACAAGATTCATCTTGCATGGCAGCATGCCAATTTGGATCGGTCATGGCTTTAATGTGGGAGGTGGGACGGACTATGTATGTAGGTTAAGTGGGCGGCGTTGTTTGGAGATACCCGATTTTGAGTGGGTCGTCATGGTGTGAGATGAAGCGGGTGGGGTGGTGGGGGGCGGAAGAGGTGGTGGTGCAGGTTGGAAGAAGGTGGGGTGGCGGAAGTAGTGGAGGATGTTGATTTTGGATTCCACAAACACTCCCAATCACACAAGTAAATTGCTCTCAAATATAAAGAAAAGAAGTATACGAATGAAGAAAAGATGAAAAGCAGATTATTTTATTCCAAAGCAAAACATGCATTATATAGACTACACTTCAACCCACGTTCAATCAAATAGAAAAATACCATCTACTCACCTAGCCACTACTACCTATTCTAAAGGTAAAAATCCTAAAGAACCGGTCCCTCACCGTTCACCTAATAATTTAGTCAAACTCCACATTTTTTATGTTATTTAAACATTAAACAAAACAAACTAAATTACTAAATATTAAAACCAGCTCATAAATCAAACTTGTCAAGATTAAACCCAACATTCACCCTCTTAATCTTGACATGTTACTCCATCAAAGTACAGTCGGTTCTTCCTCTTGAATTAAATTAGCTTCATTATCCTTCTCCTTCCATTTAGTGCACTCATACGCAAAATGTCCAAATTCTCCACATTCAAAACACCGGAACCCGCTTTTATCACCTCGGCCTAAGCCTCTTCCGCGTCCTCTTTCACCTTTACCGAAACCTCTTCCTTGACCTCTTCCTCTTCCTCTTCCATATTTTCTTTCTTCACCATTTGAACTAGAAAGCAATAATTGACCTTGTTCTCCCTCTTTCTCACCATGACTTTTGATTCTTTCTTCATAAGCCTTAAGTCTCCCAACCGCTTCATCAAATAACTATATCCAACTCAAAACATTGTTCGATGGATGCCACGATCTGAAGGAATGACTTTGGCATTGCATCAAGTATTCTTCTCACCATTTCTTCTTCCTCAACTTCATGCCCGAGACTCCTCAACATTGACACCAACCCGCTCAACTTAGTAGCACAATCATCAACGAGCTCTCCTTCCTTCATCCGCATGCCTTCAAGCTCTCTTTTCAACGTTGCAACTTGAGCCGTCCTCACCCGGTCTACACCCAAGTATCGTATCTTTAAACCATCCCACACCTTTTTCGGGTCCGTGTGACTCGACATTTGCAACACCATCTCTTTCGGTATTGCTTGAAACAAAAAAGCTAAAGCTTGTTTAGACTTCTTAGCATCCGGTTCTTCCCCGAGAGTCCTTGGTTCCACCGTCTCCAAGAGACCATGTGCATCTAAGATGGACTTAACCTTAATAGCCCATACCGGATAGTTGGTTGCGGTCAAAGTCGGAACTTGGTAAGACATTGTACCTGCTTCCTTTGCTTGTACCATCACCATTCTTCACTTTCTTTCTATGAATCGACACGTTCTCTTTCTTTCTTCTTTCCGTTGATCTCTTTCTCTACTCTTTCTTTCTTGCAATGCGACACCGGTTCTTTCTTTCTTCTTTCTTGCAGTGCCGCCTTCTTTCTTTCTTCTTTCTTTGCTGATTTCAATCAGCCTCTCTCTTTCTTCTTTCCTTTCTTGCGATCTCGTCATATGAAATCGCCGGTCTTCTGCTTTCTCTCTTCAATCGAACATGGTATGAGCCCTAAGCTCTGATACCAAATGTTGATTTTGGATTCCACAAACACTCCCAATCACACAAGCAAATTGCTCTCAAATATAAAGAAAAGAAGTATACGAATGAAGAAAAGATGAAAAGCTGATTATTTTATTCCAAAGCAAAACATGCATTATATAGACTACACTTCAACCCACGTTCAATCAAATAGAAAAATACCATCTACTCACCTAGCCACTACTACCTATTCTAAAGGTAAAAATCCTAAAGAACCGGTCCCTCACCGTTCACCTAATAATTTAGTCAAACTCCACATTTTTTATTTTATTTAAACATTAAACAAAACAAACTAAATTACTAAATATTAAAACCAGCTCATAAATCAAACTTGTCAAGATTAAACCCAACAGAGGATAAGGGTGGGGGGTCGACATGTTGTTGGTACGGAAGGGTTAAGTGAAGGTATACACTATGAATGGAGTGAGTGGTGATGCGCTCAAGAGAGTAATGGTTGTCGGTTTGTGGTGGTTGGCCCGAGTGATGGTTGGGTTTTTGACGTATGTAATCGCCCCTTACTATTATAACTGAACACATTTGACCCTAATTGACACTAATTGTTTATAATTATAATTAATAAATAAAGTACTTATTATAATAATATTATTATTACTTATAATAATAATAATAATAATAATAATAATAATAATAATAATAATAATAATAATAATAATAATAATAATAATAATAATAATAATAATAATAATAAAATAGTAATAATAACCGTAGTAATAAAATAATAATAATATATAATAAATTAATAATAATAATAATAATAATAATATAATAATAATATAATAATAATAATAATAATAATAATAATAATAATAATAATAATAATAATAGTAGTAGTAGTAAAAATAACCAGTAGTAATAACAACAGTAGTAATAACAACAGTAGTAGTAACAACAGTAGTAATAACAACATTAGTAATAACAACATTAGTAATAACAACAGTAGTAATAACAACAGTAGTAATAATAACAGTAGTAGTAGTAGTAGTAGTAGTAATAATAATAATAATAATAATAATAATAATAATAATAATAATAATAATAATAATAAGAGTAAATTTCCATTTACGTCCCTGACTTTTGTTAATTTTAACCGTTTGCATCCCTATAGTTTCAAAACCTTCAATCGACCCCTATACTTTTAATTTTTTCCGTGTTTGCATCCATGTGGCTGACGCCGTTAATGTGGACAGTTAAATGCGCATCTTTTTCTCTCTCCTGTAGGGACATTTTGGTCATTTCTTCTTTCCCTCTTCTTTCTTGTATGGGTTTATTTTACATATTGTAAATCCCATTTTCACTTTACATTCTAACCTTCCCACTGAAGCTCAAACCCGATTGTGTGATCGTGGCCTTAAACCCATCATCATCTTCAACTGTTAAGTGATTGTGGCCTTAAACCCATTTGAAAGATGGTTTATCCTACCTGGTACATTCGTGACACAGATGATCCAAGGTTTAATCCGATCGAAGTATATGGTATGTTTTCTTCAAAATCAACTTAAGTTAGGGGTTTATTTTAGTTTCAGTATGTTTTAGTATTATAGTATACATTGTTACAGGTAATGACCCTACTTATTTTACACTTGAAATCCATCATGGTGGAGAATTTGTGAAGTTCCCAGGAAGAAGGTATGTGAAGGGCAAAGTTACATACGTGGACATGGTAGACATTGATGTGTTTTCAACTTATGATGTTAATGCTATGATGGAAGAGTTAGGTTATTATGGGGATGAGGTAATGTATTACAACTTTAAGATTTCTGGTCAGGACCTGGATTTTGGTTTAAAAGCTCTGGGTGGTGATATGGATGTGCATAACATGCAACAATACATGCACATGTTTAAGGTGATTGAGCTGTACATAGAACACAAAGTTACAAGGCTAAAGACCTATTTGCAGTCTCCTAACCAAGGGTCAAAGGTGATAATCGAAGAGATTGATGATAGTGGACCATCTAATCCTTGCAGTAGACAATTACTACTAGAGTGGTTTGAACAGGAGGTTCCCCCACTTGCAGAGGCATCACAAGGTCCGGATCAAGGGGCAGAACCAGGTCCGGATCAAGGTGTAAGGCCCCGTTCCCGGAACGCTTACAGTTGGTCATTCATCGCACATAAAACATATAATTACATTTGCCTTAGGAAAACATTGCAGCGGAAACATTCAAAAATGACATCTCGTTTCATTATAAACACTTTTGCCAAATAATACATCATTATCCGATTACAAAATACATGTTTGCATTACATCACAAAAGCTTTATAAATGGATGCCATCCCAAAAGAGCTGAGTAGCCACCTCGTGCCATCCTCAGCAACCATTACCTGCCAACTGGAAAACATATAAAAGTCAGCGTTGCTGAGTGAGTTCTAGTTTTATAAAATAAACATACTTTACTTTCATTAAAACCATTCCTTTTCTCATGCGTTCATTCAACATACGTATACACAGATAATGTCATTATTATCATTCATCTCATTCGTTATCTTTCGTTCCTTTCATACATTCATTCTTGCGAGTCTGTTGCGACGACAGAGTCGCTCACCTCAATAGCAATCTCAATGATTGCACGCTATCCGAGTCTGTTACAGCCCTAGGGTTGCTCACCTCATTGCCCATATTAATGATAGCAAGCTATCCGAGTCTTTTGCAACAACAAGGTTGCTCACCTCAAGGCAACATCACGATAGCACGTCACTCGAGTCTCTTGCAACGACATGGTTGCTCATCCCATAGGCAATCTCAATGATTGCACTTCATCAGAGTCTTTTGCAACACAAAGTCGCTCACCCCATATATATGCTTGCAAGCCTTTCTTTTGTTCTTTCATCATTCATTAATGCATGCATTCTTACTTCATGTTCCTCTTTTATTATCTTTCACTTTACATTACATAATACTTCATTCATTCATTAACATGATATGTAAAGCCACAAGAAAGATAAGCATACATCATAATAAGGAACATATCATACACGTTCATCATCATCATACAGGGCAAACATCATACATACATAACATGCATAAACATGCAACATCACATCATCATGTCCTACATGCTCACTAAGGCCATAACAGTCATCTTACATGCTCTTACGGGAAACTTTACGTCGAAAACTTACATCTGCACTTTCCCCCCGAAAGCCAGAAGTCGAACTACACTTTCCTCCGAGTGCAACAGCCCTATTTGGGCGTATGAACACCCTTCAGTCGCATGGCCTCCATGCGACTGAACATCATGCGACTGGACTCATGCGGCTGAACATTCAATCGTGCGTATGGGCCTCATGCGGATGGAACTAATGCGAGCGCGCACCTATGCGACTGACCTCATGCGAATGGACTCATGCGATCAAGCATCTATGCGACTGAACCCTCAGTCGTATGACTCCCCATGCGATTGGACTCCCAGTCGTGCGACTGAAGCCTTAGTCGTGCGATTGAACCCTCAATCGTGCGAATGAATCCCAATCGTGCGAATGACCTTCAATCGCCTCTCATTCGGCCGTATGGCCTCCATTCGGTCGCCTAGCCCTAGCTGATGCAGAATGGAGTTCATCCCGAACCCAATCTGCCATTTTCGGCCTCCAAGCTCATCCAAACCCATTCTAAGCCTAAATTAACCCTCCTGGACCTTAGGAATGCATACCATAACACCATACAAGCACACACAAGCCCGGTAACATACACAAAACGCATCATACACACCACACCCAAATGGGTCAAACACATACTCACACCAAAAACGGGTTTTAACATTTTCCAGCCCCAAAATCAGTTGAAAACAAGTAAAAGTGGGGTCCTAGAACTCACACAAACGAGCACAACGTCAAGGGCTTCGATTTGGCTTGCTACACAACGAGTTTGGCCACCCGAATCACCTGAACCACTCCTTTTTCTCTTTTTCTTCTCCTTTCTCTCTTCTCCTCTCTTGAAAGCTGAAATTTGTGTATGGGGGAGAGGGTAAGGGCTGCCCTCTCCCTTAATTAATACTCCGCTCACCCGACTTTCTTTCGTTGGCGAGTTTGGGTCCCTCGACTTTGGACTTTATTTCCTTTTCTTTCTTCGCCGGCTTCAAAATAATAAATATCCGGGTGTTACACAAGGGGCAAAACCGGTCTGGATCAAGGGGCAGAACCAGGTCCGGATCAAGGGGTAGAACCAGTGATAGAAGCAGAAGGGGTTGATTCAGTGATAGAAGCAGAAGGGGTTGATTCTATTAACATGTTGCAAGATGATGTTTTCTTATCTAATTTTATGGAACCCTTTCGTACAGAACAACTTGAGCAACAACATCAACAGTACAATGATTCTGGTGAGTAGACTGAGCCACAATGATATAAAAGTGAAATTATATCATCTGTTTTAACCTGTTTAGGGAATTGTACCTGTTGTTAAGAAGGTGTTTCGAGCAGCTGAGCATAGGTTTTGCCTAAGACACATTCATGAGAACATGAAAGCAAAATGGAGAGGGCACATGTATAAGGATCTTTTATGGAAATGTGCAAGTTCAACCACAATCCCTGAATTTGAAAAACACATGGAGACCATAAGGAAACAAGATCTATCCCTGTATGATTGGTTGAAGCAAATCCCTTCAAAGCTATGGAGTAGGTCTCACTTTAGTGGTATGTGTTACTTGTCTTTACAATTGATGTTTTTCAAAACCTATAATTAGTAGCTTACACAATATTTATTTATAAAACAGGTAGGCCGGCATGTGATATTTTATTAAACAATATTTGTGAAGTCTTTAACAAGCAGTTGGTTGGGGGTAGAGACAAGCCTATAATTTCATGTCTTGAGTATGTTAGGGAATACATGTTAAAGAGGCCTGTTGTTTGTTCATAAGTTGATTTCAAATGTCCAGGGCCCCTTACACCCTTTGCAGCTAAAAGCTTGGATCTCATTAAGAAACAAGTAAGTGAGTATAGTGTTATCATGGCTGGAGTTAAAAAATACCAAGTAAGTGGACCATGGATGGATCAAGTTTGTGTCGACTTAGAGAAACAAACATGCTCGTGTAGAAAATGGGAGCTTACAGGCATGCCTTGTAAGCATGCAGTAGCTTGCATATGGGATTTGGCAACTTATAACCAGCAAAATGCAATTCCTGAGGCTTGGGTGTCCAGAGTGTATTGGTTAGAAACCTGGAAGGAAGTATATAAAAACACCCTTGAGCCTATCAATGGGAGACCCATGTGGATGCCATCAAATTCCCCAACTACACTGATACCTCCAAAGCATCATACTCAAGTTGGCAGACCAAGAAAGAAGAGGAAGAAATCAGTTAAGCAGGTGGATGCAAGTAAAGTTAACAAAGACAGAAAGTTGGTGAAAACATGATTTTCTGTTAAGTGTGGTCTGTGCAAGAATTATGGACACAACAAAAGGTCATGCAAGGGACAAGGTTCATCACAACAGCTTTCACAAGGTGCTCCTTTGGATAGTCAGTAGTCAGCTGGTTTATGTATTTTGCATATGGATTTTCTGTTAATTGGATGTATTTTGGGTATTTATTTTGAACATGCTTTGTTGTTTCAAACAATGTTACTGCCACTCATGCTTTTTAGATGTAATCAAAAGCCATGTATGATATTGTTTCTGTAATTATCACCACAAAATGTCTGTTTGCATTCATTAAACTTGTACAACCATTACTAATTGACCTTCCTTTTCAATATTAGGAGAAAATTAGGTCAATTGGTACAAATACTTCTAATACTCATACACTAACAAATCAACACCCACTAAAAAAGAACGAACTAAAAATTAACAACATTCTATATTTTTTCACTTGATGTTCCAACCTCCCGGCTCTTTCTTCTGTCATGTTGCTTGATCTTAACAACCCATTAATAATTTCTATAGATCTTGAACATAGTGCAGGTTCAGCCCAACTAACAAAGCCATAATTTTTCCCCATTCTCGCACAACAGTTAAATTTGCGGCCTGGATTTTTTACGGTCCATGATGTTCGAACAAAAGTTTCAGATCCACATTTACCACATCTGACCATCGTTTTCCTTTGAGAAGAGAGCGACGGGGAGACAGGTGAGAGGGTGAGATTGGGGAGGGTAGTTGAGGTGAGAGGTAAAAGAAACCCTTATAATGGTTTTACAAGAAAGAAGGGGGAAAGAAGAAATGACCAAAATATCCCTGCATGAGAGAGAAAATGATGCGCATTTAACTGTTCACATTAACGGCGTCAGCCACATGGATGCAAACAAGGGAAAAATTAAAAGTATAGGGGGCGATTCAAGGTTTTGAAACTACAGAGATGCAAACGGTTGAAATGGACAAAAGTCAGGGATACACGGTAATTTACTCTAATAATAATAATAATAATAATAATAATAATATAATAATAACAATAATCAGAACAATAATCATAATAATAATAATAAGGAATAATAATAATAATAATATAAAATAACAATAATAATAATAAATATAATAATAATATAATCCTACCTCCACTCCTCCTAATAAATCCTCTCTCCTACTCCTCCTCCTAACTCCTCATCCTCCTCTAATCTCCTCCTCCCATAGAGAAATCCTCCTAATAATAATACTCTCCCTCCTCCTAATCCTTCCTCCTCCTCATAATAATAAGCTCCTCCTATCCTCCTCCTCCTCCTCCTCCTCCTCTACGCATCCTCCTCCCCCCAATCCTCCCCCTCCTCCTCCTGTTCCCCCCCCTCCCCACCACCAACCACCCCCCACACCCCCCAACATCCCACAAACGAAAAACACCAACAACAACAACAACTACAACCCACCCCCCAACAACAACACAACAACCCCACCACAACAACACCCCCAACAACAACACCAACAACAACAACAAACAACCCCCCCAACAACAACAAACCCCCCAACAAACCCCACAACAACACCCCCAACACAACACAACAAACATACAACACAACCCCCACCCACAACAACCAACCAACCAACCTAACAACACAACCCACCACCAACCACCACAACCCCAGACCCCCACAACCAACAAACAACAAAAACACCACCCCCCCCCAACAACAACCACAACCCCCCCAAACAACCCCCCCCCCCCCCCAACCCCCCCAACAACAACACCACCCCCCCCACCCCACAACACCCCAACAACCCAACCCCACCAACCCCCCAACCCCCCCCCCCCACCACAACCCCACCCCAACAACCACACCAACAACCACAACAACCCCACACCACAACCCCCCAACAACCCCAAACCCCCCCCACCACCCAACCCCCCCAAAAACACCGCCCAACAACAACACCGACCCCCCACCCACCCCAACCCAAAACAACCACCACACCAACAACCCCCACCCACAACAACCACCCCAACAACCCCACAACCGACCACCCCACCCCCCCACCACCCCCAACCCCCCACACCCCCCCCCCCACCAACCCCAACCCCCGAACAACCCCCACCCCCACCCAACACCACCAACAACCCCCCCCCCCGCCCCCAACAACACACAACAACAACCCACAACAACACAAGAACCACACCCACCAACAACAACAACAAACAACACCACAACAACCACCCCAACAACAACCCAACCCAACCCCAACAACCCACAACAACAACAAACACCAACAACCACACACCAACAACAACCAACACCAA